>OZ036007.1:1886790-1916790 GCA_964035015.1 Corallium rubrum | reverse complement strand
TCAGAGGGACAGCACCTCAGGATTAAGTACCATATAATTAACACTTTTATTTAATTTTTCTTTAGTAAAAAAATAATAAAACATTAAATTAATTATATATATTTAAAAAAGTAACTCATTCTATAGGCAGTGTAGAAATATGCACAATTTAAAATGTTAAAAAGGTTTGTGTACTGCCAAATAAAAAGATCTAACATTTAAAATGAAGTTTGTTGAAGTAAGGTAAAAAGCAAAATGCTACTTAACTATTCTAATAATCATGTGACAAAAAACGAGACAATCAGGTGCAAATAACAACTTATTATTAATGACATGAAGAGTTTATATTTACTATTTTTAACATTGAGATAGGTATTTGCAGTACAGTACTTAAATTATAAAGTGAACACATATTTACTCATGGTTACAAAATAAATTGATTTTTCAAGGTGCTAATGGTAAATATTAAGTGTTTAAAACATCAAATGACAAGAATTTCTTGGAAAAACAAACAATTGATTTGAGTTTATTTTCCATGTCTAGCTTTTACGTATTATTTTTAAGAGCAAACAAAACCTTTATCTGTTGCCATAGGTTACATGAAAAACACCACAAATTTTGGACCTATATAGCCATTTGTCCAATTAGAAATTAAGCTAGAAAAATGGTTTTTACAGTTTTATTATTTATTTGTTTCATTCTCCATTCGTGCCTGAGCTGGACAAAAATGGTCTCTTTATAATTTTACTCTGTCTAATGCCAGATGAAGTCAAAATGAGAACCCACAGCCAGCCTTGGCAACAGTGAGTAATTAACATTCCTGAACTGGTCAAAAACGGCCCCTTTATGAATAGTTTATTCTGTCTAACACTAGATTAATTCAATCTGTCTAAAGCCCGGAACAAACGAGAAGGCAAGTCATCCAAAGTTGGCAGTCACGCTATCTCAGCCAGCCGCTCTGAATAATTTCCCGAAAATATCATGTACCGTGGCAAAGTTAAAACTTGTTTAAAACACTCATGAACCCTTTATTTTGTTAATTTGGGTGTTCAAACGACCGCCGCAGAACTTTGTGACTGCCAACGTGCGATGACTTGCGTTCTTGTTTGATTAGGGCTTAACACCAGATGATTTTACTCAGTGGCAAAACTAATTTGCATAACAACTGGTTGTGCTATACAAATTGATATGCAAGCATAGCAACAGCTCAGTATTAATAGCTATTGAAATTCATATATATATATATATATATATATATATATATATATATATATATATATATATATATATAATATAGCATTAGCATTCTTTTCAAATAATTAGCTATTGTATAGTTGACAGCCCTGGACACCTCTGAAGTCACGGATGCGTAAAAAACAAATGTCGTATACACCTGGGAAATTACGATAACTTCTAAACGTATGAAGGAGCATAACTGAAATAAAAATGTTTTAAATTATATTCATATCAGTTCGATTAAAAATGGTTCAACTGACCACAGGGCTGTCAATATACAATAGGTTATTTGAAAAGAATGTTAATTATATTTTCTAAGGGTAGCCTTTTTATTGATACACCCTATATATATATATATATATATATATTATTATTAGCATTCGTTTCAAACAATTAGCTATTGTAGTAGTTTCAAAGCCCTAAACACTTCTGAGCTACGGATGCGTAAAAACACACGGTCTTATACGCCTGGGAAATAAAGATAACTTGAAGTGTATGCATGGTGAAAGTATTTAAAGCTTTTTCTCTTCCTGCTTAACTTATGTGCTGATTAATTTATAACGCAGCGCTTTTAGGGCTTTCAAACTACTACAATAGGTTGTTTGAAAAGAATGCTAATTCATTTTCTAAGGGTTCGAATTTTTTTTATACACACTGTATAATATATCAGTGGGTATAAAAAACCGGACCCTTAGAAAATGAATTAGTATTCTTTTAAAACAACCTATTGTAGTAGTTTGAAAGCTGTAAAAGCGCTGCGTTATAAATTAATCAGCACACAAGTTAAACAGGAAGAGAAAAAGCTTTTAAATATTTCACCATGCATACACTTAAAGTTATCTTAATTTCGTGTAATAAGACCGTGTTTTTTAGGCGTCCGTGGCTCAGAGGTATTTAGGGCTTTCAAAGTATGACAATAGGAAGTTTGAACAGAATACTAATTCATTTTTCTAAGGGTTCTGGGTTTTTTTTATACACACTGTTGCCTGTTGAAATTCATATATACATGTACTTCTAAATTTTCACAACTAATATATAAGCATGACTATATAAATTTCTTCAAAATTATCTGTTTGTGATCAAATAACTTTTCTTGATGTCTGAATATTATGGATAATTTGAATAGCTTGATGTGGTGCTATATGCTTAGATCATTTTAAATTTCTTTAGCATGACCAGTTGCTAATTGCTTATAGCCAATTGCCATGCTTATATACTTTTCATTATACTCATCAGAGGACAGAGGGAGGACCCTCAAACTAGACAGCCATGAGTTAACAAGTCCATTAACTCATTCCTTCTACTTAATTGAGCTGGCCAAAAACAACCCCAATATATTATTTCATTCTCTATTATAGTCCAGCTACTAAACAATTTTATTCATCAAAGTAAACAGAGAGTCTTGATCCCCAACCTTAAAAACACCATCCAGTATATTAATGTGCCTGGTTAAACTTATGACGTTATACCATTTTGCACTCAATTGTTGGCACTGAGAAGGTGATAAGAACGCGTTACGCGTAAACTTAAATCTTATTAAATGAATCCTCTTTTAATTGATTATATCAAGAATATCTAATACATGTATATACCAGGAACATTGCTACAACAAGCTGACACAACGGAAGGCAAACATTCCTAATGATAGATAATAGAAAGAATAACAAAAAAACAACTTGTCTATGAACTAATATGAAAAATAACATCTTAGTGATAGATAACCAGACAATGAATGGTTTTCACATCATTGATCTGCACCCAGAGGTTAATAATATTTGAGTTATGGACTATGGAGAACTATTATCTGTGTTTCCATGGTATTAAATTGTGAAAACAAAAAAATATTGAGGTGTGAAAGAGCATGAAAATATAGAATGCTATTTTTACCGCTCACGTTGGGTTGTATCGCCGCAAATGTATGACTAATTCTGAGTGCACAATTTTACAGGGCATAAGTCCCAAAGTTTTATTATAAGTTATATTTATTGATGGATATGACTATTCTGTTAACAAGTTAGAACTGCAAACATACATTGAAAGGTGAATCACACTCCCTACTGCGTGTTTGTGCCTTTTGTTTTCTGAAACCCATTGATTATCATATATATATATATATATATATATATATATATATATATATATATATATATATATATATATATATATATATATATATATATATATATATATATATATATATATATATATACGCGACGTCACGTGATTTGTGGCCTTTTGTCGCCGCTAGCTTTCAGGTGCTTTCGGTTTGGGTGGTCGATCACGTCTGTGACAGTGCGTTGTGATTTGTTTTTTCATAACACCCTTCGTAGTATATTAGACTTTCTAAGGCATCTCCATATGATCAAATATATATATACATATTACATAACTATCCAAAATACACCGCTTGATCTTATGTTTCTCATGTTTTGCGTTCTTAATGCATGCACAATATTTAAAAACCGGTGATAGGCGAGTGTTTTAGACCCGATAAGCCCGTACTGCAAGGTTTTTAAATGACTTCTAAAATTCATCACTTCGATCATACGCTCATTGGCATAGCAATTTTGAAAATTAAGCTTATCTCAGCCGTTAAAAACCAGCGAAAAACTCATGAATTATTAATGAATTTTAGAAATATATATATATATATATATATATATATATATATATATATATATATATATATTTAAAATAATATATATATATATATTATTTAAAATAATATATATATATATATATATATATATATATATATATAATAACAGCACCCACTTGACTAAAAATGAATGATTTTACTGGTTATAAATATAGCATATTGTCTCGATCCTCGTGGGCATAGCAGCCCAATTCTCTGGGGGAGAGGAAGGGGGGAGCAGAGATTTTTGCCCAAAAAATTTAGGGTTGAATATTGATTTATAAGTCGTATTTTTCAGTCTTAGTTTAACGTATGTATTTTGCTCAAACATTTCACAGCATAACATATCAATAATTCCCAGTAGAAAGTGGCTAAATTCTCCTTTTCCAAATATTTTGGGAGGGTAATTGCTCCCCCCCCCCCCCCCTGCCCCCTGCCTATATAATACACCTATGCTGATCCTCTTGAGAGCCAAAGCATGGTAACCTAGAAACACAGGTTTAAATTTTTGCCTATACCCAATTGAAGTAGCGACTGCAATTTGCTTTTTAATCCATTCCTGTCTTAGCCAGCCAAAAACGCCTCCCTTTTTGTTTCACTCTGTCTAAGCTAGTCAGGTGATTTTATCTCAAACATCGGCTAGACAGCAATGCGAATGAGTTAACAAGTGCTTGTAATTTAATTTTTCTTTTGTAAAAAAAATAATAAAACATACGTATTATTTTTAAGAGCAAACAAAACCTTTGTTATCTGTTGCCATGGGTTACATGAAAAACACCACAAATTTTAATTGCAATGAGTTAACAAGTCCCTTAACTCATTCCTTCTACTTGAGCTGGCCAAAAACAACCCCAATATATTATTTCATTTTCTATGATAGTCCAGCTACTAGACAATTTTATTCATCATCAAATTAAACAGAGAGTCTTGATCCCCAACTTGAAAAACACCATCCATTATATTAATGTGCAAGGTTAAACTTCAAGTTGTAACAAGTCTACAGCAGACTTGTTATGACGTTATACCCAACGTGAGCGGTAAAAATAGCATTCTATATTTTCATGTTCTTTCACACCTCAATATTTTTTTGTTTTCACAATTTAATACCATGGAAACACAGATAATATTTCTCCATAGTCCATAACTCAAATACCATTAACCTCTGGGTACAGATCAATGATGTGAAAACCATTCATTGTCTAGTTATCTATCACTAAGATGTTATTTTTCATATTAGTTCACAGACAAGTTGTTTTTTTTGTTATTCTTTCTATTATCTATCACTAGGAATGTTTGCCTTCTTGTATCAGCTTGTTGTAGCAATGTTCCTTGTATATACACGTATTAGATATTCTTGATCTAATTAATTAAAAGGGGATTCATTTAATAAGATTTAAGTTTACGCGTAACGCGTTCTTATCACCTTCTCGATGCCTACAATTGAGTGCAAAATGGTTGTATCGGCGCTCTGGTGCTAGTTTTTGTTACAATGATGACTCATGCAGCATTGTAGTAATGCAGTTGCAAGACAGGGGGTGTTACACGCGGCAACGCGTTTATGCAATTTTCCAATGATTTGGATTTCGATAAAAGCGGGTAGACTGGGGAGAGGCTCGATTCAGTGCCAAATCATAACAAAATATTGCGGGACAAGTTGCTGAAGGGGTGTTACACGGTGCAACACTGAAACAAATTGCTGCAATCGTTACAGAAAGTAACCTGATTCTACTTCGTGCAACGATGGTTGTAACTTGTCTCGCAATGATTTGACCACAGCATGTTCACGGTGCAATGGTTCATGCAACTTATCTCGCAAAGGCTTTGCGAGGCAAATTGCATGAAAAATTGCACCGTGTACTAGGACCTTAAAGCCTTAGCGGCGCACACGCTACAATTTTAGTCGGCCGATTTTTATCGGCTGCATGGTCAACCGATAAAAAACATGCAGTGTTTACCACATTCTAGGGATTTTTGGTGAAGGAAAATTCGAGTGTAGAATATATACATTTTAAGACCAAACCGTGACCATATGCGAAAAATGCAACGACACAGGCCTTCCGGCAGGAATGCTCTGACCACTGAGCCACGGAGGTTGTTGCCGAGAGCCATACATGTGTGCCAGTTACATATAAAAGCTAACATTTTTAGCAGCTGGAGCTACCATTTTTCAGTGCGATCATCAAATCAAATAACTTCAGGAAGAATAACGAGTGATCAGTGAACGATATTAAAATTGGTAATCGCCACACACCCGCATGATGCCATATTTTGACCGATTTTAGTCGGCAATATCAAACCAGTTTGTTATTTTACGACGAAAATCCGCCGACTAAAATTGCTCTGTAATACACCGCACACGTAAACAGCGAGTTATCACCCAGAAAATATGGTAACGATTTTGATCGTAAGCCCTAAATTTAGTCGACCGATAAAGATCGGCTGGTTCAATTCCTGCCGGAAGGCCTGTGTAGTTGCATTTTTCGCAACTGGTCCAGGTTTGGTCTTAAAATATATATATTCTACACTCGAATTTTGAATTTTCCTTCACCCAAAATCCTTAGAACGACTAAAATTGTAGCGTGTGCGCCAGGCTTTACCAGATCTACATGTATCTCCCCCAACACACACGATTTTGCATTCTATATGACGTCTGAATCACAGGGTACGTTAAATACCCATGGCTGCCTAGGATGTCTGTGGGTTCTTCTTTTGACGAGTAAAATCATCTGGTGTTAGACAGAGTAAAACAACAAAGGGGCCTTTTTGGCCGATTCAAATAGGAACCGGTTAATCACCTGTTAAATCGTTGCTGCCTAGGATGTCTGAGGATACTCCCTTTAACAATAAAGTAGTGAGTCTGGCGTTAGTAGTATAGGGAAGAGGGGTTATACGGCGGGTGGATCGGGTGGATCTTTTGATCCACCCATGATGTCACCATTTTAGTCTTTATATTAATTTATGCGATGGCGGCCAAAGGGATGCCGCCTCATTAAATATTCAACTTATTATTTATTCATTCTCAGGCTCCTGTGGGACTTCTTAACCCTAATCCATTATGCATACGTCATTATTTCTCAGGCTCCTTTGAGACCTTCTAACCCTAATCTCATTATGCATACGTCATTATTTCTCAGGCTCCTTTGGGCCCCTAACTTCCCCCTAACCCTAGCTGTCACTCAACCACCCGGTTTTCAATACGTCATACCGACTTATTATTTATTCATTCTCAGACTCCTTTGAGACGTAGTAACCGTAACTTTCCCCCTAAACTTTAGCTGTTACTTGACCCCCCGTCATAACCGATAGCTCTCCGACTGATTCCCGAAGTCCTGGGTTACGTCATTATCAAAAGGCACGCGACTTATGTCCTTATAAGTAACAGTAATCACCTTTTCATTTAAACACTTTACCCTACTGACAGTCAACAGTTGTGGGACACGTATACGTACAGAGCATGCGTACAGTAAACTTTAACAAAATAGACGTTCTTTACAAGGAACTAAAGAGAAATTGATACAGGCACTTTATATTTTTTATCTGAAACCTTGTCTCGATGAGTATAGAGAGTTTTGAGCAGCCTGAATTGGCAGAGCTCGTATAGACTTAGATTAATAGCATATAATGAATATTATATTAGAACCTAAATATTCAATCACCCTAGAATCATTGCTAGCTAAACCCTTGTTTATAAGTGAAGAAATCGTAAGAAGATAGAATGAGGAGTCAATTCTAAAAGCCATAAGAACGTTTTTAAGTGTCGATATATAAACGAAATATTATTTGGCTGCGGGACGGCTGAGTGTCGACTTGAATTAATAGCAACATGAATATTATATTAGTTACAACTTAAACGGCCAAACAGCTCTTTACCCATTTACTTGGAGATATGTGCCGAATTGTCGCTTATTTGGCTTTAGTTTATAAAGTAAACGATGCCTTGAATGAAGAAACCGTTCGGCAAGCTGTTCGAAAGACATTGAATCATTTTCTTTAGAGGGGTTTGCCAGAATATAAACCGAGAAACCGTTCGGCAAGCTGTTCGAAAGACATTGAATCATTTTCTTCAGAGGGGTTTGCCAGAATATAAACTGTCAATGGTTAAACGGCTGACTCGGCTATTTTATTAACGTCGTCAAGCATCTTGTTAATGTTGCTACGGCTGATATTTGCGTATTTATGCTCAGTGCACGTGCAGGAGACAAAAGAGAAAACTCATTAAAGTTACTAATGACCAAAACATAACCGGATTTGCATATAAGTAGAATATTTAATTCATTTTAGGGGTGATCATGAGTTTTTTGGGAATAATAAGGGGCCTGAAGAGGTATTAATATATGAGCAAGTTTAGGCGAAAAAGTTAGTCTTAGGACTATAGTCTTAGTTTTAGGACTATATAGTCTTAGTCTTAGGACTATATAGTCTTAGTCTTAGGACTATATAGTCTTAATCTTAGGACTATAGTCTTAGTCTTAGAAATATATAGTCTTAGTCTTAGGTCTATATAGTCTTAGTCTTAGGACTATAGTCTTAGTCTTAGGACTATATAGTCTTAGTCTTAGGACTATATAGTCTTAGTTTTAGGACTATAGTCTTAGGACTAGCTATAGTCTTAGTCTTAGTCTTAGGACTATAGTCTTAGCCTTAGGACTATATAGTCTTTGGACTATATAGTCTTAGTCTTATAATCACCCCAGGGGTAACCCCCAAACACCCCCTGGGTACCCCAATCACCCCTGGGGTAACCTCCAAACACCCCCGGGACACCCCATGGGGTAGCCCCCAAATTCCCCCGGGGTAACCCCAAACACCCTAGGGGTACCCCAAACACCCCAGGGGGTAATCCCAAACACCCCCTTTCTCCTCCTCCTCCTCTTTCTCCTCCTCCTCCTCTTTCTCCTCCTCTTTCTCGTCCTCCTCCTCTTACTCTTTCCCTCTTTCTCCTCCTCTTTCTCCTCCTCCTCCTCCTCTTCCTCTTTCTCATCCTCCTCCTCCTCCTCCTCCTCTTTCTCCTCCTCCTCCTCTTTCTCCTCCTCCTCCTCTTCTCGTCATCCTCCTCTTCTCTCCTCCTCCTCTTCTCCTCTTCTCCTCCTCCTCTCTCCTCCTCCTCTTCTCCTCCTCCTCTTCTCCTCCTCCTCCTCTCTCCTCCTCCTCCTCCTCCTCCTCCTCCTCCTCCTCCTCCTCCTCCTCTCCTCTCTCCTCCTCCTCCTCTCTCTCCTTCTCCTCCTCTTTCTCCTCCTCTTTCTCCTCCTCTTTCTCCTCCTCCTCCTCCTCTTAAAATGTGTATTATGGTAGCGTTTTCATCAACATCTCTATTTGACAGGCAGTGTCTAAATGAGGAAAACGCTACCAAAATACACATTTTAAGAGGAGGAGGAGGAGGAGAAAGAGGAGGAGAAAGAGAAGGAGAAAGAGGAGGAGAAAGAGGAGGAGAAGGAGGAGGAGGAGGAGGAGAAAGAGGAGGAGGAGGAGGAGGAGGAGGAGGAGGAGGAGGAGAAAGAGGAGGAGGAGGAGAAAGAGGAGGAGGAGAAAGAGGAGGAGGAGAAAGAGGAGGAGGAGAAAGAGGAGAAAGAGGAGGAGGACGAGAAAGAGGAGGATGACGAGAAGAGGAGGAGGAGGAGAAAGAGGAGGAGGAGGAGAAAGAGGAGGAGGAGGAGGAGGAGGATGAGAAAGAGGAAGAGGAGGAGGAGGAGAAAGAGGAGGAGAAAGAGGGGAAGAGTAAGAGGAGGAGGACGAGAAAGAGGAGGAGGACGAGAAAGAGGAGGAGAAAGAGGAGGAGGAGGAGAAAGGGGGTGTTTGGGATTACCCCCTGGGGTGTTTGGGGTACCCCTAGGGTGTTTGGGGTTACCCCGGGGGAATTTGGGGGCTACCCCATGGGGTGTCCCGGGGGTGTTTGGAGGTTACCCCAGGGGTGATTGAGGTACCCAGGGGGTGTTTGGGGGTTACCCCTGGGGTGATTATAAGACTAAGACTATATAGTCCAAAGACTATATAGTCCTAAGGCTAAGACTATAGTCCTAAGACTAAGACTAAGACTATAGCTAGTCCTAAGACTATAGTCCTAAAACTAAGACTATATAGTCCTAAGACTAAGACTATATAGTCCTAAGACTAAGACTATAGTCCTAAGACTAAGACTATATAGACCTAAGACTAACACTATATATTTCTAAGACTAAGACTATAGTCCTAAGATTAAGACTATATAGTCCTAAGACTAAGACTATATAGTCCTAAGACTAAGACTATATAGTCCTAAAACTAAGACTATAGTCCTAAGACTAACTTTTTCGCCTAAACTTGCTCATATATTAATACCTCTTCAGGCCCCTTATTATTCCCAAAAAACTCATGATCACCCCTAAAATGAATTAAATATTCTACTTATATGCAAATCCGGTTATGTTTTGGTCATTAGTAACTTTAATGAGTTTTCTCTTTTGTCTCCTGCACGTGCACTGAGCATAAATACGCAAATATCAGCCGTAGCAACATTAACAAGATGCTTGACGACGTTAATAAAATAGCCGAGTCAGCCGTTTAACCATTGACAGTTTATATTCTGGCAAACCCCTCTGAAGAAAATGATTCAATGTCTTTCGAACAGCTTGCCGAACGGTTTCTCGGTTTATATTCTGGCAAACCCCTCTAAAGAAAATGATTCAATGTCTTTCGAACAGCTTGCCGAACGGTTTCTTCATTCAAGGCATCGTTTACTTTATAAACTAAAGCCAAATAAGCGACAATTCGGCACATATCTCCAAGTAAATGGGTAAAGAGCTGTTTGGCCGTTTAAGTTGTAACTAATATAATATTCATGTTGCTATTAATTCAAGTCGACACTCAGCCGTCCCGCAGCCAAATAATATTTCGTTTATATATCGACACTTAAAAACGTTCTTATGGCTTTTAGAATTGACTCCTCATTCTATCTTCTTACGATTTCTTCACTTATAAACAAGGGTTTAGCTAGCAATGATTCTAGGGTGATTGAATATTTAGGTTCTAATATAATATTCATTATATGCTATTAATCTAAGTCTATACGAGCTCTGCCAATTCAGGCTGCTCAAAACTCTCTATACTCATCGAGACAAGGTTTCAGATAAAAAATATAAAGTGCCTGTATCAATTTCTCTTTAGTTCCTTGTAAAGAACGTCTATTTTGTTAAAGTTTACTGTACGCATGCTCTGTACGTATACGTGTCCCACAACTGTTGACTGTCAGTAGGGTAAAGTGTTTAAATGAAAAGGTGATTACTGTTACTTATAAGGACATAAGTCGCGTGCCTTTTGATAATGACGTAACCCAGGACTTCGGGAATCAGTCGGAGAGCTATCGGTTATGACGGGGGTCAAGTAACAGCTAAAGTTTAGGGGGAAAGTTACGGTTACTACGTCTCAAAGGAGTCTGAGAATGAATAAATAATAAGTCGGTATGACGTATTGAAAACCGGGTGGTTGAGTGACAGCTAGGGTTAGGGGGGAAGTTAGGGGCCCAAAGGAGCCTGAGAAATAATGACGTATGCATAATGAGATTAGGGTTAGAAGGTCTCAAAGGAGCCTGAGAAATAATGACGTATGCATAATGGATTAGGGTTAAGAAGTCCCACAGGAGCCTGAGAATGAATAAATAATAAGTTGAATATTTAATGAGGCGGCATCCCTTTGGCCGCCATCGCATAAGTTAATATAAAGACTAAAATGGTGACATCATGGGTGGATCAAAAGATCCACCCGATCCACCCGCCGTATAACCCCTCTTCCCTATACTACTGGCGTTAGACAGAGTAAAACAATATAAAGCATAAAAGAGTTGTTTTTCGCTACCCTGGTTCCAGAGGTTTTTAGGTCGGACGCGAGCGAAGCGAGCCCAAGCGCCGAGGCAATATTTCTCGCAGGTGTCCCAGTTAATTTGGACCCCCTAAATTCGGACCCCCGGTGCAAATCTACTGGAGGAGAGCCAGCTCCCTTGGTAGGGCTAGTCCTAGTAACAGGGCTGGAATTTACCTCATGATTATTATAAGTAATAACATGACTTTTCGGGAAATTAGCGATTAAATTTCCCCGCCGTGCGGCTCTCGGACTTTTACAAATCTTCCCTTGGCGGCGGGGAAATTTAATCGCTAATTTCCCAAAAAGTCATGTTATTAGTTTGTAATATTATCGACAGGAAATTTACACGGTTGATCAAAGAAGTTGCGCATGCATCTAATTTTCCCGTGCATGTTGATGAGGGAAAATATATGCAAGCGGGAAATTTAGAATTTTCCCTCATCAACATGCACGGGAAAATTAAAAGACAAAGGATAAATTTCCCTCTTGCATGAGCGATGAGGGAAATACGAGGTTTACATTCCTTCGGAGAACAAAAGAATCCGAGGCGATCATGGTATTGTTATAAGTAATAACATGACTTGAGGGAAATTAGCGATTAAATTTCCCCGCCGTTAAGCCTGGTTTTCATATGTCGCCGATCGTCGGCGATTTGTGATTTAGATGCATGTTAAAACGGGAAATGCAGCAGCATGTTTAGTAATAAAGAACAATGCAGAAAAGCAGTGCTTTTATTCTTTTACTTAACATGCATCTAAATCACAAATCGCCGACGATCGGCGACATATGAAAACCAGGCTTAATAAGTAATAACATTACTAGAACCAGGCTTTATAAATTCAAATCGTGTTTGCGAAAACCTGATTTCGGGCTTCGTGGGAAAGTTGCACAAGTCAGTAAACAAGCCAACGCGAGGTAAATTCCAGCCCTCTTACTAGGGCTAGCCCTATCAAGAAAGCTCATGTAAACGTGAGGTGAAATCCAGTCCTCATCCATATATAAACACCCCCTTACTCTGTTTAACGCTATAGCCTGGTTTCCATATAGTTGTAATTGTTGTAATTCAAATCGCCGATTCGCTCGGACTGAGGACTTCTCGGTTTTGACAAAGTTCAGATGAGCTAAGTTTGATATTCAAAAACATATTGAATGACTAAAACTTTGTTTGTGATCATTTTCACAGTTTATATAACAATATAACAAGCATTACTTACAAGTTCAGTAACTTAAATCTCATGTTTCCTGAACGTTTGACGACAGTTGCAAACATTTAAGCTGGCGTACGGCATTCAAGTCTTCGAACTAGTCATTTAGTAGACTTCTTTAACAAAACCGAGGGTTTTTTGAAAGGATTTGACCGGTTTTTGTAAATAATTTTGTGTTTTACGTTGCAAACATCTAGCAAAAAGTCGGCGCCGACTGTCGGCGATTGATGTTTCCATTAACTGTTGTCGCATCGGCGACTGTTGTAATTGTTGTAGAAGTTGAACCTGATTCAACTTCTACAACAGTCGCCGACTGTCGCCGATTGGATTACAACAAGCGTTTCCATTAAGTTGTAATTGTTGTAAGACTTGATTGGCGACAGTCGCCGACTGAATTACAACAATTACAACTATATGGAAAGTTGGAAACCAGGCTTAAACGACTTTAACTTGTAAACGGGAGACGTCTCGGGAAGTCATATATATCCCCATGTAGGGGTTAAACAAACTGTTTATTAAACCTCCTTTCATGCACTCGCAAATTTATTGTTGTTGTGGGAAAATCTTATCTTTTTACTCTGTCTATAACGCCAGACGATTTTACTCATCAAGGCGAGACGTCTCGGGAAGCCATGCATGCAGTTAAACACACTGTTGATTTAAGATCTTCGTTAAGGTTTGCAGGGTCATTTCTGTAAAGCGCTCTCAATTCATCAGAATTTATGCCACAGAGATAAAATAGATATCGTTAGAAAGCTATGAATTTGTAGAATACAATAGTGTATTTGGTTTCGCGATAAACACAAACCGTTAATAATTGTGAATTTTTTAATTAAAACCAGAGGGCTTCACTCGGGGCGACTTAAGAACAAAGCGTTTCATTTTGTTCAAAAAAATTTTTCGCAGTTCGATTCCGAGATAAATGTCCAGCAAAACGGTGTCAGCGTTTTTTTTATTTATTGCCTGGTTTCGAATTTATGACTTATTTTGTCCGAATGTTTGTCGAAAAACAACATTTTTAACTTCGGTCGTCAATAAAATCGGAAAAACTCGACATGTCAAAAAACGCTTACACCGTTTTGCTGGAAATTTATCTTGGAATCAAAGTACAAAAAAGATTTTGAACAAAATAAAACGCTCTTTACTCGAGTCGCTCCGAGTGAAGCCCTCTGGTTTTAATTAAAAAATTCACAACTATTAACGGTTTGTATTTATCGCGAAACCAAAGACACCATCGTATTCTACGAATTAATAGCTTTCTAACGATATCTATTTTATTTTTGCGGCATAAATTCTGACGAATTGAGAGCGCTTTACAGAAATGACCCTGAAAACCTTAACGACCTTAATACACATATTGAAACACATTGTTGTTGTGGGACAACTTTATCTTTTTACTCAGACGGTTTAACTCGTCAAGGGGGGACATAGATTGCGTACCTATTTCTGTTTTAGTCCCCGCTTACACTGGAGGGGGGGGGGGGGGGGGTGGGGGAGCGGCCGAGATTTGTATATAGATAGTTCGTTTATTTCAAAGGTTACCGTATAACAATGTTACATTGAATGCCAAAGCCAGAGGCTTATATGGCTAGAGTGGTCAATATATAGATTGCATTAACTATACAGCTTTATCATATAATTGCAAATGCACATATATACAATATGCACACCCATATACACACACATATGCATATACACATATACATACATACATATACATACATATACATATATACATCTATATATACATATGTACACATACATATATAAATAAATAAATGTGTAACTAATATATTATATAACAGTTATGTTGTATACTTATGTATGATTTCATACAGACACACATATATTAATTCTATTAACTCCTATAACTGAGACAAGTAGTAGTCCCTTAGCAACCATTTGTAATTAAAATTTTTTAAAGAATTGCGAAGATCTAATGGTATTGAATTCCAAATTTTTGGACCTTGTGATCTAAGGGTAAATGAGTATTTGTGGAATGTAACATGGAGATTGTCTTTGCCGAGTAAAATAATGGTGGGTTTCTAAGTTAAGATTAAAAAATGAAGCTATAGGTTGAGGTAATAAATTGTTAATATGTTTGTAAATAAAGCAGCTGACTTGATATTTAAATATATCATAAATAGTCAGAAGGTTCAGTTTTTTAAAAAGTGGTAAAGAGTGAGTAAGAGGTGGAGAATAAGTTAAGATGCGTACAGCCTTTTTTTGGCAAATTAGAATAGGATTTAATGTGTTTTATAGGTTGAGGCCCAAATAATAGTACAGTATTGGAGATAAGGTAGTATGAGAGAGTTGTATAATAAACGGAGAGTAGGTATCTCGAGAAACTGTCTAGATTTCAATAAGATACCTATAGTTCTAGAAATTTTAGATGTTATGGCTTGAATATGAGATGTCCACAACAGATTCTGATGAATAATTATACCTAAAAATTTTGTCTGTTCTGCTCTCTCGATGCTATGTCCACCAATTAAAATGTTAGCGTTTTCAACGTTTGGTTTCTTACGACTAGGGTGAAATATAATAAATTTTGTTTTGTCAGGATGAAGGGTTAGTTTATTTGCATTACACCATTTAAGGACACCTTCAAGTTCAGTATTGATAATGTTAAAAACACTTTGTATATTTTTGCCACTAAAGAAAATATTAGTATCATCAGCAAAAAGAATAAAAGACAAAAGAGATGATGATCTATGAATATCGTTAACATATAACAGAAAAAGAAGAGGACCCAGAATAGAACCTTGTGGAACACCGCATTTGATTGGTTTAAGAGTAGAACAGACATTACTTATTTGTACACACTGAAATCTATTTACCAGATAACTTTTAAGCCAACAGTGAGCAATTCCGCGAAAACCATAAAAATCTAGTTTATCCAACAGAATGTTGTGATCAACAGTATCAAATGCTTTTTTGAAGTCGATAAATATTCCAACAGTAAATTCATTATTTTCAAAAGCTTGAGAAATGTTATCAACTAAATCTAAAATAGCCATAAATGTAGAATGGTTTTTACGAAATCCATACTGACTACTAAATAAAATATTTTGTTTGTTGATAAAATCAATAAATCTATTATAAAGTATTTTTTCAAGAATTTTAGAAAAACATGATAATATAGAAATGGGCCTATAATTAGAAAACTTGTGGCGATCATCAGTTTTATATACCGGAATAATCTTAGCAATTTTAAGATAATCGGGAACAACACCCATTGATATTGAAGCATTAAAAATAACAGATAGCGTGGGAGCTAACAAATCAATACAGGATTTCACAATTACAATGTTAACACCATCAACCCCCTCACTTCTGGTATTTTTCAGGGAATTCACAATGGATATTATTTCCGATTGGGAGGTAGGGGATAAGAATATGGTTTTATTATAATGTCCAATTAGGTATTGTTTGTGTAAGTTATGAGATCGTGGAAAACGCTTTGAAAGAGATTGCCCAACATTAACAAAAAAATCATTAAATCTATTAGCTATTATAAAAGGATCATTATATTCACCATTTGAATCATTCATCACTGATGGTATAGCATGTTTAGGTTTAGTACCAATGATAGACTTAATTGTAGACCAAGTAGCTTTTAAATCATGTATTTGTTTAGCAAGTTTATCATGGTAATACTTTTTTCTTGAGAGTTTAACAATATGATTATATTTGTTTCGATAATGACTATATTTAAGTTTGTTTGCTGTTGTAGGACATCTTAAATAAGTTCTGTAGAGTGCATTTTTTCTTCTACCTGAATTTTGTAAACCTACTGAATACCAAGGTTTAGAATTTTTTTTTGTCTTATTATCACTGGTTTTCAGTGGAAAACACTCATTATAAGTTGGAAGAAATATGTCAGAAAAAGAATTATAAGAGTGATTAGGAGAAGTGTGTGAAACAACTTCCTCCCAGTTGATATTATTTAATTTTTGTCGAAAGTTATTAATATTATTTTGAGTAATTTGCCTAGTTTGAAAAATTATTGGAGCAGTATTAATCTTAGGTTGGTAATTTGTAATTTGAAAAATTGGAAGGTGGTCGGAAAGGTCACTATAAAAAATACCACTCACCATATTGTAGTCTAAATTATTTGTAAAGATATTATCAATTAAAGTGGCAGAATGAGATGTAATTCTTGTAGGTTTAGAGATAGTTGGATAAAAACTATTGGTTGAAAGAAGATCAATAAATTCATTGGTAGGTGAGTGTGAATCATAGTTGAATAAATTTATATTATAATCACCCATAATATAACATAATTTATTTTCAAATCCAATTGTAGTTAAAACTGACTCTAAAGAAATATTAAATGCTTGTACATCAACATCAGGTGGTTTATAGATACAACCAATAACAATATTCTTACAGTTTGGCTGGATTAATTCCACAAAGATAGATTCTATTACATCTTGAGAAGAAGGTTGGAGATCAGGACGCAGTTTATATTCAAATGAAGATTTAATAAAAATCCCTACACCACCTCCACGTTTATTTTTCCTATAGCTAGATACAAAGGTATAACCGGGAATAGAATATATATCATTTGTGGATTCATTCAGCCATGTTTCAGATAAAGCAATAGCAGAAAAAGAAAAATTAATTGTTGATAAATATTCATTGAAATCAGCAAAATTTTTCTTAAGGCTTCTAATATTAAAATGAAGAGTAGAAAAACAGTTTGAAGTATTAGTGAAAATATTATTGAATTTTTTTGTAATGTAATAAGTACAGTTCGAAAGTATCTGGGAGTTTTCAGTAAAGACATTATTGTTTGGATCTATATCAAGATTATTAAGCAAGTAACGTGTATCAGAGTCATTAAGAAAGGGATTAAAGTGTCTGTATTTAAGTTGGTTATATTCAAGATTAAAATCAAAATTTGAGGGAGTCTCAGAGAGAGCAAAATGAAAGTCAGTGTCATTAGAATAATGGTTAAAAGGAAATATTTCCGATAGGCATACTTGACAGAACCATTGTTCACTATTCATGGGGAGAATAGCGAGACTAGAGCATTTAAGGTGGGTCCAGCATTGGCAAATATCACAAAGAACTCTTCTACAATTAATAGAAACATTGCGGTCACAAATAGAGCATAAATTCTTGTCACACATATAATAGAAATGAGAAGGGGCAGAGGGCAAACCACTTGTCTCAACTTTTTGGAGCCAACAAAACCAATATATAAGGAAATTTAATATAATTATCAATTAGTGTAACAAGACAAAACAAAAGCTGTATAGTTAGCACTCTCGCAGAGGTCTTACTCCGCAGAACTAGTTAACAAGATAATTTTATATCATTATCTCACCATCAGCATTAGTTATTAGGTACTAAGGCAGTTAATAAGCATATATATTATACTATTCACAATGGATACTATTCATTGATGACCAGTTGACCATCACTTACAGTGTGCAATGTGCATATATAATTATAGACTAAAGTCAAAAAATAAATGTATAAATTATAATTGTAACTATAGAAAAAGTCTACTATAACTTACCAATAAGCATGTTTAACAGTTCACAAATTACATAAACTTACTCACATACATTTAAGTAGGTATGGTCGTAGAAATGCCATCAATAAATAGCTTGCCTGCACGAAACATCACTTTTTTCCTTCCTCATACGCTGCTGTCATCAATGGACGAGCCCTTTGTTTGGATTCGAAGTCTTCCTTAGTAAGGTCCTCAAGAAAGAATATATCCTTCAATTCGTCCTTGTTTCGAAGTCTCTTAGCCTTACGAAGCACATCCGTCCGGAATGGTCTACCATAACACTTGAGGATAATGTGCCTTGGGCGATGATTATTATACTTGCCAGTGCGATGGGCGTTTTCAACTTGGCCACGGTAGTTTTCTTCGGGAATACCAAGCTTCTTGAACGCGTCATATACCAGAGAAAAGCAGTCTTCTTTTTCCTCTTCACGTATGCCACCAATTCTCAAGTTATAACTACGCGAATATCTTTCTTGTACAAGTAATTTAGTTTTTAGAACTTGTACGGTATGATTGAAGGATTCGCTCTCACATTTCACGGTCGATAGTTCAGCATTAAATGTTGTTACATCTTGCTTAAGCTTGTCGACTTCAGATTGTGTATGTTCGACTGATGCTCTTAGGTCATTGACGGCTTGTTTAATCTCTGCCGAATCCTGTTTTAGTTCTCTCCTAAGGTCGGTTGATTCCTTTCGAAGTGCTTTGATTTCTGCCAAGACTTCGGATAAATTGCACGAACAAGAAGCTCCCGATGCTTCATTAGTTGTAGATTTTGTTTTGGACATTGCCTTTCTTGTCTCGATAGGCATTTAATAGCACTATATAGCACTATTAGCACTATTTAGGCGAGAATACAAGTTAAATTTTCAAGTTCAATACGGAGCTCGAAACCTAGCGTCTTACTCCGTTGTGGTAATAATTTTATATGATTGTGGTAATAAGCAGACTACTTCGTACCGAGTATTCGGATTCGTTAGGCGTCTACACTACAACAGTATTCGCAGATTCGGCCCTCTTTAATTCAGTTAATGTTGACCATGTTGGTTCCACCGCAACCTCACATGACCACGAGCGGAAGAGCATCCGAATTCATCGGAATAACCGTTCGCACTACGTATTGTCTCGGATTCAAAAGTATTCGGATACGAAGTTTTTACATTTTTTTCCGGATTCGAAATCTCCGGATACGTGATCAAACCGGAAAGTTTTTATTCCGGTTCATTCTTTTGTGTGTAAACGGCAAAACGAATATCCGGTACTAAGGGGGCGATTACATGGACCAGGCTGGCCCGGTCAACTGGGCTAGCTCCGGGATGAAAATGTCCATGTAATCGTTTTCATCCCGGCAAACCGGGCTGAAAAACTGTTGAACTCGCTTCGATACGCGTTCGTTTGCTTGACTGTGTGAATAAATAGTGCTGAAAGGAACTGAAATAGAACATCAACGTTTTTTTTGTGTTTCGTGATCAACGCGACGATTTAATAAATTGATTAGTCTTCGTGAAGACGCTTTCCTGGGTTAGCTAAGACTTTAACATCTTTTTATTGACGATGGGCTTACAAAATAAATAATAGACTTTAATTTGGTGTAAAACTGAAGTAAAACTAACGCATCTTCGCCCTTATTTACTTGATATTGCTAATTTCGCCCTGAAATCATCCCGGCTTACCGGGCTAGCCCGCTCCATGTAATTGTTTCGTAAACTCATCCCAGTTAACCGGGCCAGCCCAGTCCATGTAATCACCCCCTAAAACGTTCCCGATTCGTCACGAATCCGAAAACTTTTGCTCTAGTGTAAACGAGGTCTTAGTGACGCAGTTTTCCTGTTATGGGTCCCTATATATCAAAGGCAGTTGCGTCGACTTGCTTTGCTTTCGATTGTAGAATTACGCACCACCAAGTTATGATCCCAATTTTCAATAATCCCCTCTAATTCCGTTTCTTTAGAAACCTTTTTTCTGCGAGATATTCCGAACGACATATTACCGCAAGCGGACCAGAAGTTACAAGAAAGGTACTGATAAATGTTAAAACAAACCTTGGTTGTAATAATTTAAAATATCGATGGGCGACTTTGAAGTAATAGTTCAATTACGAGACGGAGGACTTTACCGAGATTTCAAAGTCCGAGTGCTTTTTGAAAAGGCGAGCCTTTTTAATGCACGAGGGCTTTGTAATCCCGGTAAAGTCCGACGTCGAATATTTGAACTGACTTCTCAAACTCAAAACTCCGAAGATACCTCTGAAACGTAATATAATTTGCCTTATTTTCACAGTCCCAAGACTTTGAAAACGTATTTTGCTTTATTTCAAAGTACTAGTACTTTTCCTCCGATTTCAAAACACTGATTAAACATTAATTGTTTTGTTTTTGGTTCATGAATTATTAATATATGAGTTTGAGAAGTAATAATAATAATAATAATAATAATAATAATAATAATAATAATAATAATAATAATAATAATAATATAATAATAATACGAATAATAATATTAATACGAATAATAATAATAATTTATTAAGAACCAATGTTGCAGCAATATACTGAATTACATTGGATGAACTAATTATTATAAATACTATGAATTACAAGAACGTATTGAAGTGGGAATAGAAGACTTTCTAAATCTATCAGTATGATAACGAGGTTCTATAAAAAGTCGTTTGTGTCTTAAAGAGTATCTAGAATTGACATTGAAAGTCGGTAATAATTTGTACAACTTGTGACTAGGCTCGTTAACTGTTGACTTAAATAGTTTCTGACTAAAAACATGACGACGGTCAACAAGTGAGGAGAGATTATACCTGTATGATATCCCAGGTCCCAAGCATATTCCACAATGCTACGGATACATGTACAGTATAGAAGTAGACCATGTCATTGGTGGAGACTTTGGCGCGTTTAAACTACTCAAAATCTACTTCTCAGATCTGAAAAGTAGATTTTGATTGTCCAAATCACGGGCCCTGTCTTATTCCATTTACAATTGGTTCACAGGGATTCTTGTGAGATCAAATAATTTAATCGAATAAAAAAATTATGAATCATACACTCAAAATCTACTTCTCACATCTGAGAAGTAGATTTTGATTGTCCAAATCACAACCCCGGTCTTATTTATTCCAGTTACAATTGGTTCTCTAATCTCTAGGATTCTTGTGAGATCAAACAATTCAATCAAATTAAAAAATTATGAATCATACGAGTATTAAACCACTCAAAATCTACTTCTCGGATCTGAGAAGTAGATTTTGATTGTCCAAATCACAACCCTGGTCTTATTTATTCCAGTTACAATTGGTTCTCTAGGATTCTCGTGAGATCAAATAATTCAATCAAAAAAAAATTTATGAATCATACGAGTATTAAACTACTCAAAATCTACTTCTCAGATGTGAGAAGTAAATCTACTTCTCAGATCTGAGAAGTAGATTTTGATTGTCCAAATCACGGGCCTGTCTTATTCCAGTTACAATTGGTTCTTTAGGAATCTTGTGAGATCAAATAATTCAATCAAATAAAAAAATTATGAATCATACGAGTATTAAACCACTCAAAATCTACTTCTCAGATCTGAGAAGTAGATTTTGATTGTCCAAATCATGGGCCCTGTCTTATTCCAGTTACAATTGGTTCTCTAGGAATTCTTGTAAGATCAATTAGTAATTTAATCAAATTAAAAAATTATGAATCATAGGAGTATTAAACCACTCAAAATACTTCTCAGATCTGAGAAGTAGATTTTGATAGTCCAAATCACAACCCCGGTCTTATTTATTCCAGTTACAATTGGTTCTCTAATCTCTAGGATTCTTGTGAGATCAAATAATTCAATCAAATAAAAAAATTATGAATCATACGAGTATTAAACCAATCAAATTCTACTTCTCAGATCTGAGAAGTAGATTTTGATTGTCCAAATCACGGGCCATGTCTTATTCCAGTTACAATTAGTTCTCTAGGAATTCTTGTGAGATCAAATAATTCAATCAAATTAAAAAAATATGAATCATACGAGTATTAAACTACTCAAAATCTATTTCTCAGATCTGAGAAGTAGATTTTGATTGTCCAAATCACAATCCCGGTCTTATTTATTCCAGTTACAATTGGTTCTCTAGGATTCTTGTGAGATCAAATAATCCAATCAAATTAAAAAATTATGAAGCATACGAGTATTAAACCACTCAAAATCTACTTCTCAGATGTGAGAAGTAGATTTTGATTGTCCATATCACGGGCCCTGTCTTATTCCAGTTGCAATTGGTTCTCTAGGAATTCTTGTGAGATCAAGTAATTCAATCAAATAAAAAAATTATGAATCATACGAGTATTAAACTACTCAAAATCTACTTCTCAGATCTGAGAAGTAGATTTTGATTGTCCAAATCATGGGCCCTGTCTTATTCCAGTTACAATTGGTTCTCTAGGAATTCTTGTAAGATCAATTAGTAATTTAATCAAATTAAAAAATTATGAATCATAGGAGTATTAAACCACTCAAAATCTACTTCTCAGATGTGAGAAGTAGATTTTGATAGTCCAAATCACAACCCCGGTCTTATTTATTCCAGTTACAATTGGTTCTCTAATCTCTAGGATTCTTGTGAGATCAAATAATTCAATCAAATAAAAAAATTATGAATCATACGAGTATTAAACCAATCAAATTCTACTTCTCACATCTGAGAAGTAGATTTTGATTGTCCAAATCACAATCCCGGTCTTATTTATTCCAGTTACAATTGGTTCTCTAGGATTCTTGTGAGATCAAATAATCCAATCAAATTAAAAAATTATGAATCATACGAGTATTAAACCACTCAAAATCTACTTCTCAGATGTGAGAAGTAGATTTTGATTGTCCATATCACGGGCCCTGTCTTATTCCAGTTGCAATTGGTTCTCTAGGAATTCTTGTGAGATCAAGTAATTCAATCAAATAAAAAAATTATGAATCATACGAGTATTAAACCACTCAAAATCTACTTCTCACATCTGAGAAGTAGATTTTGATTGTCCAAATCACAACCCCGGTCTTATTCCAGTTACAATTGGTTCTCTAGGATTCTTGTGAGATCAAATAATTCAATCAAATAAAAAAAATTATGAATCATACGAGTATTAAACTACTCAAAATCTACTTCTCAGATCTGAGAAGTAGATTTTGATTGTCCATATCACGGGCCCTGTCTTATTCCAGTTGCAATTGGTTCTCTAGGAAGTCTTGTGAGATCAATTAGTAATTTAATCAAAATTTAAAAATTATGAATCATACGAGTATTAAACTACTCAAAATCTACTTCTCAGATCTGAGAAGTAGATTTTGATTGTCCAAATCACAACCCCGGTCTTAGTTCTCTAGGATTCTTGTGAGATCCTATTAATTCAATCAAATTTAAAAATTATGAATCATACGAGTATTAAACCACTGAAAATCTACTTCTCAGCAGATCTGAGAAGCTCAGCGGGGATCGACAAGCTATCGTGTGAGTTTTCACAGACTGGATTACAGGTGTATATTCAGCACTCGACATTCATAGTTTTCTGTGCGGCTCGAAGTCTTATGAGGTATACCCCCGGTCTGACCTACTTTTTATGCACCCACGTTCTAATGTTTTTAACTTCCGACATTTTGCCCTTCCTTTGTTTTTTCCTGTTTGCACCGAAATAATTACACCGAAAGCTTTTACGGCGTCACTAGACCTGATGTGTGCTGTCAATGTTTACTAAAGAGTAAAGCCCTAGCAGCTGCAGAACTTGTATTAGGATTCATCGCGAGGCTCTGTTTTGCTGACGGCAGTACAATTGCAGGATCGCTGGTTCGATTTCGCTCCACCGGTTATCAGATTAAAGTTTCACCTTGCCCTCATGTGAGAAGAGTGTTTCTAGTTTGACTCTACCAAACGCATGCGTACTGTAGTAACACTGGACTAATGCGGGATGACCCTTTCTGGACCTCTAGGGGGAACAGTTTAGATATGACTGATAGAGTTATCTAGTATAAATAAAGTTAGTTTAGTTTACTCTGGTTCCCTCATGTAGGAACAATGGCCAATGACGGATGATCCTTAATGGATTTCTTGGGAGAACAGTTTAGATATGACTGATAGGGTTATCTATAGTATAAATAAAGTTAGTTTAGTTTACTCTGGTTTCCTCCTGTAGTAACACTGGACCAGTGAGGGAGGTCCTTTCTAAACCTCTTTAGGGAAAGCATAAACAAGACGCCTGCGCAGGCGTTGACTCGGGCTACTGATTTCTGAAAGCTTGGCGTAGCCTGTGCGTACTCCAGCAAGACTATATGGCAATGGCAATGCATAATTGCATAGATTTTGACAAATATAATCTAAGGTCTTATATGAACTGCAGCGGTGCAGGAAGCGCCGAAGGTTTGCTAATGTAGTATAAATGTAAACAAGGCCGTTTTTCTGAAAATTAAACAACGGATCTAATATTAATAGTAGACAAAACCTATAGTGTCAGATTCGGCAGATTCAAGCGATCATTTTGATATAGAATATATTTAAATTCGGACAAATTATCAATTGGGATGTTTTTCCTGTCCCCCCCCCCCCCCCCCCCTGTCGCATATCAGTCATATTTATGTATGTATTAATTAATCAATGTATTTATATGTATGTATTTATGTTTTTGTGTATGTAATGTACTTTGCGACGAATTTTATTAAACTAAACTAAACTAAACAGAAAATATTTAAACATGTTTTGAAACACACGTTTCCAAATGTAATACGACACGGCAAGGCCAGGACCAACCTGTTTTGAAATAGCTCGTCATCTTTTATATATAGGCGTGATCGGCGTGTGTAGTTGTAAACATTTTAAGCCTTTGTAAACATATTTAATAATATGATGAAGACAATTGTCAGCCCCATTGCTGATCAACTACAAAGTCACTCACTTTGAAAACCTACCAAAAAGTCCAAGAACACCTTGATCGTTAACCCTTGAAGCTGTTGAGTTGACCAAAAGCGAAAGAGTTTAATAGAGAAGTCGGCCTGACCGGAAAACATGGCTGGTACTGGAAGTAAATTGTGCAAAAATGCAATTTTAGAAACAACAGAAACAGAAACGGAGCCAAAACCTAGTAATAAGATTAGTTAGTAACACTGGTCCAATGAAAGATAGCTCTTACTGGACTTCTAGGGAGAAGCAGCGTGGTGGGGGTTATCCAGCTAGTATAAATAAAGTTAGTTTAGTTCAGCGTAATTTGACTACCGCTTAACTTTTTATATTAGGGAGTTGAAATAAGTAAACTCTTAGAGGGAATTCCTGCTGCACGTTAACCTAAAATGGTAAAAAAGAAAATGGGGCAGAAAACGTCTATTTGAGCCATGTGATGAATATTTCTTTTGCTTTCCACGGTTTTGCTCTTACTTTATAACATACATAAACTATAACAACAGTATTTACCGAAGTTAAAACACACGCATGACAGTAAAATACTGATAAACTTGTGCCCTCACTTTACTGAACTGGGTTTTTTTCCCTTCCTTCTTTAGAATTCCCATTTCTGTTTCTTTCATGGTCATGTTGATGGACATAAGGAGGAATCTGTGGCCGCTATCAGTACCTGTGATGGAGTGAAGTAAGCCGAGCATGTGCATTTAGCGTTCTTTTTAAGAAATAGAAAACATTTTTCGTGTTTCCATAGAGTTATAGAAACTCGAGTGGAAGTTTGGGAGAACGAGAAACACAAGTGTTTCTATTTCTGTATGGGAACACGGAAAAAATGTTTCTATTTCCTTTATAAAATAACCTGTCGAAAATAGGTATAGAACGTAAAAATAATCACTGCATCAAAGCGTAAATTCTCCTTACTCTTCATAATGGCGTATGATGGCGTACTGCATGGCGTATAATGGCGTACCCTACCCCGTGATGATGGCGTATTGAATGGAGTGGACCTTGCCCAACCTCGTACCCAGGGCCATTTGTAGGGAACTGGGCCAAGATGGCGAATAAAACAAAATGGCGGGAACAAATGGCCCTGGTGGAGGCTAGCTCAAAATGCGCAGTATATTGCGCATTTTATTCACTAGAACTCAGATCTTAACAGAGTAATTATACCTAATTACACCTAATCATTACATGGTTTAAAATTAAAATATAATTTCCCGTGCCGTGTGCAGGAACAACCGACAAGGTCAAAATACAATATTTTAAAAAAAATACTAGAAATACATAAATGCAACAACCCCTCGCCTGCTTTTATATGCTTTTTTAAATACACCCCACCCACCTCACCTTCCAATTAAAATAAGCACTCCTGATATACAGCAAAAACAAATGATAATTCTCAGGATAATTAAAGAATTTATGATTAGGAAAAGAAAGTTGAACATATCAAAGGAAAACTTACAGATTTCATATTAAACTCTGGTTGTAAAAATATATTGTTTTTAGCCATTTATAGGAGGTTTCCAAATGAATTACTTTTATGTTTTGCAAAGGCAAGATTAAAAGTTAACAGCTCAAAAGCTACATTTATAATTATAGGAGATAAAAACAACAGACAACCTTTCAGTCTGTATAATACAGGACAAAAGAAGATGGACAAAGCCTATGAGTATTTATGATAACTGATAAGTGCTTGCAATTAAGTGAATGAAAAACATCACGTCCACAGTAGCAAAGGGAAAGCATGAAAACGTGAAGCTGTATACTGCTTAATGACCGGCAAAAAATTGAAAACAACATATTAAAGGGACAAAGTATAAACTTTATATGATAGTTGCTAGATTAAGTTTTATATACAGTAACTGACGAGTGTCTAAAAGGGTTCTATTTAAACGTCTTGCCGTTTACAGAATATATTAATGAATAAATACTGATTACAATCAGCAAAATAAATAAATACAAATGTCTTACCGTCATCTTTAAAATGATATTGAGACCACTGAGTGACCTGTGACCACAAACACTACAATTCAGATCGAGATTTTGTTTACCATACGGCGTTTGGTTTCTTCAGGTTTTCTGATTTCTCTTCAAGATATATTAAACCGGTTGTTTGTATCCTGCTTTTATTCGTTGTTCTGCTTCTTTCCGTTTAAAACAATGAAATCATTTTATTTCGCAAAATATGGAAATTATATAAAGTATTAAAGTTTGCTTCAAACCTAGTCACCAGTGCCCGAGTATTTTTACCGCGTGACACCGTACCAAACATATATATAAATATATAAACTATTTTCAGATTTTGTCTCCCTTGCTTTTTCTACACGCGTGTAAAGTGGACTCCACGCATGTCGAGATTAGCACCCTCACCGGGCTCCGGGCCTTCGGCCCGTCGCCCGGCTCGGGGCAAAATCAAATCGTCTGATTTACGCCATAAGCTCTTGACCAGTCAGAGGCTGAGATAGCCTAGCCTCCATCCGGGCCATTTGTTCCCGCCATCTCGGCCCAGTTTCCTACAAATGGCCCTGGGTACGAGGTTGGACCTTGCCGTGTTTTCATAAAGTTATAGAAACACGGCTCCCAACCAATCGCCGCGCTTGTTTTTATAAAGTACGCTAGAGCTTTACATGTGATAACCACAAACCTCAGGTCTGAGCTATGTCGTATGGCAGTTGCCTGGAGCGTCTGTTGCAATGTGGTTATTGCGCGTTTACGTCATGATTCCTTTGTTTATGACCAACTACCAAAGTTAGACTTGGTTGTGGCATGGATAGTAAAAGGACTGGATAGGAAACTTGATGGCGTGAGCATAACAACCTGGTTGAAATTGAGAAGCTTAAAAACCCCTTGTATATTCAAAGTTTAGGATTAATACAACTTAAAATGAAAATCGAACTGCCTGTAAATACGACAAAGCCACAATACGATAAAATGCCCATTTATTCTTACTTCTTTTAAAAGAAAATATCAAGGTATACTAGTTATAATATGCATCCCAAATTCCAAGCAAAACAAAGTACTATTTTGGGACGCCAGTTTCTTTGAAACAACACAGAAAACATCAAAACAAAGATCAACAACGTTTACCTCGATCACTCGATTGTGGCTTGGGCAGGTTTGTAAGGCGATAAAATCATTTGAAACGTCAACGTGAGAACATGAAGAATTTGAAGAAACGTTCACTTAAAAACTCAGTAAAACAAGCATACTCACGTCATTCGTGACATCACAATTTGCAACTAGGTTTCAACCATTTTGTAAACTCAGTAAATGCGATTTAACCAATGAAAAGGCTCAAAACACCCCACGTGACGACTAGTTCCCTATCCAGTCCTTTTAAAATACTTGCTACGCAGCACTTTACTTTTTTACACTCGCAGTTATTTGTAAAGTCAGTTTACAAAATCTTGTTTCACCTTTTTTCTGACAGTGGTTACTTTACGTTGGTTGACAAGACCTATTTCATTCAACCTGTCACATCAGTCGAAGGAGAGGTGAGTATATGTATATATATGTATATATATATATTTGTGAAATCATTAATAATTCATGAGTTTTGCAGCCAATCCAATTTCAGAAATTACGTCACATGTATACCCCTGTAAACCCCATACAAACCACTAGTGCTTGTAACTAATTAGCATCTCAATATGATTATCCCAAAGGGATTTTTACTATTTATTCATTTCACAAGTTGTTTACAACACTCGCGTCCTTGTTGTATTGAGTATACAATCACTCGTGTTGTAAACATTACATATATATATATATATATATATATATATATATATATATATATATATATATATATATATATATATATAAATAAATAAATAAATAAATAAATAAATAAATAGGTAAAATAATCCAAAACATGGATAATCTCCCAGAAGTAGAGTGCTCAATACAAGGTTGTCACCGTGTAGAGCTTGGTATAGTGATATATTTAAAATTATCTAAAACATCTAGTCATTACACGGTGTTTCATGCTTAACGCAATCATCAGACGACTGACGGACTATGGCGTGTCACTGAATAAATATGCTTGTGAGGCGGAAGTGTTAATTGTCAGGCGGTATTGCCTTGAAGTTACACAATAAGTGCTTATTAACATGGCGACAGTTTGATAAGATTTCGTTTCTTTTGTTCAGGAGGTTGAGTTTCTGAAAAATAATGTGATATTTTTCAGCGAGGCAGAGTTCACATCTTTTGGAGCCGTTTTTGAAGGCAGGCGCTCTGTCCAGGATTGACCACTTTATTTCCACGTTGGTGACGTTGTTGTCTCGCAGGTACCAGATATGCTTTGAAAGCTCTGTTGCGTTGATTTTGTTTCGGTAGCGTAGTGAGTTTCGATGTTTGTAGAGTCGGTCTTTAAAAGAGTGTTCTGTGAGTCCTATGTAGTTTGAGTTGTTGTCGTCCTTGTCGTTAGTAACTTGCGCTCGGTATACTAGGCATTGGCTGAGGCATTCTCCTTCGAGGGGGCATTTCTCCTTAACTTTGCAGTTACATTTCCGGGTTTGATTTACTTCTTTACTGGCTGTTAGAATCTTCTGGTTGTGAGAATTCACAATGCTCGATACATTAGGCATGCGGCTGTAGCTGACTTTAACATTGTTCCGGTTGAAAATTTTATGGAACTTGTGGTTCTTAGGGA
>OZ036007.1:1839290-1881790 GCA_964035015.1 Corallium rubrum | reverse complement strand
GCGTCCTTCGCAATTCAGCCACTGGCTGCAAGTAAGGATGATTAGTCCCCCAGTCCTTCATCCTTTATCCGTCAGTGAACTCTATGTAAGTTGAAATGTGGTAACCGGATCGACAACGCCTAGTCATTCGTGAGGCAAAGTTCCAGGCCCCTCCGCGGTTTGCAGGTACGTTTCAGTCTCCCACAACATGTTTTTTACGCGGCCACCGGTCTTGACTCTTGAGCGAACTGCGGAGGCTCGGAAAAAGGTTGGAAAAAATTATTTATTGAATCATTTTATAACGCTTTGCTAAACGTGCGTTTTAAATTTTGATTGGTTGTGCTATGCTATGCTATGCTATGCTATGCTATGCTATGCTATGCTATGCTATGCTATATGCTATGCTATGCTATGCTATGCTATGCTATGCTATGCTATGCTATGCTATGCTATGCTATGCTATGCTATGCTATGCTAAAGTCATTGTCTTTACAAAACGTGCATGAAGTTTGTCAGTCAAGAAATTAAAATCAAACTTTTCGTTATAATATAAATCATATATTAGGGTTTCGTTACTCCGAAGAGGATACAAAAAATCAACACAAACTTAGTATAGATTATGCCGTTAATACCAGTTGCATATGTCGTTTTGTTTAAAAAGCATTCCGCATTCGTTGAAAAATAAACAATGTAGTTGTCAGTTATTTCTTAAAATATTATTAGTTATAAAAGGCCGTTTAACACATTCGAACAATAAATTAAAGGAGCAGATATAACAAAATGACATTAAATGTATATTATGAAATATCAAGTATCAATACGTCTTCAAACTCGTACAAGAATAGCTTTCTCACTCTTGTTCTCACCTTTTCAGCTGGCTGTTTTCATCCTAGCCAGTGCTTTTAAAGCGAATATTGCGTGTTTTTTACTGAGCATGCGCGGAAACAGTTGTACGTGTTTGTGCTCCATAATAATTTTCATGTAGAAATAGTTGCACGTGCAACGCTTCTTCTAGTAGAAGAAAAACTGTATTAGAAGCCTCAGCCTAATTTTCATCCCTAGCTTAATTTACTGTATAGGTTTGAACTGCACAACAATGGGAAACCATTAAATGCACGTTTATAGCCTGACAAACTGATTTGATAATTTTTTTCAAACCTTTTTTCGAGCCTTCGCAGATCGCTCACTGCGGGAGGCCGCCCGTAAAAACATTTCGTGGGAGACTGAAACCTACCTGCTAGCCGCGCAGGACCTTTGGCTTTACGCGCTATCGTTCCAGTTATCACATTTCAACTTAAAGTGCCTATGAACGAAAATTATTATTGTCTTAAATGAAAGAACTCTCAAAACGACAAAGTAACATCTTTTGCAGATCTCCGTTTCCGTGCCTCGTTGTTGAGATATTTCAATTTTTTTGATATGCAAATTAAACACTTTGACGTCACATGTGTGTAATGAGTTATCAGAGAAGGTTCGGTATCTTTGTTATTATCAAACGAAATCAATTAAAAATCTTTATGTCTAATGCTGTATGCGAAATAGACGCACAGGATCGGCTTCGAAGTGATTTCGTTTGATAATAGCAGAGATATAGAACTTTCTCCGATGTGTGATGTCAAAGTGTTTAATCTGCATATCAAAGAAACTGAAATATCTCAACAACGAAGCACGGAAACGAAGATCTGCAAAAGATGTTACGTTGTCGCTTTAAGAGTTTATTCATTTAAGACAATAAAAATTTTCTCTTCATAAGCACTTTAAATTGAGTTCACTGGTCTTCATTAAGGTTTGCATGAGGGTCATTTCGGTAACGCGCTCTCAACTCGCCAGAATCTATGCCACAAAAATAAAATAGATATCGTTAGAAAGCTATTAATTTGTAGAATACAATGTTGTCTTTGATTTTGCGATAAACACAACCAATAGTAGTTGTGAATATTTTAATTAAAACCAGAGGGCTTCACTCGGGGCGACTCAAGCAAAAAGCGTTTTATTTTGTTCAAAATTTTTTTTTGCAGTTTAATTCCGAGATAAATTTCCAGAAAAACGGTGTCAGCGTTTTTTCATATGTCGAGTTTTGCTGACTTTATTGACGACCAAAGTTGAAAATGCTGTTTTTCGACCAACATTCGGGGCAATAAGGCAATAAATAAAAAAACAACACGCTGACACCGTTTATTTTGTGAACAAAATGAAACGCTTTGTTCTTAAGTCGCCCTGAGTGAAGCCCTCTGGTTTTAATTAGAAAATTCACAACTATTATTTAACGAAGACCCAAACGCTGACAAAACACGACTTGCAGTGATGGATTTACAGGGGGGTGGGTGTGTGCCAATTGCCTTGTCAAATCCAAGTACATTAAAGGACGCATTCATTCAATGTCCGTATAAACTTCATGCTATCATATGATTCATAGATATATGATTCATATATTAGCTATCATATGATTCATATAGGTATTAATAGGTATAAAAAAAATTTTCTGGCGGCCTTCGCCCCCCTATTCCCCAGCACCACCACCAGCACGGCCCCTGGACCCTGCCAGGGGTTGTGTCCCCGGACCCCTGCCGTAGCTCCCTCAGCGGCACTCCACCCTGCCTCGGTCACGCCCCACGCCGCAGGCCTGATCTCGCTTCGCTCGCTCAGCACAGCACCCCCCCCCTGTACCAGATCAAGCTGGATCCATAACTGACGACTTGTAATCAAACAAGTGCTGGTCACCACTCACCACCAAAAATGTTGCATGAGTGATTAACGGGGTATGTCACACCAGGCAGTAAAATTGTGGCAATAAGTTTGCGAGACAAATTGCACAAAATATATTGCACAGTGCAACACTGTTTTAAAACTAGCAGAACATATTTTTTTCAAATGTACTTCGTTTTAGGTTCGCCGTGACGTCCTAAGTGAAACTAAGTATCTAGAAGCGGTGTTTGTTAGTGACTACAGCCAGGTAGATTTAAATTTTACTTTGACGAAAGGTTCTTTGGTTGATGATGATGGTGGAGGTGTTGGTGGAGATGATGGTGGTATGGTGATGATGGTGGTGATGGTGGTAGTGGTAGTGGTGATGATGGTAGTGATGGTGATGGTATGGTGGTGATGGTGATGGTATGGTGGCGATGGTGATGATGCTGGTGGTGATGTTGGTGATGGAGGTGATGGTGATGGTGGTGATATAGTGATGATGGTGGTGGTGGTGGTAGTGGTGATGATGCTGGTGGTGATGATGATGGAGGTGATGGTGATGGTGATGGTGGTGATATAGTGATGATGGTGGTGGTGGTGGTGGTGGTGGTGATGATGATGATGGTGGTGATAATGATGATGGAGGTGATGGTGATGGTGGTGATATAGTGATGATGTTGGTGGCGATGATTGCGGTGATGGTGATGATGCTTGTGGTGGTGATGATGATGATGATGATGATGATGGAGGTGATGGTGATGGTCGTATATAGTGATGATGATGGTGGTGATGATGGTGGTAATGGTGATGATGGTGGTGATGGTGGTGGTGGTGATAGTGACTGTGATGACGATGAAGATGAGGGCGAAAACGATGATGACGACGACTGTGACCATATTGGTGATGCTGATGGTAATGATGGTGATGACGACTATGACCATGTTGGTGATGGTGATGGTGATGGTAAAGATGATGGTGATGGTGAGGACAACGAGGATGATGTTAGCGACGACGACGACAATGATGGTGATGATAACGATTATGATTAATATAAATTACTCCGATTTTTTGTAGTATCAAGCTTATGGCAACAAGACATCACTTCGCACTAAGACGATTGCAAATATCGTTGATGCGGTGAGAAAACTATATAATCTTCTGATACTGTGGATGAGAGAGAACGGCGAGAACGCCCCTGACTAAAAATGACAAACTGAAAAATATCCAGCTGAACTAAGTCGGTCTGAAGTCAAGTTCTCTCGGGCGACGTATACGTACTGGCATGTCATGTTCACCTGTGTGAAGTACGCACCACATTCACCCTTCGACTCAAGCTCGCTTACTTGCGAACATATTTATGATCAAGAGAGTTGTCAGCCACATCACTGTTAATTCAACTACAAGGGCAGTCGGTCACTTTCGAAATCTACCAACAACTTGCAAGAACACCTTGATCAAAAGGCAAAGCTATTCAGCTTTCTGTCCAACTCAAAAAGCGAAAGGAGCAAAGAGCTTACAACATGCCTCACGACCTCACTCTGTCACCAACCTCGTACCTGGGCTTTTCGCCCCCCCCTCGCGAACTCGTCGAGCGAAAACCCTGGCATGGGCTGGTCACGTGCCTCCCAGAATCTGGATATATACTAAGGGCAGGGGGGGGGGGTCGTTTACACGTTTGTGTTTTGTTAATTTAAGTTTAAGTTTAATTTAAAGCCAAAGCAAGTCACCTGCTTAGAGGCTCTTCTTAATCGAAGAGATACATTCGCTGTATTGCCTACAGGATATGGGAAATCGCTGATTTACCAACTGCTTCCTTCCCTGCTCACTGAGAGAAATTTATACCTGCAGAGGCAATCATGTCGAAGCTCGTCAATAATTCTTTGTACTCGTCGTTTCGCCGCTGAACTCGCACATTGATGATCAGCTCAGGAAAATAAATGAGTGTAATGAAGTAACAGCTAATCGAGAAGAGTCAGTAACTGGCGACCTGAGCGATATTTTTGTAGTGAGTTACATCGCAAATCTTGAGACATAAGCGGCAATTGTGGAGTTCCCTCACTGTAGAACTTTTTCGGTGTATTAAACAGTCCCACATCAAGCCAGGTTAAATGATACGAAATGATATGTGATCTCCCCGAAACTATACCACAAGACAATACGTACTTACCATCCAGATTTCGCTCGACGAGTTCGCGAGGGCGGGAGCAAAAAGCCTGGGTACGAGGTTGACTCCGTCACGGCAAAAAACTCACCGGAAGCATAAATAATAGCGGAATTAAAAAGTGAAAAAATGCAAAATCGTGACACCCAAAAAAAGGAAAAGCAACCGAGCCGAAACTAGAGATGCACCGATATAGGAATTTACCGATATTCCGATAACCGATATTTTAGTGCCGATATTTGCCGCGATACCGATAACCGATACTGATATTCTGGCTTCAGAAAATGTGCCTGTAAGTTCATTGTAACTGTAGTCTGTAAGTCTGACAAATGATGATAATTGGTAATAACATATTATTATTTATTAATAAATGAAAAATGCATTATATACTATACATAGTTAGTAATTATTACATGTCTTCATTGTCTTGATGTCAATGAAAGCACAAAATCACCTCCGCAAATTCCGTGGTTGCCAAGCGACTAAATAGTAGAATCTCGACTTGGCGACGCAGGCGTCAACTTCGCAACGGAAATCTGCCTTATTCCTATTGAATTGATTTTATTTTCTTCCGGTGACCAAAACGAATATCGGCAAGGATATCGGTAAGAATGCCAATACCGATATTGTCATTTTAGCGCCGATACGCCGATATCGATATCGGTGCATCTCTAGCGGAAACCTAGACTCGGCCTACGACAGGTAGCTCGAGTAAAAAGAAAACCAAACTCGTGTCAACATCTTGGTGTGAACAATGTTTTCGTTTTATTTTTAGGTTTACCGAGTACACAAAATTCGTGTGATTTTGGTTGCGATAGAAGTATGGGAGACAAGCGACAAAATTACTGTCGGAAGCGATGAGCAAATGACGCTTGATAATTTTGAAACGTACAAGGAAAATGTTTTAAATAAAGCGGAGGCTACGAAGAGCGACAATGCGCAGATGTTGACGTAAGACGTGGCTTTGAATTTACTTTTTGTTTGTTTTGTTTGCACATAGTCAATCGAAATATGGTCTGGAAACTCAGCTAAAGTCTTTGTTCTATCTTTTTGTTCGCCTTTATGCATTTTTGTGCGTGGTGCACGGTCACTGAACACATTGTATTTTAGTATGATGAACGAATTGTCCAATAGCAACGTTTTAGTTCAATCACTCAACCGTGCTATTTAAATATTAATAAACCTGAAACAAAAGATGTGCCCGGTTTAATATGTATGGTTCAACATAAAATCCCAGCTCATTGTACGTTTGCCGAGTTTCCAGACCATATCTCGATTGACTATGGTTTGCATCTTATCTAAGTCTATGCTCGATTTCCAGCTGTATCTCAGGCCCCGATACTTACCTCTCGGACCCCGGTACTTACCTCCCCCGAAATCACGGCTGTAGTCGTGAGCTTGTCCATTGTCGATTGCAGCAATCGCAAACGCGCCTGCACATTTTTAGCAGGCATATATTATTGGGAGGTTAGGATTATTGCATAAATTACCCCTGTCAGTTGAAAATGGTGAGGCATGCGATCGCATTTTAGAAACGTTTAAGATTGATTGTCCAAAAGATTTACAACAGCAGGCTCTAAATAAAGTGGTTAATGGTTAACATATTTTCGTCATTCAACCTACAGGATCGGGAAAGTCACTTATATGGTTTTTGACATCGTGTAATTAATTCATGGAAAAAAGCTGCGGGTATGCGGTACCACCCGGAGGAAGGTTTACTTTAGTGAGGAAGGTTTAAAGTGAAAACACGTGAAACAACACATTCGGTAATCTGAGAAAGTTACAAATGATCAAGCAAGGTGTCGCGAAGAAAAGCGATTTGCAGCAAAACATTGGCTAACCAACAATTATCCAGCACTGGCAGTGGCAGCAGTTACATGTGTGAGACATGTACGCTGATGTCTGCTGTGATGTCTGTATCTTCCCAGCAGTTGAGGGTAGTTAGTAGGCTGTCGGTCAGCAGCGGTCAGCTATTAGTAGCTATTGTCGTATGCCATTAAGCTTACCTAGGAAAACCTATTTATGAACGTTGCAAAACACAAAATTCTCGCTATATATTTTGAGGAAGGTTATCTAAACTTAAAAACCCATCCGGAGGAAGGTTAAGTTGAATACTTTTTCCAACTCTGCGAGGGAGGTAGGTTAATCTACAGTTTCTAGAAAAATGGAAAATACAAGTTTGAGAGTCCAAAACACCTGCATAAACAATTCGGGAAAAGAATAAAACTAAATTTTATGCATATATAGTTAAACAGTCTGACAATCAAAAACTGTTACCAAGTAAATAGCAACAGTTGTTGCTATGGCAACAATGACGCTGCCCTTCAAACTAATTTAATTCGAAAAAAACTTTGGTGATGCCCCATTTTTTTTTCATTAAAACTTTTCTTGAAGTATGAGTAATTAATAGGCCGATTTTATGAATGGCGCCATCTTTGATTTTCTGGTTTGCTGATTGGTTAAAGTGCCTATCACCTCTACAGGGATTTAATATATTTATGCTATTTGGAACATTCTAAGAAGAAAGGTAATATATCTTCTCAGACAAAAACTTCATCTTCATTGACTTTTTCACAGACAGTGTCAAAGTTACCAGGACTACCAGGACTACTTGTGAAATTGAAACAAAAGAAAACCGGTTTGCAAGTTCTAGTTGATGTCATATCCGGTAACTTTAACAGTGAAAAAGTTCATGAAGATGAAGTTTTTGTCTGAGAAGATATATTACATTTCTTCTCAGAATGTTCCAAATATCATAAATACATCAAGTCCCCGTAGAGGTGATAGGCACTTTAATTTTAGACCTAACAAGATGGCATCCTATCAGGGTCGTCTGTGATTGGTCAATTTCGCGGCTAAGACCTAACAAGATGGCGCCTGATGGCGTGTATTTGGGCCATTTTTTCGTGGGGCACCCGCAGTCCAGTTATATGGAGGTCAGTGGTACGTATACTGGCAACAGGTGGGCAATTTGTCTGCACATGCGCGAAATCAAGAATGCGTGTGTTCGTGAAACGCTCGGGACGCATTCCCGTCCGCGATATAATTGGAAAGGAAATAAACAAAATAAGTTATATTCAATGTCGAATTAATCTACCTGGCGCATTTTTTACCGAATGAATTACGGACTCAGCAGTTCAACTACCAACCAAAAATTAATAAAATCACGGTCTGAAAGTAATGCGAACGTCTAGTTTTTGAGATATTTTTGAGTTTCTGCTTTATTGGCATTCGAATCTTGCCACAGTTAACGGCTGAAAATGACGTTCCCGCAGAACTACATAATAAGCTTGATGTGTGATAAAATCACATAGTTGGAAAAAGATATGTAGATGTATTAGTAAAAGCGTCTTCAAAAGTTGCCGTTGACAAAACAAGTGTGGTTTTTTGCTCAGTCTTCAAACCACTGACCTGTATATAACTGGACCGCTTGCTCCTATTATCTTTGAGTTATGAAAAGTGTGGCCATTTGAACGTGGCGTCAAATGGCGAATTTGAGTCCTTCTGCTCATGGTAGACAACACTGACCGCGATTACAGACGCAGGCTTTATAAAATATCCCGTGAAAATGAAGAAACAAATCCTTGACTTGCTGATATTTTCAAAGATAAACACAACAAATCTTTTTTGAAAGGTTAAAAAAGGTACAGAAATAAATACACAAAGCAGTTATATTGTTAATTCCTCGCGGTTACTCGGTTTTGTTGCCGCATATATTTAATTGTTTTTGTTGCCAAAACGAAGAAGGGACAACTGAACTGACAAGTGAATACCAGGTCTACCAGGCCGGCAATTCAACGGCTTGTATTTTAATACTTTTCGTAGGCTTAGCCTTCGGCACATTTTAGTACTTTTCGAAAAGGATTTAATAAGATTACTGTTGTAAAACATCAGTATTTCTCGTTGTAAAACATATACCAAATCTTGCGGGAAAATTCTGTCCTTGCAGCTTCGATAACACTTCACGTACTATATATAGCACTGTGATTTTGCAGTAGCCCGAGTGAACGCCTGACCAGGCGTCTTGTTAAGTCTTGAACAGCGTCGACCACAAGGAAATTATGCGTGTAAAAACGCCAGGTAAAAGGATAAAAGGCCAAGCCGGCCTTTTATCCTTTTACCTGGCGTTTTTACACGGCCGCGCCAGTGGATAGCGCACTACAGCCTCATACCCAGGCTCTTTACTGCTGTCATACCCATCTGTTGCATGGTCAGGAGGGTTCAGAACCAACATCTCCTAATCCGAAAATTGATATACGCATAGCTCAGCAAAAAGACTGAGCACGAGTAACGCACAGTCACCCAAGAGAGATGTCAAGAGTAGTGTGCTGCCTCCCTGGTGGGATGCAGCAAAAAAGAAACGATCCCGAAAACTAGACTCGGCCTACCACAGTAGCCCGAGTAACAAGGCTTTTGTGTCTTTCGTACGATGCGTTTGCTACTTAGTTATGACCTGTCTTATATACATGCTTCTATTGTGTTCAGGACTGGTTCAAAAGTTTCTTTCTCTTTGTTTAGTCAACAGAAGTTCCACAACGGTATTGTTGGCAAGGCTTCTACTTTATCAGTCTGTTCTCCAACTTCAGCTGGTGTGGTAACAGTAAGTTCAATCGTGTGTGTGTCTGTTTGTTTCTCTGTCTGTCTGTTTGTTTGGGGAGCACTTGGTGTGTGCTGTTAGCGGACTGCCTCTCACCAAAAAGTTAAGCTCGGTTAGACGAGGTTAGTACTTGGATGGGTTACCGCTTGGGAATGCCCCCATTGTCGAGCTTGGAACTCATGTGAGTAGAGTTGCAGTTCATCTCCTGTGCTTCAAGGTTTTTTCGCCGGGTTCTCCGGTTTTCCTCCCTCCGTAAAATCAACACTATGTCGCATGGCGACTGCCCCGTTGATCTGCGCAATTCAGCCACTGGTTGTAAGTAAGGATGATTGATTAGCCCCCAGTCCGTTACCCTGTCTGTCTGTTTATCTGTCTGTTTATCTGTCTGTTTATCTGTCTGTTTGTCTGTCTGTCTGTCTGTCTGTCTGTCTGTCTGTCTGTCTGTCTGTCTGTCTGTCTGTCTGTCTGTCTGTCTGTCTGTCTGTCTGTCTGTCTGTCTGTCTGTTTGTTCATCTTTCTGTCTGTTTGTTTGTTTGTTTGTTTGTTTGTTTGTTTGTTTGTTTGTTTGTTTGTCGGCTGTCTGACTGTCTGTTTGTCTGTTTCCTTGTCTGTTTGTCTGCTTTTTTGACTGTCTGTTTGTTTGTTTGTTTGTTTGTCTCGCTTTGTTTGTCTGTTTTTGTATCCGCTTGTCTGTCTGTCTGTCTGTCTGTCTGTCTGTCTGTCTGTCTGTCTGTCTGTCTGTCTGTCTGTCTGTCTGTCTGTCTGTCTGTCTGTCTGTCTGTCTGTCTGTCTGTCTGTCTGTCTGTCTGTCAATCTGTCTGTCTGTCTGTCTGTTTGTTTGTTTGTTTGTTTGTTTGTTTGTTTGTTTGTTTGTTTGTTTGTTTGTTTGTTTGTTTGTCATTTCTATTTTTTTGTCTTCTTTTCTTGTTTGTTTGTCATTTCTTTTTTTTTTTGTCTTCTTTTCTGTTCGTCTGTCATTGCACTTGTTAATCTCTATCATTTCTCTCCAGGACCACAGCTCCAATGCAGCTATCAGTGCCTCAACACTCGCTCATGAATTAGGACATAATTTTGGATTAAACCACGATACAGGTACACCAAGTGATTATACGTTCATACAAATGTCAGCTATTACAGTCGTTTGCACTTACTTGGAAACACTGCCCGTCAAAACATGTTGAAAACGTGTTCAAATTTAACTGTTTTGAAATTGACACCGTGAGATTGGCAAGACGTGATTGGCTGAGAGCACAAACATGTATGTATCGAAGGGAAAGTTAATACTACGGTTCCGGTTTGAGCGTCACGGGAAACTACATGTTGCTAAGCGGAAACTGTAACGTTACTAAGGCCCAGAGGAGGCCGGACAGTTGTCATGTGATTGTCACGTGATATTGTCGACCAATGAAATTGCGCTATTTTCTTATCGTTGATCGGCTAAAAATTTTGCAGTGGACTTAGAATATCGAATATTACGCTATTGTCATTCATTTTTCTCTTTAAAAAAGCAGCGATATCGTTTGATATATTGTTGGACTATCCATATCTGCAGGATTTTGCAAGGTAAATGTATTTTTCTACTTTATTTTGATCGTTTATGTAGGTCGTGTCGCACTAAGCGAAGACCCCACTTCCGGTTTGTCAACAATCTTTTAAAGCAAAAAATCTCGAATTCCCATGGTTCGAATTCTCTAATTTTTGCGTGATAAGTTGAAGAAATGTCTAATCTTGGATTCTTTCCGGACGCCCCCCTCGCCCCCGCAACCGTTTTCGAGATATTCGCCGTTGAACCGACCATGGTATTTCGGCTTTTGCTAAGATGACGCCTATAATTTAAGAGAGCCTCTCGCCACTAAAGCTTGTTTTTTAACTTTTTTCGTCAAGAATTTTGGAAGTTTCCTAATATTTCGAGCTTTATTCTTTAGAGTAAGTGTAGAATGACTGGTGGACAATTATTAAAGAGTAAAATTTGGTATTTGTCTGTTTTTATGGTCCAAAACGCTTGACGTTGCTGTATAAAAACCAGGCCCGCCCAGAGGGGCGGGCAACTGGGGAAATTTGCCCCGGGCCCCCAGCTCAAGAGGGCCCCCCTAATTATAAATGCCGTAAAATGGCATGCGAAATTTTTGCAAGGGGGGCCCCAATTCTTTATTTTGCCCCGGGCCCACTTTAGTCTCTGTGCGGGCCTGATAAAAACACCACCTTCTGGAAAAATTGTATACATACCAGGCCTACATATACATTGTGTAAATATTATTACAGAATGTACTTAACTTTCTTAAAGATCTGCTATATATGTATACAGATCTGATATGTATATATGTTTTTTTTATTTTAAATAACGTGTTCCATGACAGCAGTATCATTATTAAAATTGATGTGTGGATTATTTGTAGTTTGTTGGTTGTGAATAATATATTGTGAATAATATATTGTAGTTGTAGTATTTTTTTATTTTTTGCTAATTTGTTATAATTTATTGTTGCTCGTATCGTTTTTCAGTATACAAATATTTATCATCGCTTCAGTTTGCCCCAGTTGTCCATTTCAACTGAGTCAGTGATGTAGGAAGCAAGCTGATGGGGTGGGGGAAGTGTACACTTTCAAGAGTACCTTGTTTCACGGCAGAGCTTCAAAATGACCCTTGAAGCACATGTTTTCTGATAAAGGGCTTTTTTGTTGCAAAAGGAGGACTCTAACCAAGTGGGTGGGGGTGGGGGTGGGTGGGGTGACATGTGCCCCTGTGTCCACCCCTTGGTTTGTACACCCATGAAGTGAATACAATAGTTAGGCATTGACTGTACAGTCAACTCTTAAGACATGAAAGAGTTAATAATTCCATCTCACATCGTATTTTTTACAGGAAGTGAAGAGATACAGTACAGATGTCAGTGTTGGAAGAACTTACTTTGGTGGTGTTCAGACTGGGTGTCCAGGCATGGGCCCCAATCTGAACAGGATTTTTACACTGATAAATTGATGGATTATTTTTTACTAAATAACATTCAGATAATATGTAGTTTGAAGTTTTGCATGTTGTCATGTTGTATAATTGCATAAGGCAATGCATAATAATTGTGGACATAACTAATAAAATTATAACACAGAAGCATTATCTTGCATATTATTATACAATCCAAATGCTGGGTCTCAAAGCCTAATTAAATGCCTGGATATTATTCATCCCTTTTCCTTTGAGTGCATGCTACTGGCTACTGCATGTACATATTGATAAACAGTGAACTATGTTTAAGACAGACACCCCTTGGGTTGGACTTTGTCTGTCTTATAGTTCATTCACATGTCTACCTTAATACAGTAACTTTTTCTGATGCCCTCTCTAAATGTACCAAAGTTGATGTTTTCTTGGCAGGGGAGGGGGTTGCTTCGCTGCAAAAATGTTGGACCAATGTTAAAATGTTAACAATGCCCCTGATTGAATACCTGCATCAGTGTCAATACAGTAGTGCTTTAAAAGTAACGAAGATCAATATTGAGACAAAACATTTTAATTTTATCCAAGTTCCTTATTTACATATATATTGAGGATACAGGAAATACACTTTATTTGATAAAATAGAAGTATTTGACCAATTCTGGAGGCAATCTCGATTTTTAATAGACGAGTTTCAGGGTGTTGCGTGCGCATCGTTTTGGAAAGAAATTGGCGGGCTCTTGGCGGGCTCCCCACAAAGTAAGGAATGGCAAACAGACTTGCTATAGCGAGCCAACAACAGCAGAATAACAATGTTTTATATCTAGAAACTGTATATACACTTTGTTTATTTTAAACAGTATGTTTACTTTGAGTGGAGCTTGTCAGTTTTTTTGAAAAATGATGCGCGCGCAACACCCTGAAACTCGCCTATTCACCTTAATTATGAAGAAAAATACAAGATTGTTATTGAATAATAAATTTTAAGCTAGCTTTATTCACAATTTTACAAAATTTGGGATACAAGTACAGAATTAAAGTATAAAAGGAAACAAGAATGTTTGTTAAAAAATCGGGGTGGGGGACCCCAAGGATGATAGTGCTACACACAACAGTCATAGAAATTTGCAGTAATACTGCAGAATGCAAAACATTAAATCACGGAAAATGCATCATAAGTTTATAGAATAGGAAAAATTTGAGAGGGAAATCATTAACCACTAAACAACAAATAATGTTGATTTCTCACCTCACGCTTTTCTCCAGTTGTAACGAATAACACGTTGCACGTTTCTGATTTGTTCCATTATTTGTAACATAAAATGCGTCGAATCCGAAGGAACTTGAGTAGTCTTGAATGCCCATCCGCCATCTGATCATATTAATTGTCTATGATAACCACGAATTGGTCTCGCATTTTTCTGACCATCAGATTTAACAATTCTGGATCAACTGTGACGAGTTTTCAAAAGTTTTTGCGCATCTAGTCCACCGGGCGGAGTTGATTGCTCGTCGGCTGTCAGATGCAAATGATTCAATAATTTATTAATTTTAGCGTTAGGACCATGATGCTTTGCGGCAGGTGTCCAACCTCCTCTGACTATGGCAAATGTCGCGTTGTGGGGTTTGTCAGCGTAATGGCCGATCGGAAAAGCACTGTGGTGTTCTTAGCTTCACTTGAGAAAGAGTTAATTGTGTACAAAGATGAGTTATAAACATGCCCACATTTGCTTTGAAAATTTGGCACTCGTTTCAAGTTGAAACAATACCGTTTGGCCTTTGTAACGTTACAGTTTCCGCTTAACACCATGTTAGTTTCCCACGTGAAACGTGTGTCGTCAAATTACGCGTGTCCACCAGGCGCGGACTGGACTTAAAATATTTACCGGGAAATGACCAGTGGAGGGGCCTACCATCACACATTTCTAGGGGGATCCGGGGCATGCCTCCCTGGATTTTTTTGAATTTTGGGTCTCTGAAACAGCATTTCCCGCATTTTGAGGACACTTTTGAGCAAAGTATAAAGGTCTGAAATCCCATTTTTTAAGAGTTTCTCGTCATTTTTAAGAAATATTTCTATAAAGTAGAATAATTTTTTTTCCCCGTCCCAAAACGTGGGCCGTCCAAATTGTGGGCCTACAGGGGTAAGCCTATTGGTAAATCCGGCCCTGCCCACCATAATAAAATGTAACAATTAGAATAATTAAGACAGATGATTAAATTACTAAGCTAGTAACTTCGAATACATGGCAGAATCTTTCACAGGTAACGAATGATTTCGTCAACAGTTAAACTCCAAACAGCATCTAAGCATTTTTGTACCAAAAAATTATTTTAGTTTACCCGCTTAAGGGAACTTACTTCAGATAAGCAGGGGCCCACACAAGGACAGGAGCAAGGGGCCCACCGGGAAATTTCCCGGTGTCCCTATAGGCCAGTCCGCGCCTGGTGTCCACGCTCAAACCGGAACCGTAGTATGTTTCCAAGGGAAACTTCTATGTTTGACGTTGACATTAGAACATGTTATGACGGGCGATGTTTCCGCTTAGGCCTTGGGTGCAAACGACTGTAATGAGAGCTGTACTAAAATTTCGCAAAACACTAGTTACATGTGATTATTTTTGTATGTTCGTAGCTTCGTGCGAATGTGGAAATGCAGATGGATGTATGATGGCTTCGTATGTTAGGTAACATTCTGCTACAATAAGATGACTGCCATTTATACACCACTTTCATAATAGCTATTAATTTGAATGTTCTTTTGTGTGCATCTTAATAAGCCTTTCTGGCCTCGTTTGTGTGTCTGCAATTCTAGATGCACATAAAAGAATATTTAAAGTGAAGGCCTTTATGAAAGTGGTCTATTATTTTATACATGGCGAAGTTGAATAAATAAATAAATAAATAAATATATAAATAAATGTGTTTGTGTTGGTATTGAAAAACCGTTTGCCTCAACAAGACCTAATTTTTACAATTTTAAAACAGTTATTCTCCACTGCTCAAGTTGTCAAACTGTAGCGTGAAGGAGCTCGAGACTACTTTACTGCAAAACTACGGAACATGTCTTTTTAATCAACCCACAACGGTACGTTTTGCGACAAGATCGAATGATAATGTAAATGATGGTCAGGGTAAAAATGAGGATAGATTATGACGGTCATCATCATTTTTATTATCATTCTTATCATCATCATTCTCATCATCATTTTTCTTATCATCATCATTATTCTTATCATATTTCTTATCATCATTATTCTTATTATCATCATTATTATCATTCTTATCATCATCATTCTTATCATCGTTCTTATCACCATTCTTATCATCATCATTCTTATCATCATCGTTCTTTTCATCATTATCATCATCACCATTCTTATCTTTCTTACCATTATTATCATCATCATTCTTATCATCATCATCATTCTTACATCATCACCATTATCATCATTCTTACCATCATCATCATCATCATCATCATTCTTATCATCATCATCATCATCATTCTTACATCATCACCATTCCTATCATTCTTACCATCATCATCATTCTTATCATCATCATCATCATCATTCTTATCATCATCATGCTTACATCATCATTCTTACATCATCATCATTCTTATCATCATCATCATCATTCTTATCATCATCATTCTTACATCATCATCATTCTTATCATCATCCATTCTTATCATCATTCTTATCATCATCATTCTTATTATCATTCTTATCATAACCATTCTTATCATCCTTACCATCATCATCATAATCATCATCATTCTTGTCATCATTCTTATCATCATCATCATTCTTATCATCATCATTCTTATCATCATTCTTATCATCATTCTTATCATCATCATCATTCTTATCATCATCATTCTTATCATCGTCATTCTTATCATCATTCTTATCATTCTTATCATCATCATTCTTATCATTCTTATCATCATCATTCTTATCATTCTCATCATCATCATCTAGCGTATCCTTAAATTTGTTCCTTTTAGTTTCATTGTTCTAAGCTATAGACTAGCTGTCTGAGAGAACTATTGATAAAACCATCGTTACAAATGATAAAGTGGTTCATTGGGATTTCGATCAAGCACAAAATCAGATGCCCCGCCAGTCAAATGAGAGTGGAGTTTAAATTCGACTTCGGAAGCCGCTAAGCTTTGTTTTGATTTTCGGTACTATGTCAAGCGGAACATTTAGTTCCGACATTACTTTGGGAACACAATCGTTTGGTCCGTTTCCCAATGGGACCGGATCGAAAAGGAACAAGCCGTTCTCCTTTCCAAGTTAGGAACGGTTGGTTCCGCTATTTGAAAGCGGAACAAGCATGCGATCTCTCTTTGGGAACGTACAGTTCCGCAAATGGGTACTTTTGTTCCTTTAAAAGGAACTAATAGTTCCTAAAATAGGAAGTCGTAGTTCCTCTTTACTGATAACGATTTCGTTCAGCATTGAAAAGGAACATTCGTTTAATCTTAAGTTTGCAAGCATTTTTCAAACAAATACGAGGCACAACGCCATCAAAACATGATAGTCATCCATGGATATGTTATTAAATGTACGTTGCCATGCATGTATACCTTCACATTTTAAGACATATAACCAAAAGACTAAGAGAAATTAAAAGTTGCTTCTATAGCTATCGTTTTCGGCTGACGACTACCATAGAGCTCGGTAGCCCGTGGTAGCCCGTCGGTATAGCCCGTGAATTTTAATAGGTTTATATATAGGGTGGCCCGCAGCTCGTGGTTGTGAATATAAAATAAGTTTGAGATGTAATTTACATATTATTTGCTCTGGTTTTCATGCATATATATAGCTTATAAATTCGCACTATCTAAAAGAACACGTACAGTGTTTTTTTGACGAACTGATAAAGCAATTGATATTGTTTAATGAATGTTAGACGCTCTGAATTGAAATTGTTTTGGTTTTTAATTTCATGGGTGTATATTTGCATCGTTGTTGCATGGGCAAAATCCAGGCCACGTCACTCAAAACTAAAGACAATTTTTATATTCGAAAGAAAATTAAAGCGGCTGCATATCCTCGTATATGTAATGTGTATTTAGCATCGTGTTGCTCATATTATACTTCTCACTGTTCTCATTAGCTTTTGTTTAACAGATCCCTTAAAAACAAAAGATTCTAGAGTCAGATATTTTCTAATTTTTATTTCATTTATCATTTCAACGTTCTATCAGATCATTTGTTACAATAATTTTATGGCGATCGCTCGCATCCTTAGTGTTCTTGCTTCTCTGCCAGAATGGAAATCATAGTCAGGATGACGTAAGATAAACGACCACCGTGGTCCGAACTTTTCCAAGCCGCATCTTATAAAATCGTCTTCTTGTTTGGTAAACCTCACGGGTTCTTTTCGTTTTCGCGGCGTTGGCTCTTGCAGACACATCACTTCTCTGTTAACAAGTTCAAGTTCTTTTTCACTGTCGGTGCAATCACTGCGATCGCTGTCGGTGATGTCGATAAGTTCCGCTTTCAACTGCTCAACGCAAGTGTCCATAACTTCGCCTTCGACCCCGCGCAACTTTTCCATGCATGTTCGTCCTCTGATGGCAACCTCTCGCGAGCGCAACTTCTGGTAATGCACTTTGGCGACGTTCGAACTGTGTTTCTGATCCTCACACACCATCTTCTGCTCCTCCACGTCCAATGCACCTGCACTTTCGGTTTCTATTATTTGCCTATATCTTGTGGGATGAATGTACTTTCCGATTGCCTGAAAGACTAGAATGCTTAGGAGTTCAGTAAGTTTCTGAAATTGCGCACCGTTACGATTTACGAGCAAGTACTCGGATTTTGGTTGCAATAGTGGTCTTACATACCGAACGTAGTCGTCGACAATTCCCAGGCTGATTTTGTCAAAATATAGGGAATTGAACCCGTACTTTTTCGCTGTTTTAAATCTAGTTTGATCAACCATGCCGCCATTCATTTTAGCGCATTCAAACATGTTAACGGTCAAGTGTATGTAGGTCATCGGTCGACATCCCTTTATCTTAACAAACATAAAGACCGCGAGGAATCGCGTTGCAAATGTCAAGTTTGTTGAACTTACAAGAGTCGATCGTTTCTTACACTCTTCCAAAATCTCCTTGTAACGACCAATGTGAAAGGGAATCACCGTCTGCAACTCGCTCAACGAAGCCCAGCTTCGTCTAGACTCGAGCGTTTCAATATCAAGGTCGGTGGTCCAGTGGGATCGCATTTGTTTTGCCAGGCACTTCTTCGCCCGTTTTATGTATACTTCTGTTACCGAAAAATTCTGTAGCACGGATCCCGGCGGGGAATTAAACTTACGAAAATCGAGAAGTTCCGAAAAACTTGATACGTAGCCTAGTTGACCAGATTGACCCATTTTCAAGGACAACTGGAGATGATCAAGGAAACGGGTTAGGAGTTTGGAAGAGCCGAGAAAGTAATCGATGACTTCTACAGTCGACAGAACGCTCGATTCGTCTTCTCCCGACTGTAAACAGCAAAATTTAATGAATTTAAGGGCTCGCGTGACCGAGATGTCGGCTTGCTTTTCGGCTTTACCTCCACCTGCAGTGCTCTGTAACCAAAGCGAAAATGAACGAGAGAATTCATTTTCGACCGAACAGCAAGGTAGTGTCAGTTTGTTCCTCGTCGACTTAACCTCGGTCTTTTCTTTCACTTGACTTGCCACGATTTGTGGTTTCTCGTCGAAGTATTTATACCACGGATGTTTCACATTTACATGCTTTCGACAGCCTCGTCGACTTGCAAAACCAGGATGATCACACACCGGAACGGGACACCGATCTAAGCCGTGCTCGTCCTTTTCGACATGGAGTCTTCGCGGCTTGTTGAAAGCCCCTGTCAAGGACTTCCAATCAACAGCAGCATGTGCCTGTAGCATTTAACAGTAAACTGAATTCGTTGGGAAGAAAAATGACGTCTGTTTTCCCAGCACAATCTTAAGTATTTTACACCCACGATCGTTGCCAATTAATTTCGATTTAACAAATTTGATAAACAAGCGGACATGTCACTCGACTACAATGCATGGGTCTCATTGCATGTACAATTAACCGAGCTCTATCCGCTACGACAATGGGAACAAATAATTTCACAATTTACCAATTTAATTACTTCTTCCCACAAGGGACTTTTCACGAGCAATTTACATACTAAATATCAAGTGGCAGAGTCGGAGGCATATTAAAGCCAGTGCGCCTTTATGACACACATGTCATGCTCAGCCTAGTTGGTTCATTGAATCTCATTTTTAGCTGCATTGCATCAACGAAAGTGCATGTTCACATGAGTGAGATGGGATTTTTTAATTAAAATTAGAATCTGAAAGACGAAAAATAGCCAGGAATGGTATACCACCTAATCAAATAATCTAATCAAATCATTTAATATAATATAATCTTCTAAACTAATCTAATGTAATCGAATCGAATCGTATCGAATCGAATCGAATCTAGTCTAATCTAATCTAATCTAATCTAATCTAATCTAATCTAATCTAATGTAATCTAATCTAATCTAATCTAATCTAATCTAATCTAATCTAATCATCTAATCTAATCATCTAATCTAATCATCTAATCTAATATAATCATCAAATATAATCTAATCATCTAATCTAATAATCTAATCTAGTCTAATCATCTAATCTAATCATCTAATCTAATAATCTAATCTATTCTAATCTTATCTAATCTAGTCTAATCATCTAATCTAATATAATCATCAAATATAATCTAATCATCTAATCTAATAATCTAATCTAGTCTAATCATCTAATATAATCATCTAATCTAATAATCTAATCTATTCTAATCATCTAATATAATCATCTAATCTAATAATCTAATCTATTCCAATCTTATCTATTCTAATCTTATCTAATCTAATCTAATCTAATCATCTAATCTAATCATCTAATGTAATATAATCATCTAATATAATCATCTAATCTAATCTAATCATCTAATATAATCATCTAATCTAATATAATCATGTAATATAATCATCTAATCTAATAATGTAATGTAATGTAATGTAATGTAATCTAATCTAATCTTATCTAATCTAATCATCTAATATAATCATCTAATCTAATAATCTAATCTAATCTAATCTAATCTAATCTAATCTAATCTAATCTAATCTAATCATCTAATCTAATAATCTAGTCTAATCTAATCTAATCTAATCTAATCTAATCTAATCTAATCTAATCTAATCTAATCATCTAATATAATCATCTAATCTAATCATCTAATCTAATATAATCATCAAATATAATCTAATCATCTAATCTAATAATCTAATCTAGTCTAATCATCTAATCTAATCATCTAATCTAATAATCTAATCTATTCTAATCTTATCTAATCTAATCTAATCATCTAATCTAATATAATCATCAAATCTAATCTAATCATCTAATCTAATAATCTAATCTAGTCTAATCATCTAATATAATCATCTAATCTAATAATCTAATCTATTCTAATCATCTAATATAATCATCTAATCTAATAATCTAATCTATTCCAATCTTATCTATTCTAATCTTATCTAATCTAATCTAATCTAATCATCTAATCTAATCATCTAATGTAATATAATCATCTAATATAATCATCTAATCTAATCTAATCATCTAATATAATCATCTAATCTAATATAATCATGTAATATAATCATCTAATCTAATAATGTAATGTAATGTAATGTAATGTAATGTAATGTAATGTAATGTAATGTAATCTAATCTAATCTTATCTAATCTAATCATCTAATATAATCATCTAATCTAATAATCTAATCTAATCTAATCTAATCTAATCTAATCATCTAATCTAATAATCTAGTCTAATCTAATCTAATGTAATCTAATCTAATCTAATCTAATCATCTAATATAATCATCTAATCTAATCTAATCGTCTAATCTAATCATCTAATATAATCTTTTTATCTAATCTAATCTAATCCAATCATCTAATCTAAATAAATTAGGTTTATGCGAATGACCTGAAACTTATTTTATATTCATAACCCCGGGCTACGGGCTACTGACCGGCTACTATAGTGAGACGACCGGCTACAGCGAGTCAGTAGACGGTCGTCTCTTTTTTTTTCTAAGGGTCCAGTGAAAACTTAGTTTTGCCTAAAATCGACCGGCTACCGGCTACCCTATATAAACCCTATTAAATTGACCGGCTACTGACCGGCTACTATAGTGAGACGACCGGCTACAGCGAGTCTGTAGACGGTCGTCTCTTTTTTCTAAGTGTCGAGTGAAAACTTAGTTTTGCCTAAAATCGACCGGCTACCGGCTACCCTATATAAACCCTATTAAATTGACCGGCTACTGACCGGCTACTATAGTGAGACGACCGGCTACAGCGAGTCAGTAGACGGTCGTCTCTTTTTTTCTAAGTGTCGAGTGAAAACTTAGTTTTGCATAAAATCGACCGGCTACCGGCTACCCTATATAAACCCTATTAAATTCACCGGCTACTGACCGGCTACTATAGTGAGACGACCGGCTACAGCGAGTCTGTAGACGGTCGTCTCTTTTTTTCTAAGTGTCGAGTGAAAACTTAGTTTTGCTCAAAACCGACCGGCTACCGGCTACCCTATATAAACCCTATTAAATTGACCGGCTACTGACCGGCTACTATAGTGAGACGACCGGCTACAGCGAGTCTGTAGACGGTCGTCTCTTTTTTCTAAGTGTCGAGAGAAAACTTACTTTTGCCTAAAATCGACCGGCTACCGGCTACTCTATATAAACCCTATTAAATTCACCGGCTACTGACCGGCTACTATAGTGAGAAGACCGGCTACAGCGAGTCAGTAGACGGTCGTCTCTTTTTTTCTAAGTGTCGAGAGAAAACTTAGTTTTGCCTAAAATCGACCGGCTACCGGCTACCCTATATAAACCCTATTAAATTGACCGGCTACTGACCGGCTACTATAGTGACACGACCGGCTATCCTTCATTTTATTTGTAGCCGGTCGTTCTTTTTTCTTTCTTTGTAAGTGTCCTTTACAATCAGGTTAAGACTTTTTTTTAGTTTAAATTTGTCTAAAAATAGTGTAAGTTCGACAACTTCTTGAAAACAGAAAGACTGCAGGTTTGAACTATTCCATTCGACATTTAGACCATTTTCAGACAAATTTAAACCAAAAAAAAAAATCTTAACGTTATAATTTTAAAGGAAACTTAGAAAAAAAAAGAACTAAGTGTCCTTTACAATTATAAGGTTAACACTTAGATTTTTTTGGTTTAAATTTGTCTGAAAATGGTCTAAATGTCGAATGGAATAGTTCAAACCTGCAGTGTTTTTGTTTTCAAGAAGTTGTCGAACTTACACTATTTTTAGACAAATTTAAACTAAAAAAAAGTCTTAACCTGATTGTAAAGGACACTTACAAAGAAAGAAAAAAGAACGACCGGCTACAAATGAAGGATAGCCGGTCATTTTACGTTGTAGCCGGTCAGTAGCCGGTGAATTTAATAGGGTTTATATAGAGTAGCCGGTAGCCGGTCGATTTTAGGAAAAACTAAGTTTTCACTCGACACTTAGAAAAAAAAGAGACGACCGTCTACTGACTCGCTGTAGCCGGTCTTCTCACTATAGTAGCCGGTCAGTAGCCGGTCAATTTAATAGGGTTTATATAGAGTAGCCGGTAGCCGGTCGATTTTAGGCAAAACTAAGTTTTCTCTCGACACTTAGAAAAAAAAGAGACGACCGTCTACTGACTAGCTGTAGCCGGTCGTCTCACAATAGTAGCCGGTCAGTAGCCGGTCAATTTAATAGGGTTTATATAGAGTAGCCGGTAGCCGGTCGATTTTAGGCAAAACTAAGTTTTCACTCGACACTTAGAAAAAAAAGAGACGACCGTCTACAGACTCGCTGTAGCCGGTCGTCTCACTATAGTAGCCGGTCAGTAGCCGGTCAATTTAATAGGGTTTATATAGGGTAGCCGGTAGCCGGTCGATTTTAGGCAAAAGTAAGTTTTCACTCGACACTTAGAAAAAAAGAGACGACCGTCTACAGACTCGCTGTAGCCGGTCGTCTCACTATAGTAGCCGGTCAGTAGCCGGTGAATTTAATAGGGTTTATATAGAGTAGCCGGTAGCCGGTCGATTTTATGCAAAACTAAGTTTTCACTCGACACTTAGAAAAAAAGAGACGACCGTCTACAGACTCGCTGTAGCCGGTCGTCTCACTATAGTAGCCGGTCAGTAGCCGGTGAATTTAATAGGGTTTATATAGGGTAGCCGGTAGCCGGTCGATTTTATGCAAAACTAAGTTTTCACTCGACACTTAGAAAAAAAAGAGACGACCGTCTACAGACTCGCTGTAGCCGGTCGTCTCACTATAGTAGCCGGTCAGTAGCCGGTCAATTTAATAGGGTTTATATAGGGTAGCCGGTAGCCGGTGGATTTTATGCAAAACTATGTTTTCACTCGACACTTAGAAAAAAAGAGACGACCGTCTACTGACTCGCTGTAGCCGGTCGTCTCACTATAGTAGCCGGTCAGTAGCCGGTCAATTTAATAGGGTTTATATAGGGTAGCCGGTAGCCGGTTGGTTTTGGGCAAAACTAAGTTTTCACTCGACACTTAGAAAAAAAAGAGACGACCGTCTACTGACTCGCTGTAGCCGGTCGTCTCACTATAGTAGCCGGTCAGTAGCCGGTCAATTTAATAGGGTTTATATAGGGTAGCCGGTAGCCGGTCGATTTTAGGCAAAACTAAGTTTTCACTCGACACTTAGAAAAAAAAGAGACGACCGTCTACTGACTCGCTGTAGCCGGTCTTCTCACTATAGTTGCCGGTCAGTAGCCGGTGAATTTAATAGGGTTTATATAGGGTAGCCGGTAGCCGGTCGATTTTATGCAAAACTAAGTTTTCACTCGACACTTAGAAAAAAAAGAGACGACCGTCTACAGACTCGCTGTAGCCGGTCGTCTCACTATAGTAGCCGGTCAGTAGCCGGTGAATTTAATAGGGTTTATATAGGGTAGCCGGTAGCCGGTGGATTTTATGCAAAACTATGTTTTCACTCGACACTTAGAAAAAAAAGAGACGACCGTCTACCGACTCGCTGTAGCCGGTCGTCTCACTATAGTAGCCGGTCAGTAGCCGGTCAATTTAATAGGGTTTATATAGGGTAGCCGGTAGCCGGTCGATTTTATGCAAAACTAAGTTTTCACTCGACACTTAGAAAAAAAAGAGACGACCGTCTACCGACTCGCTGTAGCCGGTCGTGTCACTATAGTAGCCGGTCAGTAGCCGGTCAATTTAATAGGGTTTATATAGGGTAGCCGGTAGCCGGTCGGTTTTGAGCAAAACTAAGTTTTCACTCGACACTTAGAAAAAAAAGAGACGACCGTCTACAGACTCGCTGTAGCCGGTCGTCTCACTATAGTAGCCGGTCAGTAGCCGGTGAATTTAATAGGGTTTATATAGGGTAGCCGGTAGCCGGTCGATTTTAGGCAAAACTAAGTTTTCACTCGACACTTAGAAAAAAAAGAGACGACCGTCTACAGACTCGCTGTAGCCGGTCGTCTCACTATAGTAGCCGGTCAGTAGCCGGTCAATTTAATAGGGTTTATATAGGGTAGCCGGTAGCCGGTCGATTTTAGGCAAAACTAAGTTTTCACTCGACACTTAGAAAAAAAAGAGACGACCGTCTACTGACTGGCTGTAGCCTGTCGTCTGACTATAGTAGCCGGTCAGTAGCCGGTCAATTTAATAGGGTTTATATAGGGTAGCCGGTAGCCGGTCGATTTTATGCAAAACTAAGTTTTCACTCGACACTTAGAAAAAAAAGCGAAAGTATATTAAATTGTCTTCTACCTCGCTCAGTTTACAGTAAATAACACGACAACTATAGTATGCAAGTTTACTTTAATTGCTTGCCTACGAAACGTCACTGTAAACGTTATTGAATTGATCGAACACTGTTCGTTACCAAGGTGTCCATTTCTTGATTTTCGTCCAGTAGGATTGCGAGCTGAGCTGCGGACGCCGTGGTTCTCCTTGACTATCTACCTCCTGGTCTTCGTTTTGTCCCCCTTCTACTTCGGGGTCTGCCAGTGCCATTGCGACAGGACATCGACTAGGCGGCACCAGCACGTTGACTATTTTTCGAACTCGTTCAAGTTCTCCAACACTGTGCGGGTGCTGGTGGGCAAAAGATGTTACATCGAAAACTTCCCGCTTCCTACCAGTGATAAGCATCCACGCGTCAATTTTGGGGTCAGCCTGTGTCCAAAAGTCCCGTTCCTTTTTATTTCTTCTCAGCTCGGCTCTTCTCCTCTGCTCTCTAAACGTCCAGAGATCGCCTCTTTGCAGGTCTTTTAGCAAGTTATTCTTGATGAGACAGAAAACTTTCGCCATGTACGTCTTATCATTAAGAACCCAACCAGATGGTGGAGAGTAAAATTTCATATCGCAGCTGTCCATCTTCTGTTCCTCGTCTTCTTCCGCTGCCGACGTGTGCTCGTTTAATACTCGCGACGTTGACGGTTCTCCGCGATCGATAAGTGGCGCGTCATCTTTCCCAATGTGACTGGACGTGCTGGGTGTTGCATTCTTACCACAATCGTCCTTTTTTGGCGGTGGATCATAAACTGGTAGCACGTGATGTATCGTTGATGCTAATGGTTGTTCATCTGTATTGGGTGTGTCCTGTAGCGGCTGCTGTGATAGTTGGTCGTCTTCGACATAGTCATTGTGTGCACATAGGCTTGTTGGTTGCTCGTTTGTTTCTGCGTTGTTGGGTTCCAGGGGCATTCCAGTGGTTTCTTCCTCACCTTGGTTATAATCGGTTACGTTCTCACCTGGGTCATCACTCCGTGTAATTGTGGACGAAGAAGGCAATTTCCGTCTTTCGACTCTCTCCGCACGAGGGTGGTCGTCATCAGTTATCGAGAAAAGGAAATTTGTTCTATTCTCGTCGTTGTCGGCTGATTCGCTCGCGCTCCTCAGGTGCTCACGATTTGCGTTCCTCTTTCGGGCGAGACGTCGTGAACGAAACTCAGCTGCGAAACGTCTGTGGATCGTTTGTTGGCACTGGACGGTGACTTCGGTGGATTCTTCGCGCAAATCAACACAGGAAATTCGCCTTATTTGTTCATTGCTAAACAGGGTCTCTCCTTCGTTGGCTTTAATCGTCAACATTCGTGCATCATCCGGCTCGTACCAGAGCTCATGTGCAACGACCATATCGCGGTTCGCGTTAATTTCCTCCGCAATCCACGCCACACAGTGCATTGCATTATCGTAGATCCAGCGGTCTATCCCTGGTAATGTTTCAGGTAGTGATTGGGTATTGAAAATTTGGATCCGGCGTTCCACGTTTTCGTCGTCTGTCCCAAAATCAGGAACGTGATTTGTGGTTATGTAATAGGGGCTGTTGTTTAACACTGTCCTTGGTGAACCGTGTTTCACAGCTGTAACCATCCAGCCACCTTGGAGGATAGTTTTGGCGAGGTCTGACTGCATCGTACTTGCCGACCATTCGTCCACGAGGACCAGTTGAGTTTCGTTGGTAACCATCGAAGCAGAAAACTGCCTCTCGTTGGTGATCGATGCGATGTAACCTGGAGGAATAATTCGGTGGAAGATATTTGACCAAGAAGTTTTTCCGGAGTCTTTCGGGCCAACTACGACGAGTTTCTTAACCTTATGTGGCATCTTGGATGCCAGCAAACATTGATAAAATTTGTTCAGGAAGTTCACTCTGACGTCGGCATCGGGAAAGGAGTTGATAATACCCTCTCGAAAATAAGCTGGCTGTGGTTGTGTAGAACAGTCGTATGGTATAAAAGCTCTTGGCGACAATTTGCCATTCATCGATGCGGGGATGGGACACACGACAAAGGTCCGTGATCTAATGGAGAAGCAAAACCCGTTGGAGACCTCGATCAGATCGAGGTCAAACTGAATCTGCTGAACAATCTCGCACGCTGGGTGGGAAAGGATTCTTTCGACCGGTTGAAAATGCTGAACCAGCTTATCGCGCAACGCCTCGTTGGCAAGCAGTTTGTGTAAATAGCTGGTGACATCCATCATTTTCACAAAGGTTACTCTCGCGTTCTCTGGTTTAGCGTAGATGTCTGACCGATACAACGCGTGATCACATAAATACATCAATCTGTGTATTCTCTTGATGGTTGTTGCTACGTCACTGGTCGATGAGTTGTTGACAATAACGCCCCTTTCCGTATCCAAATGGACGACAAGCCCGTCGGACTCTAGTCTCTCCGCTGCTGCGCACAAGTCAGTTTCAAATTCGCCTTGGTTGATCACGACGAGGCGACACGGCACGAGTGGAAAATGCCTAGGAAGAAAGTGGATGTTCTCTTGGCTTTCATCGTCGGTAGACGTGTCTTCCGCATTTCTATAACAGTACACATTAGACACCTCGAGCATCGCCTGGATTGTGGCGTTATTGTGATCCTTAACGACTTGAAATAGCTGTCGAGCAGCAGTCTCCATTTCGTTGTTTGTCTCCGCTTTTGTTCGCACTCGAATTGGCTTGATTTCTGGCTCGACGTCTTGATTGTGCAGGGTTGCAAACAAGATGTTTTCATTAAAACCTTCGCACTGTCTGAACACGATGAAGTAAGCAACCGCTGGGTAGGTTTCATCCGCGTTCGTCTCGCCGTCTTGGCTCCCACTCGATTTTGCATTAGAGCATACGCTTGTAATAGAGGAAAAAAAGAATTGAACACCGTTTATGGATGAAACTGCGTCGTCAAGCAGTAGTCGTTTCGAAGCAATTTGAAACCTAGCTAGTTCCACGTCCTGCTGCTTGACCCTCCACGTTGCTCGACACGCCACAGCCTGTAAATTATTGGTAATCTGAAAAAAGGTTGACAACACGAACATAAGTTATGCTAGAATTCTTACATATTACAGCATCTCGGGCTGCGTATCAAATAAAATAATAACTAAAATGACTTACCAAGGTCAATACGTTGGCACGAAGCGAGTTTTGTAATCTCTTTGAGTCCAGCTCCTTGCGAGGCCGTGGCGGTGACATTTCGTTGCGAAACTCGGGCTTTTCGAGCTATATTTTGTTCAAGATCACTTATTTATACGTTTTCGTTCATACGCATTTGCATATAGATTTAAATCGGATCGGAATAATTTACTTTGGTCATTCTTATCATCATCATCATCATCATCATCGTTCTTATCATCATCGTCATCATCATCGTCATCATTCTTATCATCATCATTCTTATCATCGTCATTCTTATCATCATCATTCTTATCATCATCATCATCATTCTTATCATCGTCATTCTTATCATCATCATTCTTATCATCGTCATTCTTATCATCATCATCATTCTTATCATCATCATTCTTATCATTCTTATCATCGTCATTCTCATCATCATTCTTATCATCATCATCATTCTTATCATCATCATCATTCTTATTATCGTCATTCTTATCATCATCATTCTTATTCTTATCATCATCATTCTTATTCTTATCATCATCATTCTTATTCTTATCATTCTTATTCTTATCATCATCATTCTTATTCTTATCATCATCATTCTTATTCTTATCATTCTTATTCTTATCATCATCATTCTTATTCTTATCATCATCATTCTTATTCTTATCATCATCATTCTTATCATTCTTATCATCATCATCCTTATTCTTATCATCATTCTTATCATTCTTACCATCATCATCATCATCATCATCATCATCATCATAATCATCATTCTTATCATCATCATCATCATCATCATCATCATCATCATCATCATCATTCTTATCATCATCATTCTTATCATCGTCATACTTATCATCATCATTCTTATCATCATCATTCTTATCATCGTCATTCTTATCATCATCATCATTCTTATCATCGTCATTTTTATCGTCATCATTCTTATCATCATCATTCTTATCATCATCATTCTTATCGTTCTTATCATCATCATCATCATCATCATCATTCTTATCATCATCATCATTCTTATCATCGTCATTCTTATCATCATCATTCTTATCATTCTTATCATCATCATTCTTATCATTCTTATCATCATCATTCTTATCATTCTTATTCTTATCATCATTCTTATCATTCTTATCATCATCATTCTTATCATTCTTATCATCATCATTCTTATCATTATCATTCTTATTCTTATCATCATCATTCTTATCATCATCATTCTTATTCTTATCATCATCATTCTTATCATCATCATCATTCTTATCATCGTCGTCATTCTTATCATCATCCTTCTTATTACATCATCATAACTATCATTATTAACATTATCGTCCCTGTATAATGTAAAACGTCAAATTTTCTTTTACATTTTTGCTAGTATATTAGAGATGCTGAGTGTGGCAACGCTTTTATTGACGAGGGTGAACAATGTGATTGTGGCACAAAAGAGGTATTTACCCATTCGTCTGTTTCTTCGTCCTTTTGTTCTTCCACATGTTCTCTCCCTCGCTTGTTTATTCAGCGGTCTGTTCATTTGTCTTTCTGTACGTTCTCTCCCTTGCTCGTTCGTTCGTTCGTTTGTTTGTTTGTTTGTTTGTTTGTTTGTTTGTTTGTTTGTTTGTTTGTTTGTTTGTTTGTTTGTTTGTTTGTTTGTTTGTTTGTTTGTTTGTTTGTTTGTTTGTTTGTTTGTTTGTTTGTTTGTTTGTTTGTTTGTTTGTTTGTTTGTTTGTTTGTTTGTTTGTTTGTCTATTTGTCTGTTTGTCCGTTTGTTTGTTTGTTTGTTTGTTTGTTTGTTTGTTTGTTTGTTTGTTTGTTTGTTTTTCTGTCTGTCTGTCTGTCTGTCTGTCTGTTTGTTTGTTTGTTTGTTTGTTTGTTTGTTTGTTTGTTTGTTTGTTTGTTTGTTTGTTTGTTTGTTTGTTTGTTTGTTTGTTTGTTTGTTTGGCCTTTTGTACGTTGGTACATTCTTTCGTTTGTTTGTTTGTTTGTTTGTTTGTTTGTTTGTTTGTTTGTTTGTTTGTTTGTTTGCTTGTTTGTTTGTTTGTTTGTTTGTTTGTTTGTTTGTTTGTTTGTCCTTTTGTACGTTGGTACATTCTGTCGTTCGTTTGTTCGTTTGTTTGTTTGTTTGTTTGTTTGTTTGTTTGTTTGTTTGTTTGTTTGTTTGTTTGTTTGTTTGTTTGTTTGTTTGTTTGTTTGTTTGTTTGGTTGGCCTTTTGTACGTTGGTACATTCTTTCGTTTGTTTGTTTGTTTGTTTGTTTGTTTGTTTGTTTGTTTGTTTGTTTGTTTGTTTGTTTGTTTGTTTGTTTGTTTGTTTGTTTGTTTGTTTGTCTGTCTGTCTGTCTGTCTGTTTGTTTGTTTGTTTGTTTGTTTGTTTGTTTGTTTGTTTGTTTGTCTGTTTGTTTGTTTGTTTGTTTGTTTGTTTGTTTGTTTGTTTGTTTGTTTGTTTGTTTGTTTGTCCTTTTGTACGTTGGTACATTCGTTCATTCGTTCGTTCGTTCGTTCGTTCGTTCGTTCGTTCGTTCGTTCGTTCGTTCGTTCGTTCGTTCGTTCGTTCGTTCGTTCGTTCGTTCGTTCGTTCGTTCGTTCGTTCGTTCGTTCGTTCGTTCGTTCGTTCGTTCGTTCGTTCGTTCGTTCGTTCGTTTGTTTGTTTGTTTGTTTGTTTGGACTTGTGTACGTTTTTTACATTCTCGTTCGTCTGGGTGTCTGTTTATCTTTCTGTTCGTTCCCTCGCATGTTGTTTGTTCATTATCAATATCCTGTTCTTTTTTTGCTAGGAGTGCGAATTGGCTGGAAACACTTGCTGCGATTACAACACTTGCCACTTGCACTCGCATAGCCAATGCAGCGATGGTCCATGTTGTGACAATTGTAAGGTAGGAGTTATTGTTTTATTCAGAAAATTGACAACTTATTTTCTCAGAAAGAACTGGCTTACCGGTGTGAAAAAAACGTTAAACCAATATTACCAACTCTCGAGCTAGAGAAATTTCTTTGTGGAAAACTACTGAGATTGTCTTCATATGTGTGATATACTTACTAAAGACAAGACAAAAACAGACACTTGCCTTAGTTGGTCGTTTTAATCTTTTTGCGTTGAAACATTTCTTTAAGTTTAAGTTTAAGTAATCAATAGGCAGATTTAAAATTTTTTTCTCTAGATCCAATTTTTTTGAAAAATACAAAACCATAATTTTTCTTCGATAAAAACATTGGATCTGCAGAATTATTTATAAATCTGCCTATCGATTACTTAAATTTAAAGAATTGTTTTAATGCAAAAAAAATAAAAATGGGGGTCACTGGACTCGTTTTTGAAAATTGGATTAAATGTAAATTTACAGCCATTTTGAAACGTCACTGTGTCGTAGCAACGGCTGAAACACACTAATTTCTCCTGACGAAGGGCCTTCGCTCGAAACGTCGAGAACATTTCTCTCTTTTTTTCAGGCCAACGTGACTTAACCCTGGTAATATCTGTTAATAGACACTTATTTACTGGCACCAAGGGAAACAGTGTGTTTTGTGGACCCGAGACTGCCGTTTTTTCCCGAGGTGAAGCCGAGGGCAACAACGAGCAGTCGAGGGGCCACAAAACACACTGTTTTCCCGAGGTACCAGTAAATAAGTGTTTTGTTATATATCAAGTGTCAAATGACAACAAAAATGTTGAGTAAAATCTTCAGACATTGTTTTTAATGAGAGAAAACTGGAGAAAACAGACAAACTGAACCTGACCATCTACTTCTGGTTTTGATAATTTCCCTAGGGAAAAATAAGTGTAATGATACCCGCTGCCATGGGTTACGCGGGAAACATCACGATTTTTGGACCGTCACGCGAGGACCGCTCGGCCAATCAGAGAGCTAAAAAAACGGACTTTGACATATATAACAACAGTGATTGATGCCCTGAACGTTATTCTATGCATAACGTTAGTTTCACTCTTTTCCAAAATATTCATGAGTACTTTCTGAGGTTGCATTTATTCCACTTTTGAAGAAACGGTAGGGAGCCACCTTAAGATGTCGATGGACATACATGCGAGTGACGCACCACTAAAGAACACTGGGTCGCGGATTGCGCAAGAAAGCCGAGTTACGACGCAGATAAAATATAGGAAAGACACAGAACCGAATTTAAAGTGTCTGTCAAGTGGAAAAACTCGTTGGCAGTGTTTTCTTTTCATGAACAAAAGAGCATGGCAGAAGCATTCACTGAAAATTTCAAGAGTATCTGATGTATAGCTCTCGAGTTATGAACTCTCAAAGTTTGCCAGAGGTGCTCGTATTTGGAGAAATTTTCGCTTCCTGGTAACAACAGGGAGCTTAAGGTGGCTCCCTAGAGTTTCAGTTTTTTCATGGCGTGTTACGTTCAGTCATAGTCCACGGTTATTGCTGTCTTTAAAATAACTATTTCATAATCATTCTGTATACTGAACTGCAGAAAGAGAACCACACTTATGAAATATTTATTGAATAGTGCTAATATCTGATGTTACCATGGTAATAATGGCGTTTGAAATGTGTCAAATTTTCACGGTTTTCGTCTATTTAGACGCATATCTCCAGTTTTCTTCGGTTTAAAATTTCTAAAAATTGTCATTTGGTCAGTTTCTTACACTTAGAACACTACAGCAAAGTATTAGGGGAAGTTGTCAAGACAGATTTTTCGCCATAATCTGAATGGATTAAAAAGAGTTCTGTCTTATGAAATTTTTTAAAAACTAAGTATGTTGTTTAGGGTTTTCCTATTTCTTTATGCGCAAAATTTTAAAAAATTTTACCAAAGCAAACGTGTGATATTTGAGCATTTGTGTCGCTCGGACGGCTGCTGACGTGACAGAATATCAACTCGACAAGATTGCTATTTACGCATGTGCCGACGTCATACTCGGTACCAGTCCTTTCTTAAAATTACCGTAGGAAGCTACCTTAAACAAACTAAGCAGAAACCACGAATTTTTTACGTAGCATTGAATACGTAACGTATGTTTTTCAACATCAAAAAGCTTATAGAGTTCTAAAAGGATTTCGTTGCATAGTTTGTCGTGTGAGGAAAATTCTATTGTAAGGACCTTGACGTTCGTTGTATTTGCTGAAGCTCTAATGCCTTCTGATATACACAGGTGGGTCATTGATGCTAAAATTCATTGTTCGTACGTCATGCGGTGGTGTTAAAGTGCCAATGCAGTGAAATTTCACCCCAGTTTTTTATGATTGCATTTGAAAGAACACTTAAAATGACAACGTAACATCTTTCGTAGAATTTCGTTTCCTTGCTTCATTCTTGAGATATTCAGGCTAATTTGATATGCAAATGTCATGCTTATGATATCACGCTGCATAATGACTTTTTAGAAAAGTATGATTTTCTTTGAGAGTGCTTATCGAAAGTACTTAATTAGAATTTGCACTTGCATGTGTGTGGGTGTAAAATATTTGAACTGTCCTAAAATTGATGCTACATGTATTTCAAAAAGCCTTTATGCAGTGTGATGCATAAGTATGACATTTGCATATCAAACAAACCTGAATATCTTAAGAATGAAGCAAGGAAACGAAATTCTACGAAAGATATTACGTTGTCATTTTAAGTGTTCTTTCAAATGCAATCATAAAAAACTGGGGTGAAATTTCGCTGCATTGGCTGGCACTTTAACGAGAGCCCAATTTTTTTCAGAGCTGAAATAGCATTGGCAGCCTTTGAGAGTTCATACATAGCTCTTCTATTTATCAAAAGAGAAAAAAAATGCCAACGAGTTTTTTACTTCATAGACACTTTAATACTCCCGCTTACCACAGTAGCTCGAGTAATAGGCCATTTGCACGATGACGTGAGGATGACTACAACTACTACCAGAATGCTTTGCCACTATCCTAGGGTTTCGGCTAAAAGGGATGTGTCGTCAAATATGTTTTTCCAAAAAGCTAGGGGGTAAACCAGATCTCTGAGTAGGATTAAGGCCTGACCAAACGTTTTCAACATCGCATTCAACATTGTTGAACGATGTTGAATACTGTTGAAAGCACGAGTGGCCAAATGAATTCAACATCGTTCAAATGACAATTAATTGAACGCGGGCTACCACAAAAGCTGGAATCGACAATATCTCGCATGGCGCATGTCTCTGTTCAACAAAGTTGAATGAAATGTGGCCAAATGCGTTTAACACCTTTCAACATTTTGAGAACAATAGAAATGTTGAACGCGTGTCGAACGAAAATTTGAACATGTTCAAATTTCGTTCAACATCATTCAACACCATTCAACAACGTTCAATAACATTCAACAGCGGTGGCCAAACGCTTTCAACATGTTGAATTCAACAATGTTGAACGATGTTGAATGAAATGTTGAAAGCGTTTGGCCAGGCCTTTAGAGTTTGTTGCCCAAGTTGTGGTTATCAAAAAGATTGCTAAAATCTTGAGACTCACTGAAATTTGACAAATTTGAAAAAAAAAACAAATTTGATGACATATTTTGAAAAAGCCGCGAAACGACTGGACGGGTCCTTTTGAGTCATCCCTTTTAGCAATCTCGTTCCCAGAGCCCACGTTCCCCACCCGGGAAACGAGAGACTCTGGGATAATTCGTTCACGCCATCACAGGATTCTTGTTATCCGGAAGAAGAGTTAATCATGTTCATCAGCCAATGAAATATCGATGTGAAACGGATTATCCCAGAGGCTCTCGTTTCCCGGGTGTGGAACGTGGGCTCTGGGAACGAGATTGTCCTTTTAGCCGAAGCCCCAATCTCGTTCCCAGGGCCCACGTTCCCCACCCGGGAAACGAGAGACTCTGGGATAATCCGTTTCACATCGATATTTCATTAGCTAATGAACACAGTGAACTCTATATAACTCTTCTTCTGGATAGCAAAAATCCTGTGATGTCGTGAACGGATTATCCCAGAGCCTCTCGTTTCCCGCCCGCTGGGTAAGGGGAAGTGGGCTCTGGGAACGAGAATGCCGAAGCCCCAGAATACTGGCAAAGCATTCTGGTAGTTGTAGTCCCAAGGCCATCGTACGTCAACGTGCAAATGATCTATTAATTAATAATTAAATAATATTTAATTAATTTATATACTGGATTGTGTTCCGTTTTCCAGATTCGCTTATTGTTGATTATCTCGTAAAATGTATCCTTTGCTTATTTTCTTAAATTTGTTTTTTTTAGCTCAAACGACGAGGAGCTATGTGCCGCGATAAAGTCAATGACTGTGACCTTCCTGAATATTGTGATGGCAAAAGTGAACTAGTGAGTAAAGTTTAGGCCTTGTTTACACGAAGCGGATTGAGTGTTCAAGTCAAATCTCGCATGTTGTTTCTCCTTGTTGTGTTTACATGAAGAAGATTGAAAGTTTTCGATCTGATCGAAACGGATGGCTGAAGTCAACCACGCAGTGGGGTGGATCATAGTTAGTGGAGGGGGATGGTTTGGAAACTCGTCAAAAGTCATCGTTCCATGCTTTTGTTTAATTTGCTTAAAGTGTCACTATGATGAAAAAATCGTCAGTCTTTTTTTTATCTTATAATAAAGTACATTTAAAATGAGGGTGAACGGCGTTTGTGGTTTGTCAATATCTCATCGCGTTCAGGAGATATTCACGTTTTGGCAATATGCAAATTTATGGCTGATGACGTCATTTTCTCCAAACGAGCGAAATGAAAATCGTAAAATAAGGAATATCTCTGGAAATAACCAATAGAATGTGCTTAAACTTTGTATGCTTATAGTATCTAATAAAATACACTTCTCTGTGGAACTTTTGTGATTGCCATGGTAAGCGCATGCTCTCAGGTTACTCTAAACCTTAAAAAGGGAATTATCATTTTTGCTTCATTGTTTAAAAATAGAAAGACTTAAACGTTTGAATTACAATGCCTACAAAAGCCCTAATCGTCATATTTATTCGCTGGAGTAGACGCTACTTGATTGCTGATAAGTAAGAATATGTAATTTTATCATTGGAGAGGGCCAGGAACCAGCAGTTTCCACGAAAACAACTAAAGTTCCACAGTGAAACGTATTTTATTTAATACTACAGTATAAGCATGCAAAATTTGAGCACTTTCTATTGTCTATTTCTAGAGATATTCCTAATTTTACGATTTTCATTGCGCTCGTTTGGAGAAATGACGTCATCAGCCATATAATTTGCATATTTCAAAAACGTGAATATCTCTTGAACGAGATGAGTTCCTCCTCACTTTTAATGTACTTTATGATTAGATCAAAAAAAGACTGACGATTTTTCATCTTAGTGACACTTCAATTTCACGGTCACTGAACGTAGTGTATTTTCTGTATAATGAAGCAATCATCCAATACCAACGTTCGGGTTTAATTGGTGTAGTCCTTCGTCATCACGTGTTGTAAGTTCTTTTTTCGTTGTGTAGTCCTTCGTCGTCACGTGTCCATAGAATTTCCTTTCTTCAACCAATTGCCTTCCTCCAACATGAACTATTGTGTTCATCAACATGACCATTGCATCATAATCTTGAAAGACAATGTAGCTTCCAAACCATCCACCTCCACTAACTATGGGTGGATTGTCTTGAGATTCAACCTTGAATCGGCTTGAATGTTTCCAATCTGATTCATCTAAATCGCTTTGACTTGAAAATGACTTGATACACATGAGTGAAGTTGATGCGTGTTCTAAATATGGCGGACGTTGAGGAAAGCTCAGAAAATAGTGTTGAAATTCTCGGATTCTCCAAAATTCAGATCGGATTCTCCATGTAAACATGTGCCCAGATTGACTTCACTCGCGTTTTTTGATCTGATTGGACTGTCAATCCACTTCATGTAAACAGGGCCTTAGACTCCTAATTCCTATACCGGACACATAATCTTATAATTACTCGGGCTACCTCTGGTAGGTTTCGGCTGCGTTATTTTGTCGATGTTTCGAATTGGCAATCATTACGTCATCCCGTCAGGCTTTGCGAAACTGATGCGTGCTAAAATGCTTCTTTCTTCGCTTTCCTGATGTCTGATCAAGTTGCTTGAAGTGAAGTGAAGTGAAGTGAAGTGAAGTGAAGCGAAGTGAAGTGAAGTGAAGTGAAGTGAAGTGAAGTGAAGTGAAGTGAAGTGAAGTGTTCTTTCTTGGACATAGTTATTGGTCAGTATAATGTCGCTAGCAAGTATCTTGATATTATATGCGCTTACAGCCGCACGCCGATTGCGGTAAAGTCTAGACTACACTATATTATATGACGAGTGATTTCGAATGTATGACTCCCGAACTTACAAAACTAAACACGAATAGAAACTTGAATACAATGCTATATGAAATGTCACTGAATTACTCAAGTGTTGTGAATGGAAGCACAAAGGACATTGATGAAGTGAACTTGCAAGCGACGGCTTGACTGTCAGGTAAACACACTGTGTTAAATTTATCTCGACATGGATACGCTCAACGCTGTATGGAAAACTGGAAATATTAAACAGGCAATCGTGTTTTGTGTAATGCGAATTGCGTTTTCTATCTGTGACCAATATGTTTAGACTTTAATAGAGTAATAGATAGCCAGGGTCTTGGGGGGCACCTGAGCTCCTGGAGCTCCTAAAGGGGGGGAGGCATGCTCCCCCTGAAAATTAAAACATTACTAGTCTACTCATTTTGCCTTAAAACAAGTGTACACCCTACAAGTTTCTCCATGGATTTCACGTTGCAATAGAACGGTCTTAAAGACCCTTGCCCCCCCTGGCTACGCCACTGTGCATGTGATAACCTGCGCATGTGTGTGAATGCAGCTCTTATAAAAATTTCATTTCCTTCTGTGACCTTTTATCCAAAACACCTCCACCTACTCACTGCGATTTTCCAGTAGCCCGAGTAAACGCCTGACCAGGCGTCTTATTGGAGTAATTGAATTGATTACAGAGGATTTCATATAACTTTTGACGAAGGTGTTCCGAAGTTCGTTCGTTATTTCCGAAGTTGGCCACGAACTTGGCAAATTCATTACGTAGTGGCCAATCAGGTTGCGAACTTCGAAACGAAGTTGCGAATTTAATAATAAGAGATTGCGAAGTTTGAAATTTGAGTAGTTCAAATCATCAGATCGATTTGATCCGAGGTCAGCAATTAGGAACCATGTGCGAGCGTTTCTCCTACAACAGTCTAAATTTTAAGTGTTTTTGTTTGACAATAACAAAGACATATAATCTTTTGCGATAAGTCATTATGCAAAGATTGACGTAAAGTTATCTTATAAGTTAAATTTACATATCAAACAAACTGAAATATCTCGACTGTTATGCATAGTTAAACAGTCTGACAATTAAAAACAGCAACAGCTGTTGCTATGGCAACAGTGACGATTCAAAATAGCTGCCAATTACCTTTCAACCAATTTAATTCGGGGAAAAACTTTGGTGACCCCCAATTTTTTTTCATGAAAACTTTTCTTGAAGTATGACTAATCAATAGGCCGATTTAAAAAAAAAAATCTGTAGATCCAATTTTTTTAATTCATGATATACGTTCGATGGAAGTACTAAACAGTTTACAATGGGATACCCTCCAAATTAGACGTGCAAGAGTAAAGGGCACTCTAGTCTATAAAATCCTAAATGGGCAATCCGCGCCATGTCTGTGAGACGGTTTGACAAAGCTTAAAGATATTAATAAAAATTATAATCTCACAAATATCGAAATTGATCTACCACTTCCAAAGCCAAACACTAATTTTCTCAAGCGTAGCTTTAAATATAGTAGTGCAATGCTGTGGAATAATTTACCAACTGAGGCAAAAAAGTCAACGTCGCTTTATGAATTTAAGAATAGACTTGCCACCTAGCCTTTTGCGGAAACATGCTGATCCGTTGTTTTAATATTAGTTTTTACATTACATTTCGGATTTACATTACGCTAACATTACTTAGTTAGTTAGTTAGTTAGTTAGTTAGTTAGTTAGTTAGTTAGTTAGTTAGTTAGTTAGTTAGTTAGTTAGTTAGTTAGTTAGTTAGTTAGTTAGTTAGTTAGTTAGTTAGTTAGTTTGTTTGTTTGTTTGTTTGTTTGTTTGTTTGTTTGTTTGTTTGTTTGTTTGTTTGTTTGTTTGTTATTTAGTTAGTTTTTAGGTAGATAAGTTTACATATACGCCTTTCCTGGAAATCAACTTTTATTATAAGTTGTGTGAGACCCAGCGTATTAAAATAAAGATGATGTATGTGTCCGCCACAAAGATATCACTCCAGTTATATGTAGGGTTCACAAAGCAAAACTGGCCGCCTTTTTTTTTGTCCGCAGGTGAATAGTTAAAATTATTCACCAAAGTGGAGGTGAATAGTGCTGGATATTCACTATAAATGTAATAACAAGTTTAACATTTTTAACTTATATTTTTCGGTATTTTATACAAAACACGGCCGCTAGCAACTTGGACACTTGGCGTACTCGATATTTGTCGACAAAACAGTTTTTTAATACAACTTTTGAATATATTGATGGCTAGAAAATTGTAAAGAAACATACCTGTGGACATTCTTCTACTTAATTTTGTTGACTTTTCTCGTTATTCTACAACATCAGCCTTGTTTATCAACAAAATCTCCTGCGTCGGTAAACAAAGCAAAACTGGCCGCCATTTTGTTTTGCCCGCAGGTGAATAGTGCAGGATATCCCGAGCTAGAGGAACCAATCAGATTGCGTGAAAAGTGCTACTCACCTGCGAGGTTTATGCTAACCAGCTTTCGGCTTCGGCAGATAACAGACCTTGATAATTCTCTTGAAGCATCTCCCCCAGACCAGGGCATGTACGCATAACTACCAAACAAGGAATCCCAACAATTATACGATTTTTAAATGTAGAACTGAAAGACTACGCCGTAGCTTTTTCCCAAGTACGATTTTAATGCTTAATACATAGTACTATAAATGTTTTTATTAATACTTATCATATTTATATTTAGATATTTATTAATAGATAAAATTAGTTGGGTATATTGACAAATTAGATAAGCTAGGTAAGACGAATTTCACAATGACAATGTAACGATCGATTTTTAGATAAAAACTTTTGTAACCCAGTCCCTTATGAAGTTATGAAGTTGTAAATAAGTTTGTTATCTTTTATTATTTTTTTTGTAACCACATTGTAATTCAAATCTTTTTTTGCGAAAATGTGGAATAAACGTGATTATTATTATAATTCTTGATATCAAAAAAGTCTCATCCATTAATTGTTTAATATTGCTGCTTCGTGTTAAGCAGTATTTTGGATATATAGCAAAACGAAAAGGCGGTGAACTTTCTAGATTTTTTGGAATGAAATACTGACGTTTGGAGTGGACACAGACACAAGCACACACACGAATATAATATGTTGTTCTTGTTTTTAGTGTGTTGCAGACAGTTTCGTCCACAATGGCAGACCGTGCGGCGATGGACAGGTGTGTTTGTTTTCTTTTAAGTAATGGGTTGGTTGGTTGGTTGGTTGGTTGGTTGGTTGGTTGGTTGGTTGGTTGGTTGGTTGGTTGGTTGGTTGGTTGGTTGGTTGGTTGGTTGGTTGGTTGGTTGGTCTGATAGTTGGATGGTTCGATGGTTGGTTGGCTGGTTGGATAGGTGGTTTGATAGTTGGGTGGGTGGTTTGATAGTTGGGTAGGTGGTTTGATAGTTGGGTAGGTGGTTTGATAGTTGGGTGGGTGGTTTGATAATTGGGTGGGTGGTTTAATAGTTGGGTGGGTGGTTTGATAGTTGGGTGGGTGGTTTGATAGTTGGGTGGGTGGTTTGATAGTTGGGTGGGTGGTTTGATAGTTGGGTGGGTGGTTTGATAGTTGGGTGGGTGGTTTGATAGTTGGGTGGGTGGTTTGATAGTTAGTTGGATGGTTTGATAGTTGGGTGGGTGGTTTGATAGTTGGGTGGGTGGTTTGATAGTTGGGTGGGTGGTTTGATAGTTGGGTGGGTGGTTTGATAGTTGGGTGGGTGGTTTGATGGTTGGGTGGGTGGTTTGATAGTTAGTTGGATGGTTTGATAGTTGGGTGGGTGGTTTGATAGTTGGGTGGGTGGTTTGATAGTTGGGTGGGTGGTTTGATAGTTGGGTGGGTGGTTTGATGGTTGGGTGGGTGGTTTGATAGTTAGTTGGGTGGTTTTATAGTTGGGTGGGTGGTTTGATAGTTGGGTGGGTGGTTTGATAGTTGGGTGTGTGGTTTGGTAGTTGGTTGGGTGGTTTGATAGTTGAGTGGGTGGTTTGGTAGTTGAGTGGGTGGTTTGGTAGTTGGTTGGGTGATTTGATAATTGGGTGGGTGGTTTGATAGTTGGTTGGGTGGTTTGATAATTGGGTGGGTGGTTTGATGGTTGGGTGGTTGGGTGGGGGGGGGTGGTTTGGTAGTTGGGTGGGTGGTTTGGTAGTTGGGTGGGTGGTTTGGTAGTTGGTTGGGTGGTTTGATGGTTGGATGGGTGGTTTGATAGTTAGTTGGGTGGTTTGATAGTTGGGTGGGTGGTTTGATAGTTGGGTGGGTGGTTTGATAGTTGGGTGGGTGGTTTGATGGTTGGGTGGGTGGTTTGATAGTTAGTTGGATGGTTTGATAGTTGGGTGGGTGGTTTGATAGTTGGGTGGGTGGTTTGATGGTTGGGTGGGTGGTTTGATAGTTAGTTGGGTGGTTTGATAGTTGGGTGGGTGGTTTGATAGTTGGGTGGGTGGTTTGGTAGTTGGGTGGGTGGTTTGATAGTTGGGTGGGTGGTTTGATAGTTGGGTGGGTGGTTTGATAGTTGGGTGGGTGGTTTGATGGTTGGGTGGGTGGTTTGATAGTTGGGTGGGTGGTTTGATAGTTGGGTGGGTGGTTTGATAGTTGGGTGGGTGGTTTGATAGTTGGGTGGGTGGTTTGATGGTTGGGTGGGTGGTTTGATAGTTAGTTGGATGGTTTGATAGTTGGGTGGGTGGTTTGATAGTTGGGTGGGTGGTTTGATAGTTGGGTGGGTGGTTTGATAGTTGGGTGGGTGGTTTGATGGTTGGGTGGGTGGTTTGATAGTTAGTTGGGTGGTTTGATAGTTGGGTGGGTGGTTTGATAGTTGGGTGGGTGGTTTGATAGTTGGGTGTGTGGTTTGGTAGTTGGTTGGGTGGTTTGATAGTTGAGTGGGTGGTTT
>OZ036007.1:1789290-1834290 GCA_964035015.1 Corallium rubrum | reverse complement strand
ACAGATAACAACGTCATCAGAACTATTTTTAACTCGCCAAGTATATTAACGACTAGTTGAAGCCGAACTGTCAGTTGCCTGAAGATCGCTCTTCGCGTGAAACTCAGAGTAGTGACGAAAACATTCTAACTCTTTTACATATAATACGCTCTACCTCTAATGGTATCGAGCACTCTTGGACCATCCGTCAGCTTTATAACATCCATGTTTAGTATATATATATATATATATATATACATCAAATCGCCATCAACTTTCGGCTCAAGCGAAACAAAATCTTTGTCAGAAAAATTGGTTTACAGATGACCGAAAAAGGAAAGCTATAAGAAGAGATGTTGCGGTGGGATGAACCAAACAATATTAAACACGACTAGAAACCATTGAAAAAGCATGAAAAATTGCGATAAAGATCGGAAAAGATGCCGCCAAATGTGACTGAAAAAAAAACAAGAAGTTGTTTCTTCGTGTGTCTGTTCAAAGCCGGCAAAAGACTTATGCACTGGTATATCTTGGCTCGAGAGAGAACAGTGAATTGAAAGGAACATCGACACAAACAGCTTTTCACATTTTGAAGAGAATTGATTGCTTAGAAAACCACGGAAAGCATCTGAGAAGAGCCAAAAGAAAATTTAACGGTAAGCAGTGATTCGTATTTAACTTACCAGCCGTTTCTTTAGCTGATTAGAGTCGGTATATATCCGAAACCTTTTCAGTATTAAACTCAGTTAAAACAGCAAAAATTTTGTCAAATAATATACATTTTCCCAGGCGGTTTTTTGATTTTTTCCATGGCTCGAGTGAAACTTTGCATTGTAGTTCTTCCCTGGTTAGTTTTTCCTCTCTTATACCTATAGTTTTCAGGCTGTTATCTACGTTTTTTTCTGTTCTGATGTTTTCTTTGAGGTTCATCATTATATTTGGAACATGAGGAATCATATTATTAAAAGAGTTTAATAGGCACCTTGATATAAGCGTCTGTAATTATTGTTTGTTTTTGTTATCAGTTTCTGGTGCTATTAAGTTAGGTCGTGACACAAGTTTTTCCTCAGCCACTGCTTTATTATTTTGGAATAAAGAAAAACTACATTCATAAAAGTGACAAATCAGGATGTAAAGGAGGCCAGGAGGGCAAGGGGCTTATTTTAATCGGGGGGGGGGGGGGGGGGTTATTTATGTATATTTAATGTATTAAAAGCGGGCGAGGGGTCGGTGCGTTTATGTATTTCTAGTAGATTTGTATGTAAGGTATTCTGGGAGGACATTCCACGTTCTACATGTTCGTACAAAAAAGGAGCGCTGATAAGTGACTGTTGATAGATTGAGTGACGTTGTTGATAGATTTCGAAACTGACTGACTGATTTTGTAGTTTATTTTGTTTTTGTTTTTTTGTTTATTTAATTAACTTGCCACAAGATTACATAAACATTTTCTACATACAAAACTTGTACAACATAATTAAATATCTAGTGACGAGGAAACCCAACTAGAAACCACAAGGGCTTATTAATTATGGGCTTCCTCATTAAAAGAATACTAGAAATACATGAACGCAACCAACCCCCCCCCCCCCCCCCCCCAATTTTTTTCTTTTTGTTGTATTAATCAATACTGAACACAGATCAGAAAACATCCAGAAAATTAGTTAGCAAGGTTCATCTGTAGTCGTGTATTGACACACCGAAAGAACATGCAATGTCAATATTAAAAAAAAAACAACGAGATGAACCAAATGACAAATTTTCATTCAAAAATATATATAAACAATGGCCAAGAAAAGACACAAATCACACAATGTCAACGTCCTAGCGTTGAAAGACAATTGTAGACAATATATTATTTATGTTAATTATAATTTTCAAGATTTCTCCGTTTTAACTCAGCTAAACTGTTAAATACGAATCTCCTACCGTTAAACTTTCTTCTGCTTTTGTGATCACAAACACTGCCAATTCAGTCTAGTCTTTTCGGATTGTTTTCTCGTTCGCGGTTTCTTACTTTTTTCGTTGTTGACCAAATAAATATGACAAGGCATCACTGAGTTCTCTTCATGATCTAAAAAGCCGTTTGTTTCAAAATTTCTTTATCGTTCCCTCTCGAGTTATGTAGAATACACCAGAGCAAAATTCTTTACCGGCTTTGAACAGTTTCAGGACACATCCTGCTTCTTTCAGTTACATTTCGGTCGGAATCGTTTTCGGTCTTTATCGTATTAATTTTTAGGCTATTTCCAGTGGTTTTAAGTCGTCTTTATTGTTGTCTTTTTCTCGCTGGCACATCTCTTGTTAGCCTTCTTTCGTTGGTCTTTTTTCATAGTAATATTAATGTACATTTTAGCTGAAACCATTTTTTCTGGCAAAGATTTCTTTTGTCATGACCGTTGAAAAACTATTTCGTAATCCAACCGAACTTATAAATTATAATTTGCTGACGTAAATTTAAATAATTTGAATAATTTACCAGGTTAGTTACCAGTACCCTGCTATCCGAACTGCGAAAGTTGCGGATTTGTTGACATATATATATATAAACATCTCGCAGAATTTCTTTCCCCCTTGCGTGTAATTTCGCGTGTACTCCACGCGTGTCGAGATTAGCACCCTCACCCGGGCTCCGGGCCTTCGGCCCTACGCCCGGGCTCGGGGAAAAAACCCCACATATACATTACTTATAACACACACTGGTTAGGTTGGGAGGCTGGATGCTGCAGTTAGATAAAAGTACAGTACATTAAATGTCACGATGAAATAAATCAGAAAAAAATACAAAATAAGTAAGTAAGGAAAAAAGGAATTAATCAATTATTAAGAAAGAAGAAACGACTTCAATTTAAATATAAAAGAAAAAATCGGAATTGAAATTTTAATATCATTATTTAAGGAATTAAAAAATTTAGGCCCTTGAAAACGAATGGAAAACTGTCTAACATTTGTTCGACAAGAAAAAATGTAATAAAATTTAGAGCTTCTTGTATTATAACTATATGCACTTGATTTGTTTCCAAAAACATATTATTAAAAGATTTAGGTAATAAGCCAGCCCTGTACTGGTACATTATTTTGCCTATTTGAAAGCGACAAATATCCATAAATTTCAAGATTTTCAATTCCTTAAATAATGGGTCAGTATGGGCATCAGGACTTTTACAAATTTTTCTGATACCTCGTTTTTGAAGAACAACAAGGCGTTGGAGATTTGTAACGTATGTTGATCCCCAAACACTTGCACAATAATAAAGATATGGATAAATCATGGTAAAAATATGGAAACAGTGATGTGACTGACAACTCCTTGATCGTAAATATGTTCCCCTCTGTGAAGTATGCACCACATTCACCCGGCGTCGATCTGATCTTCCTCTGCCCATTCCTATACCTTTACTCGCGCGGTATAGAGCCTCTGCGGGGAGATCTAGCTCTACTTTGCGCAATTCCAGTAGCCCGAGTGAGCGCCTGACCCAAGGCGTCTTGTTCATTATTCTCTTTCACCACATGCAGGTAAACGTGCATGATATTTTACAGTGTATGAGCGTTAGCGAGAGTAAAGATTAGAGACATTTAAATTCACGTTTGTTCCCTTTACCGCTACCCGACGCTTGAGGTCACACGTTCGCGGTTTAAGGTGGCTCCCTATAGTTTCAATAAATACGCGCTATTTCATACGCTCATTATCTAATGTTATTCACAAGTTTAAAAATTTGTTAGATAAATACTAGGTAGACCTTACTATAGCAGAACCAGTGGCGCAACTACCTATTCGGAAGGGTGGGTAAACCCCACGGGCCCCGAGCAAAAGGAATTAATTAGGGGGCCCAAGCATTTTGTGACGAGATTCGTAGGTTCCATAGAACCCCCCTTTCTGATGGTCATAACTGCTCTCAAAATGCAGGAAATAGCGTTTCAAAGCATTAGAAAATCAAAGATTTCCTTGGGGGAGCATTTCCCCGGACCCTTCTACTGGTTTGTCGCACCTTCAGGGCCCACCACTTTGTCTGACAGTCTGGAGTCTTACACTGAAAATCTTCCCTTGGGGGGTGGGGGGATGCTTTGACACCCATACGCAGGGGGCGGCGCGATCGGGGAGTAGGGGGTATTTACCCCAAAAAATTTTTGGCAAGAAGTGCCCTTATTAGCATGTGCACTGACTTTTTACCCAATCCGCGCAGAATGGGTAAAATTAAATTTCTGCGCGCAGGCTATGCGGAATGGAGTGAATGCAGTTACGAATCTATTCAAATAATCTGCCCACCTTAACAGATTTTGAATCGGAGTGTGAGTGATTAGATTTTGCTCAAAAGTGCCCTCAAAGTGCAGGAAATGCCATTTCAGAGACCCTAGATTCAAACATTTTCCGAGGGAGTATGCCCCCCCTAGAAATGCGGTCACTAAATCGGAAAGGGCCCCCGAAGTAATCAGTCCCACGGACCCCCAGATGCCTAATTGCGCCACTGAGCAGAACTATCGCAAATATAAAATATCTATCAAAAAGTTCAATTATTTGCTGTTACCATGGTAATAATGACGTTGGAACTTTGGTATATTTTCAAATATTGCATAATTGAAGCGGCATGTCTTCAGTTTGCTTCGGTGAAATTTTTAAAAATTGCTGAGATGATAGATACCATGTTGTGAGAATATCCATGCACAAAATCGGAGAGGGTTGTATGGACAGATTTTTCACTATAAAAATGATCGATTCAAAAAAGTACTGTCTTGTGAAAATTTTTTAAAATTATATATACCAGAACTTTTTATAAACTACCTATTTACAAAATTTTAGCAAAATTCACCGAAGAAAACGTCTACAAGTTTAAATTTATGTCGACGCGGTCATGGAATTTCGAATCGATAAGATTGCTATATTCACGCATGCGTAGCGATACTATTTCTAGTCAACAGTCCCCTATTGAAATTATACCGTCTACAAGTTTAAATTTATGTCGACGCGGTCATGGAATTTCGAATCGATAAGATTGCTATATTCACGCATGCGTAGCGATACTATTTCTAGTCAACAGTCCCCTATTGAAATTATACCGTAGGGAGCCACCTTAAGTATTTTTCTTTGATTTGCTATGAATTTTAAGAACAAGAATTAGCAAAGATTTTTGCCTTCTTCTAAAGCACTAACACTGGATGTGACAAGAAAATAAACATGGCGGATTCAACATATAACTGAGTAACTGCTTTAATTAACATAGAAAATGTCTTTGTTACTTCTTGTGTAGCAAGAAGATAGCTATTTATTAGATTTGGATTAATTCCTGTATATTTTATTGGCATATATAGTTTCTTTCTATGTTTGCGGTAGTTTACAGTTAATGTAAACGTTCCATTATTCACAGAGGTTTCAGTCTAAATGTACTAATAATATAGAGGGCAAGATTACTCGAATATGATTGGCTAATGAAGAGGGCATTTTTTTGTAATTCAGGGCAAAATTACTTGCACTTGATTGGTTCCTTGATGAGCAGTACTTGCATGTGATTGGTCGCTTTGTTACTTAGCAACAGTGAACCTCGGATGAACTGACATCAATTGAAAGTGTCAGAAACACACACGAGTTCACATGTTCACGAATTCACATGTCATGATGTCATCCTCATGACATGCATGTGTAGGCAGATATATAAGGCGACAGCTTGCTTGTAAGGTTTGACAATGATTCTGTAATAGATTCGAAATATTACCTCGATCATTGTCTCGTCTTGTTTATTTCCTCAAATCTTGAGTTTTTACAAGATGCTACTTTTCGGAGTTTGTTTTGTTTTATATTTTTTAAAGTTGTCGGCTGGAAAAGGTTTCTTGTAACATCATAGTCTGTAAGTTCCAGTATCGCTAGTAGTTTGGCGTAATGCAATTTACATTGTTTAATCATCTGTGAGCCAAACGACAAATACCATTATCGGTATGTACGCAGCACGTATCTATTTTTATGTTCTTGTTTTGCTGAAGGTGTGTATAAACAATACTTGTGTTGATGTTGATGTCGCATATGAACAACCAAAGTGTGCTAACAACTGTTCAGGAAATGGGGTAAGTGGAATTTATTTATTACCCGGCGTAGGCCGAGCCTAGGTTTCGGCTCGGTTGTTTTGTTTGTTTGTTTGTTTGTTTGTTTGTTTGTTTGTTTGTTTGTTTGTTTGTTTGTTTGTTTGTTTGTTTGTTTGTTTGTTTGTTTTTTCCCTCGCGATTTTGCATTTTTCCACTTTTTACTTTCGCTACTATTCATACTTCCGGTGAGTCGTTTGCCGTGTGGTGGAGTGAGGCCGTGAGGCATGTTGTAAGTTCTTTGCTCCTTTTGCTTTTGGAGTTGCACAAAAAGTTGAACAGCTTTGCCTTTTGATCAAGGCATTCTTGCACGTTGTTAGTAGATTTTGAAAGCGACTGACTGACTTAGTAGTTTACTGTCGTGGCAATAGAAGCGTTCCTAAAATAATTGTGCAATTCATTTGTTCAAATTGATCAATTCATTTGATGAACTTCCTTTTTATTATTGCTAAACTTCCTGTTTTGAATTTGATTGGTTCCTGGTTATTGAATAACCAATAAGAAAATGGATTATTTGCCAAACACCAATCAAATTCAAAACAAAATTCAAAACAGGAAGTTTAGCAATATTTTCATCAAATGAATTGTTCAACGTGAGGAATACAACTGCACAATTATTTTAGGAACGCTTCTATTGCCACGACAGTAACAGTGATCAGATGTGGCTGACAACTGTCTTGATCGTAAATATGTTCAATATTTTGTGAAGTATGCACCACATTCAGCCTTCGATCTGATCTTCCTCGGCCCACTCCCACCTTTGCTAGCGTGGTATAGAGCCTCAGCGCGAGGAGAGAGGCCTTCGATTCAGACTTCCATTTTGTGATTGCTGCAATTCCTCCGCACTTTGCCAGTAGATGATTCATTGACTTATGATGCGGATTATTTACCGCGGTAGCCCGGGTGAACGCCTGGCCTAGGCGTCTTGCTGATTGTAAAATTTGGTTTCGTTGTTGTGGTAGTCAACTGTCATTCTCGATGGTACTAATTGTGTTGTTCGTGTTCCCAGATTTGCAACAATCTAGGCCATTGTCATTATTTATTGATTGTAAAATTTAGTTTCGTTGTTGTGGTAATCAGCTGTCATCTTTAGTGGTACTAATTGTGCTGTTCGTGTTCCCAGATTTGCAACAATCTAGGTCATTGTCATTGTAACCTTGGTTACAGTTGTCCAGACTGCAAAGAATCTTGCCCTAGTTATGCCGATGGGGATGGAGGAAGCATTGATAGTGGCAATGGATGTGATTGTCCAGGTAGGAGGAGGTAGATTGGTTGCTTGCTTGCTTGGTTGGATGGGTTGGTTGGATGGGTTAGTGGTTGGGTGGGTTAGTGGTTGGGTGGGTTAGTGGCTGGCTGGCTGGCTGGCTGGCTGTTTGGCTGGTTAACTGGTTGGTTGCTTGACCGGTTAGTTGGTTGGCTGGGTAATTAGTTAGTTAATTGATTGGCTATTTGTTTACTTAATTGGTTGGCTGGTTGGTTGGTTAACTAATTAATCATACTCATTTAATTTAGCTTAACAATTTATTTATTTATTTTATTTATTTATTTATTTAATAACTCTAATCATCTGACTATAATCCTAAACTCGCTTAATCTAACTATAATCTGAATTACTATCGTAATCTTAATCCTAAGTCTTTTCGTACGTTGTGATGCTTTCACTGTTATCATATCACCAACCATAAGCGTGACACTAGAGATTACATCTGATTGGCTACTGCCACGACCAACGCGAGATGTGATTGGTGGACGAATACCTTTGGGAAATTGTCAACCAATCACAGATAGGCAAATTGTACTAAGCAAGCAAGCTGGACGGGTCCCTTTGAGTGAACTTCGACCACAGTCTTTTCGCGGTAAACCAGATTTCTGACTAGGGTAGAGGTTTTAGTTGTGATTAGTTTATCCAGAAGATTGCTAAAATCCTGAGACTCCCTGAAGCTTGACAACAACTTTGTGCAGGGTTTTTTTTATCTTACTCCTAATACTTGCTGCCTGTTTTTATAACCAGATATTAACACTACCATGAGTACCACTATGTTTACGACTACACAAGGTAAGCTGATTTACAAACACAACAATGCCATATCTAATAACAATGAACGTCCTACCACCTTCCGTTTCGCAATTAATACGAGGACAAATAAAATTAATGTTACTAGCCTATAACGATTACAACGAGTATGGACATCACTGTTCTCAATAAGTTGCTCACTAAGATAAGCTAACTAAATACAAATAATAGTCTCACTGCTATATATTTACTAAACATTGAAATAGAAGTAGCGTGCTGCGTAGGCAGTGTTGAAACAACAATCGAAATATAGTAAGGAGACCAGTGCTGCATGTGAGTAACTTCGTTAGAAGTAACTAGTTACATGTAATCGTTACTTTTTTGAGTAACTTTACCGGTAACTAGTTACTTTTTTCAGAAGGTAACTGTAACTGTAACTAGTTACAAAAAATAGGAATAAAAAGTAACGATAACTAGTTACATCTGCCGTCGAGAGCGCCGTTACTTTTTGCGATATCCATAATACTCCCAACCTCGCCGAGTCGTCTTTCAACGTCGTATTCAGGCTCGAATCTTCGTCACACGCCGCTGCAATGCATTCTGGACAATCTATATGCAAATGCGATATTAATACACGTGCATGCATTTATTCATTCATTCATTCATCGACCGGAGCGATTACACACGTAGTAGCGCATCAAGATGTCTTCAGCACAGCCAGTATCAAATCCGTGGCCGCGCTAGGAAATGATGTTCCAGTTCAAATCAGTAGCGGGACCAACCGTAAAGCTAAGTTGTTTACTTTGTTCACCGAAAGTTAAAGCCTATCATCATTGTCGAATTTGCGTAAACACGTCCAGCTTAGTTTACATGCTTTCTCGATTTTAATAGCCGAACGAAAAAATAGGTGTAACTTTCAATATAATGTAACTAGTTGCAACATTTTTAAAGTAACTTTGCAACTGTAACTAGTTTTTTAAACACTTTTTTTTCATTGTAACTTTTTTTTCATTGTAACTTGTATCGGTAACTAGTTACTTTCCTGATGTTGTAACTTAACTAGTTACAAAAAATATGTAACTATTACAGCACTGAAGGAAACTAACGTTTCGAGCCAAGGCCCTTCGTCAGAGAGAAACGTAAAGAGTGTAAAAAAAACTTATATATAAGATAGATAATCATGTGACCAAAAATAAACCAATCAGATAAAAATAACAAATCAATAATGAGATGCGAAAGACATTTGCTATTCCCACCATCGATGAGTAGGGGCGGACATAGACAGTGTTTTCACTTAAATAATTATCTATTTTTTTTACTCTCGCTCATACTTTTTACACACCCTCTTTTTTTTGCTCATCGACGGCGGGAATAGCAAATGACTTTCGCATCTCATTGATTTGTTATTGTTATTTTGATCTGATTGGCTAATTTTTTCGCATCTCAGTACTAATTTGTTATTGTTATTTTTATCTGATTGACTTATTTTTGGTCACGTGATTATCCATCTTATATAAGCTCATTGTTTGTTTGCACTCTTTACGTTTCTCTCTGACGAAGACTCCTACGTTATCTGTTTCGGCAGTATATCTAACCTTACTGTATTTCGATTATTATATATTTACTATACGGAATGCGCCACTCCCGACCCCGATTGCCACAATACAATCTCTCGAATTCAATTATAATAAACAATAGCAATTATGAGCCTGAAACAAGTTAATTTAGTAAGCTTGCATCAATTGTAACCTAACATATACATTTTATCATGCAGCTGCAACAACAGTTGCAACAACAGGTGTAACAACAGTTCCTGTCGCTACGGAAGGTAAGGAAACTGAACTTCAACTATGAGATCGAAAAGAGATCGCGCATCAATCGTAACTTAACTCTTGTAGTACTAAGCACCTACTCTAGCATTTTACTCTGGCTATAGGCTAGACGATTTTACTCTGGCTAACGTACGCCAGACGATTTTACTCTGGCTAACACCACACTAATTTACTCTAGCTAACACCACACTGTTTTACTTTTGCTAACACCACACTGTTTTACTCTTGCTAACACCACACTATTTTGCTGTGGCTAACACCACACTATTTTACTCTGGCTAACACCACACTATTTTGCTGTGGCTAACACCACACTATTTTAGTCTTGGTTAACTCTACACTACACTATTTTAGTCTTGGCTAACTCTACACTATTTTACTCTTGCTAACACCACACTATTTTACTGTCTAGCACCACACTATTTTGCTCAGGCTAACACCACACTATTTTACTCTGGGTAACTCTACACTAGTAACACTACTTTACTCTGGCTCACACCACACTATTTTACTCTAGCTAACACCACACTATTTTAGTCTTGGTTAACTCTACACTACACTATTTTAGTCTTGGCTAACACCACACTATTTTACTCCGGCTAAAACCACACTATTTTACTCTGGCTAACACCACACTATTTTACTCTGGCTAGCGCCACACTATTTTACTCTGGCTAACACCACACTATTTTACTCTAGCTAACACCACATTATTTTACTCTAGCTAACACCACATTATTTTAGTCTTGGCTAACTCTACACTATTTTATTCTTGCTAACACCACACTATTTTACTGTCTAGCACCACACTATTTTGCTCTGGCTAACACCACACTATTTTACTCTGGCTAACACCACACTATTTTAGTCTTGGCTAACTCTATACTCTTTTACTCTGGCTAGCACCACACTATTTTGCTGTGGCTAACACCACACTATTTTACTCTGGCTAACACCACACTATTTTAGTCTTGCCAAACACCATACTATTTTACTCTGGCTAACGCCACACTACGCCAGACGATTTTCTCTGGCTAACATCACACTATTTTACTCTGTCTAACTCCAGACGATTTTCTCTAGCTAACATCACACTATTTTACTCTGGCTAACTCCAGACAATTTTACGTTGGCTTACGCCAGCCGATTTACTCTGGTTAACACTTCACTATTTTACTCTGGTTGACGCCAGACAATCTTACTCGTCAATACATTTTATCATGTAGCTGCAACAACTGATGTAAATTCAACTGTTCCTGTCGCTACTACGACAAATAGAATTACGAAAGGTAAGAAAGCTGGTCGAAAAGAGAAATCGCGATTAAAAGATTGGTAAAAGATTAAAGATTAAAACACCACACTATTTTACTCTAGCTAACACCACACTATTTTAGTCTTGGTTAACTCTACACTACACTATTTTAGTCTTGGCTAACACCACACTATTTTACTCTGGCTAACACCACACTATTTTGCTGTGGCTAACACCACACTATTTTAGTCTTGGTTAACTCTACACTACACTATTTTAGTCTTGGCTAACTCTACACTATTTTACTCTTGCGAACACCACACTATTTTACTGTCTAGCACCACACTACTTTACTCTGGCTCACACCACACTATTTTACTCTAGCTAACACCACACTATTTTAGTCTTGGTTAACTCTACAGTACACTATTTTAGTCTTGGCTAACACCACACTATTTTACTCCGGCTAACACCACACTATTTTACTCTGGCTAACACCACACTATTTTACTCTGGCTAGCACCACACTATTTTACTCTGGCTAACACTACACTATTTTACTCTAGCTAACACCACATTATTTTACTCTAGCTAACACCACATTATTTTAGTCTTGGCTAACTCTACACTATTTTACTCTTGCTAACACCACACTATTTTACTGTCTAGCACCACACTATTTTGCTCTGGCTAACACCACACTATTTTACTCTGGCTAACACCACACTATTTTAGTCTTGGCTAACTCTATACTCTTTTACTCTGGCTAGCACCACACTATTTTACTCTGGCTAACACCACACTATTTTAGTCTTGCCAAACACCATACTATTTTACTCTGGCTAACGCCACACTACGCCAGACGATTTTCTCTGGCTAACATCACACTATTTTACTCTGTCTAACTCCAGACGATTTTCTCTAGCTAACATCACACTATTTTACTCTGGCTAACTCCAGACAATTTTACGTTGGCTTACGCCAGCCGATTTTACTCTGGTTAACACTTCACTATTTTACTCTGGTTGACGCCAGACAATCTTACTCGTCAATACATTTTATCATGTAGCTGCAACAACTGATGTCAATTCAACTGTTCCTGTCGCTACTACGACAAATAGAATTACGAAAGGTAAGAAAGCTGGTCGAAAAGACAAATCGCGATTAAAAGATTGGTAAAAGATTAAAAATTAAAACACCACACTATTTTACTCTAGCTAACACCACACTATTTTAGTCTTGGTTAACTCTACACTACACTATTTTAGTCTTGGCTAACACCACACTATTTTACTCTGGCTAACACCACACTATTTTGCTGTGGCTAACACCACACTATTTTAGTCTTGGTTAACTCTACACTACACTATTTTAGTCTTGGCTAACTCTACACTATTTTACTCTTGCGAACACCACACTATTTTACTGTCTAGCACCACACTATTTTGCTCTGGCTAACACCACACTATTTTACTCTGGCTAACTCTACACTACTTTACTCTGGCTCACACCACACTATTTTACTCTAGCTAACACCACACTATTTTAGTCTTGGTTAACTCTACACTACACTATTTTAGTCTTGGCTAACACCACACTATTTTACTCCGGCTAACACCACACTATTTTACTCTGGCTAACACCACACTATTTTGCTCTGGCTAACACCACACTATTTTACTCTGGCTAGCACCACACTATTTTACTCTGGCTAACACCACACTATTTTACTCTAGCTAACACCACATTATTTTACTCTAGCTAACACCACATTATTTTAGTCTTGGCTAACTCTACACTATTTTACTCTTGCTAACACCACACTATTTTACTGTCTAGCACCACACTATTTTGCTCTGGCTAACACCACACTATTTTACTCTGGCTAACACCACACTATTTTAGTCTTGGCTAACTCTATACTCTTTTACTCTGGCTAGCACCACACTATTTTACTCTGGCTAACACCACACTATTTTAGTCTTGCCAAACACCATACTATTTTACTCTGGCTAACGCCACACTACGCCAGACGATTTTCTCTGGCTAACATCACACTATTTTACTCTGTCTAACTCCAGACGATTTTCTCTAGCTAACATCACACTATTTTACTCTGTCTAACTCCAGACGATTTTCTCTGGCTAACATCACACTATTTTACTCTGTCTAACTCCAGACGATTTTCTCTAGCTAACATCACACTATTTTACTCTGTCTAACTCCAGACGATTTTCTCTAGCTAACATCACACTATTTTACTCTGGCTAACTCCAGACAATTTTACGTTGGCTTACGCCAGCCGATTTTACTCTGGTTAACACTTCACTATTTTACTCTGGTTGACGCCAGACAATCTTACTCGTCAATACATTTTATCATGTAGCTGCAACAACTGATGTAAATTCAACTGTTCCTGTCGCTACTACGACAAATAGAATTACGAAAGGTAAGAAAGCTGGTCGAAAAGAGAAATCGCGATTAAAAGATTGCATTGCTGGCATTAGTTTCAAAATTATAAAGTTTCAACGATCGTACGACTTATTGAGGATAACATATGACAGTATTTTGGTATTTTTGGATACCGATAATGCAATGGCTCTCAACCCTTGATAACAAACAGAATTCGCAAAATTAGTTTGAGAAGCTGATTTGTAGTGATTTTGCGGAGCGAGGAAAACCAGAGAACTTGTCCTATTTAAACATTGTTGCCACAAAAGTGTTTACAAAGATAAATTTTACCGTATTGTGTCTCCACACTTAAGCAATCATCTTTTGAATTGAGCGCTGGTTACTCTGGGTAGACTATATATATAGACATTGCGAATTGAGGATGGCAGTGCTGTAGGTGAACTAAGGCCAAACAATCTTACTTGACTACACACGTAAAAATCTCACAGCTTGTCAACAGGATGTGTTCGCAACAGGCTTGTAGCAAGGCTGTTAACAAGTTGTAACAATGCTGTTCATTCAAGAAGCTGCTACAACCTTGTTAGCATCAACCTGTTAACAAGTTGTTGAGTGCAGAGCGGTAACAGGTTGTTGGAACAACTTGTCGTCAGTCTGTTGGAGTCATCAACCTTGTTACAAGTTGTCAACAACCTGTTACAGACATGTTAACAGACTGGGACAGCCAGTGCGAACACATGACGGTGACAGCCTGTTGAACAGCCTTGTAACAACTTGCTTGCAGGTCTGTAACAGCTTGTGCGTTTTTACGTGTGTACTCGTCAGTAGGATGTACCCGGTTTAACATTATACGTTTTATCATGTAGCCGCAACAACTGATGTAAATTCAACAATTCCTATCGCTACTACGACAAATAAGGTTACGGAAGGTAAGAAAACTGATAATGATCTTGCGCAGGGCGGAAAACCAGAGAACCTATCACAAGGATTTTATTTCGACATTGTTGCCACAAAAGTGTTGATAAAGATAAATTTTACTACATTGTGTCTCCACACTTAAGCAATCATCTTAGCTTTTGAATGAGCGCTGATTAATTTGGGTAGACTATAATACATGGCGAATTGAGGATGGCACTGCTGTAGGTGAACTAAGGCTAGAGAATTTTATTTGTCAATAGGGTGTACCCGGTGTAACATTTTACGTTTTATCATGTAGCTGCAACAACTGATGTAAATTCAACAATTCCTATCGCTACTACGACAAATAAGGTTACGGAAGGTAAGAAAACTGATATTGATCTTGCGCAGGGCGGAAAACCAGAGAACCTATCACAAGGATTTTATTTCGACATTGTTGCCACAAAAGTGTTGATAAAGATAAATTTTACTACATTGTATCTCCACACTTAAGCAATCATCTTAGCTTTTGAATGAGCGCTGATTAATTTGGGTAGACTATAATACATTGCGAATTGAGGATGGCACTGCTGTAGGTGAACTATAAGGCCAGAGAATTTTATTTGTCAATAGGGTGTACCCGGTGTAACATACTTTTTATCATGTAGCTGCAACAACTGATGTAAATTCAACAATTCCTATCGCTACTACGACAAATAAAATTACGGAAGGTAAGAAAACTGATATTGATTTTGCGGAGGGCGGAAAACAAGAGAACCTATTACAAGGATTTTATTTCGACATTGTTGCCACAAAAGTGCTTATAAAGATAAATTTTACTACATTGTGTATCCACATCTAAGCAATCATCTTTTGAATGAGCGCTGATTACTTTGGGTAGATTATAATACATTGCGAATTGATGGCACTGCTGTAGGTGAACTAAGGCCAGAGAATTGTATTCGTCAATAGGGTGTACCCGGTTTAACATTATACGTTTTGTCATGTAGCTGCAACCATTGACGTAAATTCAACAGTTCCTGTCGCTACTACGACAAATAAAATTACGAAAGGTAAGAAAGCTGGTCGAAAAAATAAATCGCGATTAAAGGATTGCTTTGCTGGTATTAGTTTCAAAATTATAAAGTTTCAACGATCTTATTTATTGAGAGTATTTTGGCATTTTTTGATAATAACCCAATGGCCCTCACCCCTTGATATAACAAACAACTATAGTTCGTAAAACTAATTACTCGGGCTACCTGTGGTAGGCCGAGTCTAGGTTTCGGCTTTTTTATTTTTTTGGGGTTCCACAAAATGGCATTATTGCATCATCCCGTCAGGCCTTGCGAAACTGTAAGACATGTTGCCGTGGCTCGATTTTCGATTTTTCGAGTTCTTTCTTTTCGACAGCTTTGCCTTTGATGGATTTTTCCGACGGTATTGGTGAATTCATCAGTAGTTGATCAATAATATTGCTGACAAGGTTTGTCCATGAAGCCAGAATGGACCGAATTTATTACAGACGCGAAAATATGCCGTATTACCGTGTTGACATCAGTACCTCGTTCGAATACACACTGTCGTAAGTTTAATACGCGCACATCCGCAGGTTTTCTAGATGTGCGAAGGCCACGCCAATTGCAGAATCAGTAGCCCGCGTGAACGCCTGAGCAGGCGTCTTGTTTAATTAAGAAACTGATTTGTAGTGATTTTGCGGGAAAACCAGAGAACTTGTCTGATTTAAACATTGTTCGTTGCTACAAAAATGTTTATAAAGATAAATTTTACCGTGTTGTGTCTCCACACTTAAGCAGTCATCTTCAATTTTATTCGTCAATAGAGAGTACCCGGTGTAACATATATTTTATCATGTAGCTGCAACAACTGATGTAAATTCAACTGTTTCTGTCGCTACTACGATAAATAAAATTACGAAAGGTAAGAAAGCTGGTCGAAAAAAGAAATCGTGATTAAAGGGTTGCATTGCTGGCATTAGTTTCAAAATTATGAAGTTGCAACGATCCTATTTATGAGGATAACATGACAGTATTTTGGTATTTTTGGATACCGATAACCCAATGGTTCTCCTCCCTTGATACCAAACAGAACTATATATAGTTCGTAAAACTAATTTGGTAAAACTGATGTTGATTTTGCGGAAGCTGAACAACCAGAGAACACACGGGGATTTTATTTAAACATTGTTGCCACAAAAGTGTTGTAAGCATTCATTTTACCGCATTGTGTCTCCACATGACTTAAGCAATCATCTTTTGCATTGCGCGCTGGTTACCCTGGGTAAACTATAATCCATATCATTGCGAATTCAAGATAGCACTGTGTAGGTGAACAGGTTCATTAAACCCTGCATGGATTATGGGAATGTAACTGGAGCTCTAGTTCACTGAAGCTACTATAGTTAAAATGTCAAAGACGTTAAAAACTGACGTCTAATGTAGTCAGTCATTAGCTCTGATGAAGTCCTGAGCTCACAGGTCAAAAGCTCAGCGCAGAAAATTATATACATGGTGCTTACCTTAAAGTGTATATGAAATGAAAATTAAGTTTCTCAAATTTGAAAGAACTCTTGATATTGTAAAGTACCATCTTCTACAGTTTTTCCATATCTTACTTCATTCTTGAGTTATTACTATTTGTTTGATATGTAAATTATCACACTGCATACGTCACATTGTATAATGAGTTGTTGGAAAATTACAAATATTGTTGAAGTTATTGACAAATTCACACGAAACTGGTCGTGTAGGTGTATTTGTCTCATGACTTTAAACAAACACGGGTTCAAGCGATTTAACAGATTAATATCAATGATATGCACGACTTCTCATGCAGTAACTCATTATACAATGTGACGTATGCAGTGTGATCATTTACATATCAAACAAATAGCAAGATCTCAAGAACGAAGTAAGATATGGAAAAACTGTAGAAGATGTTACTTTACAACATCAAGGAGTTCTCCCAAATTAGACAAATTTAATTTTCATTTCATATACACTTTAAAATAAAAATTTGTGAATTACTCATCACCATGCAAAACGAAAAGACCGATATCTGTTAAATCATTGATAGTTTAGATTAGTTGCATGTTTTTCTGTTAGTTTGGTGCAATCCTGTTGCAATGTTGTGTTTCATTGCAATGACGTTCACCTCTTTCGCTCTTTCGTTCAAGAAACAACTCGCGAAACCGAAGAAATCACAACTGTAGACTCCCTATTCGAAGGTAGGCTTCGTCGCGTTCAAGCTCTGTGTGATAAGTTCATTTTTACCAACATGGTCTACCCTGACCGTTTGAGGGCCAACTGGTAGGGTGTTGCGAAGGTTAACTAAGGTTTTGTGAGGGTTATAGACAGAGTAAAATATCCGTTCGGTGTTAGACACAGTAAAATAGTCTGGTGTTGGACATAGTAAAATAGTCTGGTGTTAGACATAGTAAAATAGTCTGGTGTTAGACATAGTAAAATAGTCTTGTGTTAAACATGGTAAAATAGTCTGGTGTTAGACATAGTAAAATAGTCTGGTGTTAGACATAGTAAAATAGTCTGGTGTTAGACATAGTAAAATAGTCTGGTGTTAAACATGGTAAAATAGTCTGGTGTTAGACATAGCAAAATAGTCTGGTGACATAGTAAAATAGTCTGGTGTTCACCATAGTTAAATAGTTTGGTGTTAGACATAGTAAAATAGTCTGGTGTTAGAGTAAAATAGTCTGGTGTTAGAGTAAAATAGTCTGGTGTTCGCCATAGTTAAATAGTTTGGTGTTAGACATAGTAAAATAGTCTGGTGTTAGAGTAAAATAGTCTGGTGTTCGCCATAGTAAAGTAGTCTGATGTTAGACATAGTAAAATAGTCTGGTGTTAGTAAAACAGTCCGGTTTTAGACAGTAAATAGTCTGGTGTTAAAGTAAAATAGTCCGGTGTTAGACAGTAAAATAGTCTGTTAGACAGAGTAAATAATGAGCGTTAACTAGGGTAAAGTACTTGTGGGGGAAACTATAGTGGTCAAACGAAAACAACCGTAGTTGTTTTAGTTTTTTTGTTCAGTGGTATGTTTCATTTTGTCACGCTTTTTGTCCAGGTTAACATCAGATCCAATTGGCTTCGCCCTAATCATAACTCTAACCCTGTAACACTAGCTCTCTAACACTAACTCTAACACTAAGAATAATACTAACACTAACCCAACTAAATATAACTAAAGGGCGGTCAACAGGATCTGATGAAAACCTCTTCATTTTCATTCATCAAACGATTTTCTTTAACATATTTTTAATGTAACTTTATATTAAGATTTAATAATTAGAAACAAGACGGTTTGTTTGTTTGTTTGTTTGTTTGTTTGTTTGTTTGTTTGTTTGTTTGTTTGTTTGTTTGTTTGTTTGTTTGTTTGTTTGTTTGTTTGTTTGTTTGTTTGTTTGTGCACGAATGGTCAAATGCAAGAATGGTCACATGCATGAATGGTCACATGCACGAATGGTCACATGCATGAATGGTCACATGCACGAATGGTCACATGCATGAATGGTCACATGCACGAATGGTCACATGCACGAATAGTCACATGCACGAATGGTCACATGCATGAATGGTCACATGCACGAATGGTCACATGCACGAATGGTCACATGCATGAATGGTCACATGCACGAATGGTCACATGCACGAATGGTCACATGCATGAATGGTCACATGCACGAATGATCACATGCATGAATGGTCACATGCATGAATGGTCAAATGCATGAATGGTCAAATGCATGGATGGTCAAATGCATGAATGGTCAAATGCACGAATGGTCAAATGCATGAATGGTCACATGCATGAATGGTCAAATGCATGAATGGTCAAATGCATGGATGGTCAAATGCATGAATGGTCAAATGCATGGATGGTCAAATGCATGGATGGTCAAATGCATGGATGGTCAAATGCATGAATGGTCAAATGCATGGATGGTCACATGCATGAATGGTCAAATGCATGAATGGTCAAATGCGTGGATGGTCAAATGCATGAATGGTCAAATGCATGGATGGTCAAATGCATGAATGGTCAAATGCATGGATGGTCACATGCATGAATGGTCAAATGCATGAATGGTCAAATGCATGGATGGTCACATGCATGAATGGTCAAATGCATGAATGGTCAAATGCATGAATGGTCAAATGCATGAATGGTCAAATGCGTGGATGGTCAAATGCATGAATGGTCAAATGCATGGATGGTCAAATGCATGGATGGTCACATGCACGAATGGTCACATGCACGAATGGTCACATGCATGAATGGTCACATGCACGAATGGTCACATGCATGAATGGTCACATGCATGAATGGTCACATGCACGAATGATCACATGCATGAATGGTCACATGCATGAATGGTCAAATGCATGAATGGTCAAATGCATGGATGGTCAAATGCATGAATGGTCAAATGCACGAATGGTCAAATGCATGAATGGTCACATGCATGAATGGTCAAATGCATGAATGGTCAAATGCATGGATGGTCAAATGCATGAATGGTCAAATGCATGGATGGTCACATGCATGAATGGTCAAATGCATGAATGGTCAAATGCATGGATGGTCAAATGCATGAATGGTCAAATGCATGAATGGTCAAATGCATGAATGGTCACATGCACGAATGGTCACATACATGAATGGTCAAATGCATGAATGGTCACATGCACGAATGGTCACATGCATGAATGGTCACATGCACGAGTGGTCACATGCATGAATGGTCACATGCATGAATGGTCACATGCATGAATGGTCACATGCACGAATGGTCACATGCACGAATGGTCACATGCACGAATGGTCACATGCATGAATGGTCACATGCACGAATGGTCACATGCATGAATGGTCACATGCACGAGTGGTCACATGCATGAAAGGCGCGAAGGTACTGTTAAACTGATGAGTATATCTACAACAATATTTCATTTCTTATTTACTGTATAATACGATAGTGTCCCTCACATACTTAACTACATTTGGTGCAAATTTGAGACAAATCGGGGGGAAATTGAGCGAGCGGTAACAAATTTCTTGAAATGGCTTCCTAGGGTATCCTGTAACCTTAATAGGTAGCGTTCATTAAAGCTTAGGCAATCATCGTCATAGTTGTCTAAAACGGCTAGCGTTTCATGTATACTGTCATGTACTAGTGGTCAATAATTTCTTTTTATTCTTTTCATTTGTAAAGGGCATAAGGAAAAACGCGATAGTGGCCCTGGTATGACTATTTATCAATATAATTTTTATATGTATATGTATATGTCACTGACCTGTATATAACTGACCGCTTGCTCCTATTATCTTTGAGTTATGAAAAGTGTGGCCATTTGAACGTGGCGTTAAATGGCGAATTTGAGTCCTTCTGCTCATGGTAGACAACACTGACCGCGATTTTGACTGGATTACACAGACGCAGGCTTTAAAAAATATCCCGTGAAAATGAAGAAAAAAATCCTTGACTCGCTGATATTTTTAAAGATAAACGCAACAAATCTTTTTTGAAAGGTTCAAAAAGGTACAGAAATAAATACACAAAGCAGTTATATTGTTAATTCCTCTCGGTTACTCGGTTTTGCTGTTGCATATATTTAATTGTTTTTGTTGCCAAAACGAAGAAGGGACAACTGAACTGACAAGTGAATACCAGGCCGGCAATTCAACGGCTTGTATTTTAATACTTTTCCTAGGCTTTCGGCACATTTTAGTACTTTTCGAAAAGGATTTAATCAGCTTACTGTTGTAAAACATCAGTATTTCTCGTTGTAAAACATGCCAAATCTTGCGAAAAATCCTGTACTTATGTTGAAATGTTCCAGTGAGTTTGAAATCTGAACTAGAAGGGCCAGTGAAGGCAAGCAAATACGAAGTAAACATAACTGTTAAGCTTATTAAAACTTAAACCCGAAACATCAATCAAATACTGAAAAACGTACGATGTAAAACATTTATTTTATACTTCGACAGACTACATTGAAAGTTTTAACTGCACTTACTATAAGCTGGTGTCACTAGTTGCCAACAACGGAGCGTAAAAATATATTAAACTGAAAAAGACATGGCCAGTTTAGATCAATTTTCAAACAGAGAAAATTTTTTTTTACGAAAGAACAGCATAAAACGCCTACAGACCAGTGTCACGCACTGGTCAGTGGCTGCTCCCATGAGCAGAAGGACTCAAATTCGCCATTTGACGCCATGTTCAAATGGCCACACTTTTTTGGCAAGAGCAAGCGGTCCAGTTATATACAGGTCAGTGGTATATGTATATCATAGATAAGCAACTTCTGCTTAAAACATTTGATGGTTAAAATTTAGCAATAAAAAAGCACGACGTTTCAATGCCATCTGGACATCAGGAATTGAGACCAGTCTATAAACCAAAAGATCCGTGATGGGTTAAGAAAAAGCGAGATGAAACCTCCATTGCTATCTCAGCAACACCGCCGCCAAACGTTTGCGCATGCGTGAATTCGCTGAGTAAACATTGCAAGAGAAGTGGGAACTAGCCGTGGCGACAACAACCCGACAGTGAAGACTAAGTAAGACTCGACTATTCATTTTTGTTTTAAAAAAATGGTAAAGAAAATTACGAAGGGGTAAATTCAGAATATGTTACAATATTGACGAGGAAGCCATGCTCAAATTACCTACCTTATCTTTTTGGTAGTATGCTTATAATTTTAACTTTTGTGTCGGACTCTCGGACCAGTCCAAATATTTCAGTGTTTTCCCGCTCTTTTTCCGAGGAAGAGCTCGGACATCGCACATGCGCAAAACGTTTGACAGCGGTGTTTATCTCAGCAGTGTGTGGTTTACCATTTTCAATGTGATCGGTTTGAGGCGGATTAGATCGACTATACTAGCTGGCACCTGATAAGTTCACTTGAGAATCATGTCCAATCTCGTTCCCAGAGACCACGTTCCCCACCCGGGAAACGAGAGACTCTGGGATAATCCGTTTCACATCGATATTTCATTGGCTGATGAACATGATTACTCTTCTTCCGGATAACAAGAATCGTGTGATGGCGTGAACGGATTATCCCAGAGCCTCTCGTTTCCCGCCCGCTGGGTAAGGGAACGTGGGATCTGGGAACGAGATTGAATGATGTCCAGATGGCATTGAAACGTGCTTTTGCTAAATTTTACCATATATATATATATATATATATATATATATATATATATATATATATATATATATATATATATATATATATATATATATATATATATATATATATGTATGTATGTATGTATGTATGTATGTATGTATGTATGTATGTATGTATGTATGTATGTATGTATGTATGTATGTATGTATGTATGTATGTATGTATGTATGTATGTATGTATGTATGTATGTATGTATGTATGTATGTATGTATGTATGTATGTATGTAGGTATGTATGTATGTATGTGTGTATGTACGCACTAGCTAGCTCACTCTAGTTTTCGTGTTTTCTTCAGACACAGGTACAATTGCTGCTTCAGTTCTTGTTCCTGTCATCCTGTTAAGCATCATTTTTGTCTGTGTTTACTTCCGACATGAGATCTTAGAGAAGATTGGGAAGGTCCGAAAACGAGAACAAGAAGGCGGGTAAGTTCAGTTTGACTTCTTGCTCACGAACACGCGAGCATTGGTTCATACGCACGATATTTAGTGAGCACGACGCGAGTTTACTTTGATTCATGCGCACGATATTTAGTGAGCACGCGAGATTATTTTGATTCGTGCGCACGGTATTTAGTGAGCACGCGAGTTTACTTTGATTCGTGAGCACGGTATTTAGTGAGCGCACGAGTTTACTTTGATTGGAGGGGGTTATTAGAACATTAGAGCTCTAAATTAGGGATTGTCGGAGAGGGGAATATTGGAGCTTTTTCTCTTACTGTAGATTCAGATCATCCGTATACAACCGTGATCGCCCAGGTGGCTCAACCAGTCACGAGAATCTGACAGAGATTGCCATAGGCCAAGAGCGGCCAACAAGTCTTAATGTTGGAGGAGCTGTGCCCAATCAAGTTGTCATTACTCCAGATGGCAACCCAGTGAAACCAAAAGGTATATCTGTGTCTCCAGTAAAAGGAGAAGGTGATGCTTGAGTATACACTTTAATATTGTTTACATATAATCGTACTTTTTCCCCATTTCCCCCCTGAATTACCAGGCAATTTTATCCGAAATGTTATTGCAAAATGATGTGCAAGTTTATTTATGTGAAATGTTCAGTTACCCAGTTTAAATAAAGATCGTTTAGTTCAGTCATGATTTAGTTTAGTTTAGTTTAGTTTAATCTAGTCAGTGCGGTCCAGTCCAGTCCAGTCCAGTCTAGTCCAGTCCAGTCCAGTCAAGTTCTGTGGAGTCCAGTCGTGTGCAGTGTATTGTAATAGAGTCCCGTCCAGTTCTGCGGAGTCCAGTCCTGTGCAGTGGAGTCCAGTCCAGTCCAGTCCAGTCCAGTCCAGTCCAGTCCAGTCCAGTCCAGTGCTGTGGAGTTCAGTCCAGTCCAGTCCAGTCCAGTTCAGTCTAGTCCAGTCAGGTTCTGTGGAGTCCAGTCGTGTGCAGTGTATTGTAATAGAGTCCCGTCCAGTTCTGCGGAGTCCAGTCCTGTGCAGTGGAGTGGAGTCCAGTCCAGTGCAGTCAAGTCCAGTTCTGTGGAGTTCAGTCCAGTCCAGTCCATTGCAGTCTAGTCCAGTGGAGTGGAGTGGAGTGGAGTGGAGTCCAGTGGAGTGAAGTCCAGTTCTGTGGAGTCCAGTCCTGTACAGTGCAGTGGAGTCCAGTCTAGTCTAGTCGAGTGGAGTGAACCGGACTTGAGTTGGGTTGAATTTACTGAATTTATTACAATGATTTGATACTAAATTATCCTAATTTTTTTTTTCTAAATTCTGTTCAGAATTAAAGCCAGTTCTTGACCGTCCTTTCCCCCCACGTTTGCCTTCTCGCCCCAGTTTTCCACTTCACCCGTTAGGCTCAAAAAACAAGTCGTTACCAGACCTCCTTGGTGGCGACCAACTCCGCAATCCACTGGTACAGCGGTTTGCACCGAACAAAACAGAAAGTTTCAACATGGTAGATAAACCAACACGACCCAAACTTCCTAAATCAATCACTCGCCAAATCTCATTCCAAGAGAAGGGATCTAAAGCTAATCTTAAGCCTCCCAGACTACCTCCATTAACCCCGAGGGAAAAGCCTGCAACTAGTCCCCCCTCCGATCCCTTTAACCGCTCGGCATTACGGAAAACCCCGGATGACCCAAAGGTAGATTCCGAAGTTTTCCGGCAATCAGCCGAAGAATCGCCATCGGCGTCTACAGTCGAACATACGTTCCGACCGTCTGATTTAAAGGCAGGAAGACTTCCCTTTAGTTCTTTATAGTATCAAAGATATAGTATCAAAGATACTCTTCAAACTGGGGCTGCAAGCTCGCTTCTTCTTCGTTTTTCTTCTATCGTTTTCTTGTTCTTCTATAACTCTTTTTAAAGAGCAAAATTCTGCAAAGAGTTTAAATTAACATTAGGTAGTTTTTTGGCAAAAATAGTTTTGTTTAATTTTTTTGTCGTTTAACGACAATGTGATTTGTGAACTAAGTATTTAAAGGACATTGGCAATAAAAAATAAGTTTGTCTCATTTGAAAGAACTCGTCGAATGGTATAAGAAGACCATTTACAATTTTTCCGTATCTGTTCTGGTTTTGGAAATATTTTGACTAAAGACAGCGTGCTGTCCGCCATCTTGGAATTATTTTCGATATGCAACATTATGCATGTGACGACATAACCAGAGTAAAGTGAAATTTTTATCTTGCCAACCTTATGACATTATGAGCTAGAAACTTGATTTTTTGTTGCGCTATTTCCATTTTAAATTGACCCACAACATTTAAAAAGCCTTCCGTGCAAATCTGGTCATCCACGGAGTAGTTTCACCAGGTTTACCCTGGTTATGACGTCACCCATTTCCTAGTTAATTAGATCCAATATTACAACAAGATGGCAGACAGCACGCTGTCTTTGGTCGAAATATTTCCAAAACAAAAACGGATACGGAATAATTGTAAAAGGTCTTCTTATACCATTTGACGAGTTCTTTAAAATGAGAGAAACTTATTTTTTATTGCCAGTGTCCTTTAATGTCTATCACAAAATATGCAACTCATTCAAATTAATGCGTTCAATACACTGAAATAAGTAATTCTGTTCAACTATATGTAACATATAATATAATAATTTAATTTCATTTATAGTATAATCATGTATTCGGTAATGTAATTATCTCTCGAGAACGTCAAGGGGTCCTCAAGGATCACATTGGGTCCCTGAGGATATCATGAGATCCCTAAAGATCATATGGGACCCTTAAGGATCACAAAAGGGATCACATGGGGTTTCTGAGGATCACAAGGGGTGCCCGGGGATTACAAGGGGTCCTCGAGGATTACATGGGGTTCGTGAGAATTACAAGGGGTTATCGAGGATCGCATGGGATCTCTGAGGATCACAGGGGATCCCAGAGAACCGCATTGGGTCCCTAAGGATTACATGGAGTTTCTAAAAATTACATGGGGTCTCTGAGGATTACAAAAGCACTTGGCGAATTAGGAACCATGTGCGAGCGTTTCTCCTACAACAGAGTGTAAATTTTAACTGTTTTTGTTTGACAATAACAAAGATATAAAGAGTGACGTAAAGTTATCTTATAAGATTAATTTACATATCAAACAAACTGAAATATCTCAACAACGAAGCAAGAAAACCAAAAACTGCAAAAGATGTTACTTTCGCATTTTAAGTGTTCTTTCAAGACAAACTTCATTTTCGTTTCATAGGCACTTTAACTACTCCAGAGTGCTGCGGAGACTCAGAGGCAGACTTGAGGTGCCTCACCCTTTCTACTGCCACTATGCCAGTGCTGCCTATTTGTTGGTTAGCCAATGTTTTTCTGACAAATCAATCACTTCCTTTTCAACACTCTGTCTGGTCAATTATAACTTTCGTTTACTCTAAATTGTTTTACGTGCACAGTGTTTAACGTGTTTTTACTTTCTAAACCTTTCTCACTAGTAAACCTTTCTCAGTAATAAACCGCTTTCTCAGTTTAGACTTTCCTCACTACTAAACCTTCCTCACTATAGCTAGTTTCAGAAATCTAGCTAACACAGCTTGTACAGCAAACAACTGACAATTATTACTTCCTCACTATAGTAAACCTTTCTCAGTAATAAACCTTTCTCAGTAATAAACCTTTCTCAGTAATAAACCTTTCTCAGTAATAAACCTTCCTCACCAGTAAACCTTTCTCACTAGTAAACTTTCCTCACTAGAAAATTAACCTTCCTCACTATTAAACCTTCCTCACTAGTAAACCTTCCTCACTAGTAAACCTCCCTCACTAGTAAACCTTCCTCACTAGTAAACCTTCCTCACTAGTAAACCTTCCTCACTAGTAAACCTTCCTCACTAGTAAACCTTCCTCACTAGTAAATCTTCCTCATTAGTAAACCTTCCTCACTATAGTGAACCTTCCTTACCAGTAAACCTTCCTCACTAGTAAACCTTCCTCACTAGTAAACCTCCCTCACTAGTATAAGCCTTCCTCATTAGTAAACCTTCCTCACTATTAATAGTAAACCTTCCTTACTAGTAAACCTTCCTCACTAGTAAATCTTCCTCACTAGTAAACCTTCCTCACTAGTAAACCTTCCTCACTAGTAAACCTTCTTCACTAGTAAACCTTCCTCACTAGTAAACCTTCCTCACTAGTCAACCTTCCTCAATAGTAAACGGGTGATACTCGCAAACTTTTTGTCCAACTCTACATCCGATATCGGTCTTCATTCTTGACCATCATCTCTCAGACCTTTCATCATTCTTTCAATGGCTCATAGAGAACTCTTTCCTGTTTACGGTACACACTTTTGGCAGCTTTAATATCTACATGACGCACAAGGATTTTTTTTTAATAGCACATGATATTATTCCTGAAGTATGCCAATTATTATTGCGTCTTTCCATAAGAACTAGCCGCTGAATAATGACACCTGGCGAGACATAATAGCGAGGTGATTATGATACGATGAGAGAACATCTTCTGCGTAGGTAGATGGAACGTGAGAGTATTCTTCTATTAATCTTGTACAGCAGTTAAAATTCTCACTTCACGCGTTTTCCTTGGTCAAGCCCCGGCATTCTTAAAGTGCCTATGAAGCAAAAATTATTATTGTCTTAAATGAGAGAACTCTTAAAACTACAACGTAACATCTTTTGCAGATCTTCGTTTCCGTACTTCGTTGTTGAGATATTTCAGCTTCTTTGATATGCAAATTAAACACTTTGACATCACACGTGTATAATGAGTTATCGCAAGAAGCCGATCCTGTTCGTCTATTTCATATACAGCATTAGACATACAGATTTTTAATTGATTTCGTTTGATAATAACAAAGATACAGAACCTTCTCTGATAACTCATTATACACGTGTGACGTCAAAGTGTTTAATTTGCATATCAAAAAAATTGAAATATCTCAACAACGAGGCACGGAAACGAAGATCTGCAAAAGATGTTACTTTGTCGTTTTGAGAGTTCTTTCTGTCGTAGCATGCAATTCTGGTACAAACAAAAGTGTCACGATTTTAAAAGATATCAAAATGCTGGGTTTTATTCGAAGATCTTCAATTGATATTCATGACCAGCGTGTCCGTACTGCACTATACACAGCTTTAGTTAGGAGTCACTTTGCATATTGTTCCCAAGTTTGGTCGCCGCAGTCTGTGTCGTTAATTCTCAACGTTGAAAGAGTCCAACGCCGCGCCACAAAGTTTATTATGTCATTGCCATTTAGATCCGACATCACCTACCAGGATAGACTCGTAAAAAGAGGACTTCCACCTCTGTCCTACTGGCAAGAGTATACTTTAATTAGTATACCTCTTTAACCGTTTATGTATTGCAAGTGACCCTTACATTTCTGTTAAGTCCTCTAACCGTGTAACCAGGCGCTCTAACCAAAAAAATGAATAAAGTAAACACTCTAACTTTTTAAAACAGCTTTTATTGTAGAGCACCGCGAATTTTCAACTCCTTGCCATCACATTTGCGAAATGTCAACCTCTCTACTAGTCAATTTAAATCTAAACTATTAGAATACTACCACCACGCAACCGAACACGTCAGTATACAATGTTGAAACTCCACAAACTTTTAAAACCCTCTGTGTTAAATGTCACTCGTGCCGTCCTCTGTCCGGCCTTCTTGTTAAAATGTGCTGTTAATTTATGTATATTCACGAGTCTTAGGTGAGAAGTTACTTTTAATATTTATGTTTTAATGTTTTTCATATTAATTTTTTATTTTGGGGATACCGTAATGGAGCCACAAGCTCTGTGGGACTTCCTTGCCATTTTGGCAAAGCTTGTAAATAAAATTTAAAAAAATAAAACATAAGAGATAGAAACCTGCGCGGAAGTGGGGATGGTCAAATTGAGCGAGCCAACAGAAATCAAGTTCAGCTCGATTTGTGCGAAAACTTGGTCTTAAATATTCTGGACTCCACCATATATCATAATTTGAATCAATGTACGGTTGTAATTTTGAACTTTGCAGCTCAAGATTTGAATATAGGACAAATTTGGTTATAGCGCAGCCCATTTAATGCCGGCAAAGCATTTGGGCTGTTGAAAATTGCTAAATAGCGTACCGTCAACTGCTATTTATAGCACAAAATGCGTACAAACAAACCAAAATTGACTTTCAAATGATTAGTGCAAATGAGCCATTATCTATTGTTCGGACAGCAAGAATTATGGGTAAAAGCGGACAAGCTTAAAAAGTGACGTCATCACGAAAGACTGAAATATTTACTTATATAACTAGAATATTTACTTATATAACTAGTATATTTCATTAATTCTTTGAAAGTTTTCATGGCGATAAAGTAATATAAATAAGTTTTGTGGAAACACCACGTAAAATATTTTTTTGCTAAGTATATTTCTTTGAGTCAACAGGCCGAAAGCTTAGCAAAGAAATATTTTACGTGGCGTTTCCACAAAACTTATTTATATAGTATATTTCACTCGATAATCATTAACCCTTTCATAGGCGTTATGGCGGCAACTTATTTTACTTTTTTCAACACATTTTACTCCTCAACACCACGTTAGTGTTTTCAGCTTGAGTTTGTAAAGTTTTTTCATATGTTTTTGCTGTACAAAATGTCGTAAGTTAAACTCTGAGCTCCAAGACGCGGAGCTTATTTATATTTGTTCCCTACCATCTGAGTTCCAGTGGCACAGTGCCATGGTGAGAGCGTCTGGCTGGCATTCGGAAGGTTGTCAGTTCGAGTCCTGTCTGGAACTCAGAGTTTTTCTCTGAGTTTAATATTTATTTTCTAAACTTCGGGCCGGTTGTCTCAGGCCTTCATCAAACGTGGTGTTTCCACTTAAAACTTATCTAAAATTTAAGAAATGGTTCATTGGTTTGGCGTACTCCATCGAGTTACGGATGCACGCGGGAAATTCGGAGAGCACGAAAAAAGCGTAAGCGTTCCCAAGTGCATCCATAACTCCATGGAGCACGCCAAACCATGAACCATTTCTTTTATAACAGAGAATCAGACACACAACAACGGAAAACAATATTTATTTCGCTGATTAAAAATTAGTTTCTCATTACGTTTGACATTACTGTGCTCCATCGAGTTATGGAGCACGCACGATAGCCAATCAGAAACGCCGTTGTATTACGTCCATGTTATATATATATATATATATATATATATATATATATATATATATATATATATATATATATATATATATATATATATATATATATATATATATATATATATATATATATACTAATTCATGAGTTTTGCAGCCAATCCAATTTCAGAAATTACGTCACATGTATACCCCTGTAAACCCCATACAAACTAAAACCAATGATGCTAATTAGTTACAACCACTGGTGGATGTATATTCTTCTCATACAACCACTAGTGCGCTTGTAACTAATTAGCATCTCAATATCCCAAAGGGATCTTTACTATTCATTCATTTCACAAGTTGTTTACAACACTCGCGTCCTTGTTGTAATGTTGTAAACATTACATACATTAATACATATATACATATACATTTTACTCTGATGATGGGCTCCGCTCCAAACGTCAGTATTTTGTTATCAAAACTATCTTCTTGGTTGGCAGTTTACCATCTTTTCACTTTGTTCTATCTAAAACACTGCCTACACAGCACTCTATTAGCTCTTTTTATCTTTTACTCTGTCTAACGCCAAACGTCTGATTTCACTCTGTCCAACGCCTGGATATTTTTCTCGTCAAGGCCAGGGGGACATGTCTCGGAAAGCAAATGGTTACACTACATATTCGGGGCATTTTTGGTGAAGATTCCAAATGCTAGAATACAATCTAATTTAAGCCCTGATTAAACGAGAACGTAAGTCATCGCACGTTTTAGCTTGTGCCTCCTATGACCACCTACAATCAGTGACAAAAGTGTTGGGACACTTCAACTTAAAAATCAACATTTTCCGTTTTATGTTCCCCGGCTCCCCTGTTCAACGTTGGTGACTATTTAAGCGCTCATTTTCACGTTCACAGTGTCTCTTATTTCCAAGTCAACATTGTAAAGGGAGGGGGACGGAGGGATAAACTCTATCACGAGAAAAAATATAAAATGTATTAAGTTTAACCCACAAACACGAAGTGTCCCAAGGTATTTTGTCACTGATTGTAGCTTGCGACGACTTGCGGTCGAAGGGGTCTATTCATAATAATAATTTGTTGGCTTGCGTTAGCTTGCGACTAAAGCCCTGTTTACACGGCCAAAATTTAAGCACGCTTAAGTTAAGCGTGCTTAAAATGCGCCACCTTGGTGCGTTTACACGGTCATTTAATAATCCCTTACTAAAACGCGTACACCATTATTCAACATGGCGGACGAGCTATATTTTTGGTTTGGGAAGCTTCGTATCATGGGTAGCGTGCGTCAAAGAACAACGGCAGACATCGGTACATGAGAAAGAGTAATAGCTAAAAGAAAAAGAGAAATAAAGGAACAAAGAATAGCGAGATGGAAGCTTCTACAGCAGGGGGAAAAAAAAAGCATTTTATCGTATTGATAACACTGTATTAATAGCAAGCGTTTTTCAGCCCCATTGCTTTTCAGCGCGACTGATCGTGCTCAGTTTAATCCACCTTGAGGTGGTGCAAATTAATCGCGATTAATTTACGCCGATCTGTTTACGCGGACATTTTAAGCCCGATTAAAGTCAGATGTGGCTCAGATCACGCTTAAATTTTGGCCATGTAAACAGGGCTTACGAGTTTGTTCAAATTTCATCACAAGTTGGTTTTTTTTTCAACTTGCGAGAGCTTGCGCCTTGCGAGTTCAGTGTTTGAAGACAAAACACAACTCGATGTAATTAAGTCTTTCGTGTCCGTCGCCATAGAAACTGCAATTCAACATGGCGGACTTGGAAGATGCCAGCTTAATCGGTTTTGAATAAAACAACACTCAGCGAAAGGAGAAACGCCAAACCAAAGCCAAGGGGAAAAAAGAAATGGTGAAATTCAAATATAGCTACAAGAGTTAATAGAGGAATACGAAGCAAGAATTGCAGAACTTGCGACGACTTGCCGCTTGTACCGACGCTTCGGTGACTGGTGTCATGACTGTCATCGCATGAACTTGCGATTACTATGGCGCGCCGTTTTGGCCAAACGCATTCGAGAATTTCTTTCAGGTCGAGAATCAGCCAAAAACATGCGAGAAATTTTAATCGGGTCGAGAACCGCCCAAAAGCATGTGAGAATTTTTAATCGTAATTTTTCAGCGGGCGAGAATTTTTATCATTGAAACACGGACTGGAATAGAGTTGAAACACTACAGATAATCATTCTTGGATAACTGTTAAATTAATCAGCCAAAGCCTTGATGACTTTTTGGCCTGTGACTTGTTTTTGTGCCGGTAATGTGATTTCGTTTTCCGCTCCAATTGGCAAAATGCGCGTATGACATCAATGTTTTGTTTACAAACGCTCCGTGTTAGCTGTATTCTATTTTTGTACCCGTGGGCGAACCTCGGAATGCTACTGAATGACGCCATGCTGAAAAAGCATCTAAAAAACAACCTGAATGTCCCCTCATTAGGCTCTTTGGCCATGTTCCTAGGGTGAGTGATGCAGATCTATTTTTGGCCATGGATGGGGCAACCCTTACGAAGCGAGCAGAAATACATGCCCTTCAAAAAACTTGACTTATAAAACTCTTTTTACCTTTTTCGGAACTGTGTCAAGTGCGTCTGGAGTGCGCGCCAAAGGGATATATATAGTCCGTTCGGATTTTATTTTTAGCAAGGATTGGAACCTTTGTTACGCTTGCAGCTCACAACTCTTATATGACACGAAAGAAATACACGCCGATAACTTTTTCGGGGCTGTATTGCGTTTAGAGCGCGAAAAAGGGATTTATAGATTTGTAGTTTCGGATTTTATTCTTGGCCACGAATGGAATTTTGGTTACATGCAGCTCAACTCGTATGGAACGAAAAGAACTACATGTATGCAATTGCACTTGAAAAAAACTTTATAATACTTATTCAGAACTGGCAGGGTCAAGTGCGTCTGCCGGAGCATCGAAGGGATTTATAGTTAGCGTTGTAGTTTTGAATGTCATTTTTTGGCAAGGGTTGCAACCTTGATTACACTTGCAATTTTGGTTAAGTGTTTTCGGATGAAACTACGCGCATTTTTTGTAATCGCGGTTCTTTAGGGAAGAACTTAACGTGTCTATGAAACGAAAATTAAGTTTGTCTTATTTGAAAGAACACTTAAAATGATAGAGTAACATCTTGATGTTTTTCGTTTCTTTGCTTCGTTCTTGAGATATTTCAGTTTGTTTGATATGCAAATTAAATATTTTAACGTCACATGTGCATAATAAGTTGTTCGTGATCAAAAAAGTTATATCTTTGCTATTATCAAACCAAAATAACTCGAGGGAAGCATGTGCGTGTGTTTCGCCCAGAACACTAAACAGGTAGATTTTCAAGTGATTATATTTGACAATAGCGAAGATATATGACGTTTTTCGATAACTCATTATGCACGTGTGACATCGCAACATGCGACATTTACATTAAACAAACTGAAATGTCTCAAGAACGAAACAAGGAAACGAAACACTGCAAAATATGTTACTATCATTTTAAGTGTAACGTTCTTTAAAATAATACTAACTTAATTTTCCCCCATAAAGGCTATTGATTTAATAGTTTCTCATTAATTAAATCAGTAAATAGTTATATTTTTATCAGTATTGTACTGTGCGACTCTGTTCCCTGAGACCCTTACGATCGTTCTCCCGGAATATTTTTCCTGACTTCCTTTTTATGTGTTATTTGATATAAGTATTCCTGCCCAGCTCTTCCCAATTTCATTGTTGAACTCGCTACAAATTCGAAGCAGTTGTGCGCACCAAAATGTGACCACACGGTTACTTGCGTTTTCCTAGCGACGCTCGTTGTGGTTAGCTGAGCTAATCAATGCCAGCTTTAATTTGTTTTGCATCATAAACTACCCGCGTTTTTGCAGTCGTAATTAAAACAACAAAATCTTCTTCCGTTAAACGGCTGCGCTGTGTGGATCTTGGAAAAAGCATGCTGTGATCGGAAACCACGCATCGTCTCTAATTGCTATTACGCGCGCGCTTCGCTGCCAGTAGCGCTCCAGCGCCGTCGCGAGGCTTTGACGTAACTCGTAAACAACTCCAGTTTGTAAACCTCTATGCATGGTATTATCTTACTGCGGGAAACCCAGATCTCCAAGGGCTCCGATATTTAACCTTGTATCTTAGCTGTGTTTATTGAAAAAACGCCCGAGTTGCTGAACATATACCGTTCCCAAACCGGCGTCAAGTCAGAGAGCGTCAAGGCCCGGAGTTCACATCGGTTGCCGATCGAGTTGACGTAAGTGATCAAAAATTGACCTACACCTCGAGGCATTTCCTCATTTTTAACATTTAACAATAGCTGTTGATTGTTTCTCGTTTTAGTTAACTTATATTTGTGCCTGGCAAGTTTATTATAATCAGGACTGCCAGAGTTGGCGCATTTCAGTGCGTGAACCATGAACCGTCAAGACGCAAGTTTCGCCGCAGCTCCGCTCTCTTCTTTCCGTGATCATTCCAATAATGGCAACACTAATGAAGGCCTACCAATGCTGCGCGACTCGACCGCAATCCAATTTATCGACCTTCAAACACAAATACACCGTCCAAATATATTCAACGATTTTCGAATCGAAGGACCAGAACACAGAAGCCATCCTTACGTGAAAGATTTCGCGCTTGAAGACCAACTCAACCAAGCGAAGAAAAGCATGGCGGAGTTTAGGATAAACCTGAACGGTATGTACACTCTACTGACTCTAGATTTAATGTAGAATATGCTGATTTACGGCATATTTTATCATTCTATTAGAATTGATAAAAACGTTTCTCTTTCTTATACCATTATACTAGTGTATTTATACACGACTGAGTCTGCTTGCTTTTCTATGAGCGGAAGGGATATAGCTTTCTTGAGAATTCTTCAAGGTTAAACAGCGTGAACTCAGCTGGCAAACCGGCTGAACTCGTTCTGTCGATATTCAATCGATATTTTGTTTTTTACTCTAAAGGAAAAGCTCTAGAATAATTGCTTTTCAACCAAGGCGTTTTCTTTCGAAAGACTATTTTTCTTTTTTCAACTCAGTGTCAGTCCACAATTTGTGGTCAGGATTAGCGTTCCTTCTTGACTGGATACGCAGTTTCGTCTCTGATTCAGCAATTTATTTTATACATACATCACACAACATGTAGTCTTGCATAACAATACTAAACGGTTTCAAAGCGACAAAAATCTGCGCCGGTATGCGTTGCAACAAGAAAAAAGCTTGGCGAACTGTTTTAGTTGGGCAGAAATCTTTGAGTAATAGCTCGCAGAACATTTACAGCCAATTCTCATATCCGAGAGCTAGCATATATCCATCTCTCATCTTAAAATATATTTATATATATATATATATATATATATATATATATATGTAATATATCATATATATCATTCATACACTCGGAGGAGAGTGTTTCATGAGCATATCCAAACACCGAGATGTTTGTTGAAGACCGAGGCGAAGCCGAGGTTTTTGAACAAACTTCGAGGTGTTTGGATTTCCTGATGAAACACTCCTCTGAGTGTATGATATAGCATCTCAAACAAATAAGTATTTTAAGAGAAAATCGAGATGAAAGTTTGCTTAATTTATGTAATTTCTTCCTCCGATATCCAAACCACCGACACGGTACTGATTTCCTTTGTGTTTTCCTCATGAATTATTAATGAGTTATATTATATATATATATATATATATATATATATATATATATATATATATATATATATATATACATATATATCAAGCTCTACAATTCTGTATTGAGCACTCTACTCATTGGGTGATTAATATAATCTACAATTAATATTATATTAATCACCCAATTAGTAGAGTGCTCAATACAGAATTGTAGAGCTTGATATAGTATATTATATATATATATATATATATATATCATGAATTATTAATGAGTTATATATATATATATATATATTATATATATATATATATATATATATATATAATATATATATATATATTATATATATATATATATATATATATATATATATATATATGTATATATATATATATATATATATATATATATATATATATATATATATATATATATATATATATATATATAGCAATCTCAGTAGATCAATGTTAAATCGTCTCACCGGCGATCACTAGAAGGTCGTGGGTTCGAGTGTCGCTTGGGAACTTGGAAAATTTTCCACAAATTTCAATCCACAAATTTTCCACAATTCTCACATCCAAGCTAGCATATCCGTCTCTTCATTTGACATGTATATTACGACATTAACATATATCATTGTACTTGTACATAGCAGTATATAATGACATAATGTCATACATCGAACTCAACCTACGTACAAATCACCAATATTTAGAGCGTCTCTCTGGCGTGAACAGAAGGCCGTGTGGGTTCGAGTCTCGCCGCTTGGGAACTCGGAAAATTGTCTGAGTGAAATAGCTCCGCAAAGCTAGGACCGATTTACATACTGTACATACTATATTTACATGGTCTGAGTACGAATGTTTTACTTTACTCTTTAAACACCATTGTTTATAGAAGGTACATTCTAGAAGTTCTAGAAAGGTCATCTTAAATCACCGAAGGTCTTTTATAGAGTTCCCTTTTAGCCTTCATTTGCCAATTATTAATGATGACAGTTGCATTTGAAATTTGTTTATAGAAAGTACATTCTAGAAGTTCTAGAAAGGTCATCTTAAATCACCGAAGGTCTTTTATAGAGTTCCTTTTAGCCTTCATTTCCCAATCCTTAATGACAGTTGCATTTGAAATTTGTTTATTATATATAAGTAATATCATGATCACCTCGGTTTTCACTGTTCTCAAAGGGAATGTAAATCCCGTATTTTCCTCATTACCCATGCATACGCCTTTGTCTTCTAAATTTCCCCGGGAAATTTAGTAGAAAACAAAAGATTTCTTTGTCTACTAATTTTCCCTCATCAAGCATGCAGGGGAAAATTAGTAGACAAAGAAATCCTTTGTCTTTTACTAAATTTCCCGCTTGCATATCTATTATGCAAACAGGCGGTCCTAGAACACTCACAACATTTTTATTAACAGACATCTATTCTACAAACACAAAGCATGTCCCAAAGGTATAATTACTTCAATCAATAGTAAAACTCGTAAACAACTACTTCACTGAACAATACAAAAACAAACACCTAAACTTATCTCAGCATACTTCTCTGAGTTTTCCTCGGCGATCATAATATTACAAACTGATAACATGACTTGTCGGGAAATTAGCGATTAAATTGCCCTTCGCCTCGGGAAGATTTGTGAAGGCGAAGGGCAATTTAATTGGCTTTAGTATACTATTGAATAAATATAACTTTATTATGGAATCCCAGGAATAGTTTAAATTTATGCGAAATGGCGTTAAGTCTGCTTTGAATGGGATCGCCCTAAATTTCCTTTAAACTTGAGTGTTTAAGCAACTGACAGACTATACGCCTTCGATAGTAAATTGAACAGTGATAGTTAATGTTAGGGTGTATAGATTTGTAATAATTCGTGAAGAAAACACAAAAGAAATGAATGTTTAATCAGTAGTTTTGCTTATTCAAAATCCTACTTAAACTTTTCGTTCGATTTTCCGCACCCGAAAAATCATTCCTATCGTTATGATTATGGGCTAATGCGATCGTTTACATCCATTCGTATCACAAGCACTTTACAGTATATATATACACACATTCATATTTCAAGATAGTTGACTACTTTGTCTTATACCTATTCCATTGGTGGAGGACAAAATGACATCTGACCCGGTAATAAAATTTCCGTTGATTATTTGCCGGCTTTGTTTAACTTCGGAACTTTGAAGACAAGTTGTCCTTCAGATCCACCGTTTTAACGTCGTCCTGCGCAAAGGTTATCTCGTCTGTTGACAACGCAGAAAAAAGTATTTTTACTTTTTAAAACAACGTTGAAACCTGAGGAGTCACAACGGCTTAAACGTGTATATTCTCGTGACCGGAACATTGGTTGAGTCATTTATGCCGCTGCTCTCGGTCAGCGGCTATATTCGCCTAATAATATAATTATGTATTCTAGAATTTCTAATGAGCGTGATTCTACTGTCTGCTCTGACTGTATTCTAGTGTTTCTCATTATTCAGCTCATTGAGTTCTTTAGAATTCGCCTAAATTGTGCGGACTGTGAAATCAAGCAAGTTCAAACGCTTTTGGAATTACTATGCTGGAGACAAATGAGGACCTTTATGTGCTCTCGAAGTAGACTGACTCATGCCGAATGCAACGCGAGTCGGGCACTTCGCATCGCCCGTAACGTTGTTGGTCAATTTGGCCAATTTCTAGAACCTGTTTGCAAAGATTACTATGGCTAACACTATGGATAGTGGCGCTTTCAATGCAAAAATAAGACGAGCTAGGAAAGTGCTTTGGCATCGAAGTAAGCAAATGTTTTTTAGTTATAACTTCCTTAGTCCATGCTGAAGTCAAATGGAGTCGGGCAAAGAAGAAATATGTCAACGTTTAAGCAAAATTTGAATTATTATGTGCTCTCATTATTTACTGTTGAGAATCACCATTATTACGGTCCTTAATACGCACGCGCGCCACCATCTTGTCCCAAATTTCTGGTAATGTTTTCTTCAAGAAATCCACAAAACGAGTTAAGTCTACGCGATTGTATGCCGGGCGATTGCAATCGGTCTAAAGATAAATCTTATTGTTCTCTCCTTGTATTATCCAATATTATGTTAATTCTTCCGAGAATCAAACGATATAAGAAAAGAAGAAAAAGAAGATTTATTTGTACCATACAATATACAAGACAAAAAGACATATTTACATAAAATTGAAATAAGTTACAAAGTACAAACAGCTAATAGATATAAAATACAATTATGAATGACAATAATATAAGTAAGGCAAAATGGCATTAACCAAACTAACAATTAACCATTAACATTATATTGACCAAGATAAATTATTACATGTATATCAATAACCATCAATAAATATTGAAAAAAGAGACTTTTTCAGTTTTGATACTGAAAGATGTTTTAATTTTTCATCAAGAGAATTCCATAATTTCCGTCCTTGAAATTTAATATTAGAGAGACCATGATTTGTTCGTACCAAAGGAAGGGAATAAGTGGACTTAGAGGAATGTCGAGTATTATAGCCATGGATTTGTTTTACTGGTTTGTTGTTTTCTAATCTTCATGGCAACGATGAAAATAGCTCGAAATTTAATTTGAGTAATGAGTAATGATTTATTTAACGTCGTTAAACACAGGATGTGGTTGCCCAATCAAGTGTTGTTTCGCAGAACCCTGCGAAAAACCCTCGAAGCACTGGAGAGACCAACTAAACTCTACTCACGTGAAATTCAAGTTCGAGAACGGGGTTATTCCCAGACAGTCACCCATCCAAGTACTATTAGGGACTTTAAGAAAACACAACGACTACGACTACGGCAACGTGTTTGAACAATAGATTTTTATGTCATATACAAAGAGCTTTTGCAAATGACGGTCCCAAGAGTAATGTACATGCCGTCGTGGCTCTGTTGGACAACGCAGAAAAAGCAATTTTACGTTGTAAAGACAACGCGAAACCTGAATCACTACAGAAGCCTGGGAAAGCGTAACCTTACTTTCGCGACTAACATAGATTGAACAAGTGTATCTCTTCAAGAATTTAAGAACAAGGCGAGTCGGTGCGATAATGTATCTTGAAATTTGAATGTATAAATACACCACCATTTAATATCACTGCTAAACTTTCTACCGTAGCCGTAGTCCGTTGTCTGAATCTTAAAGTCCCTAATAACTACAGCGGTGAGAGGCAGCGCCCTAACAGCACACGCCACCCGTGCTTCCCTTGCACATTCTAGTGAAACTGCATTCATCACTTGCCATTGTGTTATTAATTTGCTAATGACTTTTAGTGCCCACGCTCAAAATATTCCAAACACAAATCTTCATTACGTCATTCATTCCAGATTGTTCTACTATATATACAATAAACATTCCGATGAAACAATTATGCATGAGTAATCAGGACAAGAAGAAGAAGTGTATACTTCTATGGAGGTGTTTTAAGCCGGTTTTCCACTAGGCGACTTTTTTCGCGCGAAGCGACTTTTTCTTTTGTCTCATGAGCTCTGAGCTGGAACTAATCAGAAATCTATTGAATTCGAACAAAAGAAAGTCGCTTCGCTCGAAAAATATCGCCTAATGGAAAACCGGCTTTAAGCCGGTTTTCCACTAGGCGACTTTTTTCGCGCGAAGCGACTTTTTCTTTTGTCTCATGAGCTCTGAGCTGGAACTAATCAGAAAGCTATTGAATTCGAACAAAAGAAAGTCGCTTCGCGCGAAATAAATCGCCTAGTGAAAAACCGGCTTAATGCAGGCCAGTCCGAAGTCAGGCCGTACTGATTTCGGGTCGGTTGTAGTGTTTTTAGTATAGATCATTTTCATGAGTCGTCTGGCCTAAGAATCAGTTCACGCCGGCCTAATCTCAAGTCTCTCCCGGCTGCTGGACCGAACTGAAGCACTTTCACCTCTCAAACTCAATACGTTGTTTTAAATGAGATTGGTGTGAAATCCACATAAAATAATGATTCTCCAGCGGTCACAAGCTGTAAGGCAATTGATACAAATCTTGAAGTAACAGCGAAACCAAGCCTCGTGTAAACAAAGACTGAAATGCAAAATTCAGGCCGCCCCCAATAGATAGATAGAAACTTTATTTAACTTAATAGTACAAAGTAGCTACTAACAATCTTGTGGCCCTGAAAAGTCCTGTTTTTCTCGCAGCCACTATGTTGTTGTATTCATGTGATATAATGTTGTGGCAAAGCAAATAAATAAATAAAAAAGAAAATAATAGAAAGTACAAGAATGTATCTATAACTATATACAGTATATCTATACATCTGAATATGTATAATACATGCATGAAGTATATACACTACGTAAATTTAAAATCAATAAAAGACGTGAATTGTTTAAATTCTTTCTGGTGCTTGCGAAAACAACTGTACAATGAATGCTTAAAGATATCAATGGAGCTAGATGAACGCAGACGTAATGGCAGTTTGTTCCAAAGGCTAATAGCAATGATTGAGAAAGTTCTTCCTGCTTCTGTAACCCCATTGTATTTCCATGTTGTTAAACTGCTTAAATGAGCACTGCGTGTTTCTCGAATGTTGTTGGTTATTTAAATTTAACAGTTTGTTTAAATACTCCGGAGTGGCATTAACAGTACGTTTGTAGATCAATAGACATTTTCTAATATCCGACTCTACATAAAAAGGTAACCAACCAAGTCTATTGAATAGATCTACTGAGGAATGGCATGGTTGAGCGTTAAGGATAACTCTAGCTAGCGCAGCGTTTCTGAAGTTTGAATATTTTTACGATTAAAGACTTATTAACCGAGTGCGAGGTCTGTACGGGAAAGTATTTGCCTGAGGTTTTCGTACAGACCGAGCGACGAAGGAGCGAGGTTTGTGCGATAAAACCGAGGGCAAATACTTTCCAGTACAGACTGAATAAACGAGGTTAATAAGAAATTTATTATATGGCTATTGGTTCATTTTATTTTTAAGCTTCGAGCGTTGTTTCCGTCTTTGGAGTATGCTGTTTAGGCCTACCTTACCTGTTGACTTTTTCGTATCGCTTCTTGGCCTTCTTATTTACACCAGTTCGGCTTTTATTTGTCGTGTTTTTAGATAAACAGCTTTAAAGGAAACCAGCAGTGATGTTGCAACACATTTTATTGTTCAGAATATTTGAATAAAGTTACCTGTTTCTCTTTTATTTGTTTCCAAATCAACTCGGAAATGTTCCCGCCAAAACTTACAGGGCCGAGAAAAAAGCGTATTGACCGGTCGGTCAATATCGTAAAATCCCGACCTCTCAGGAACCAATCAGCGTGCGTCGTTTTGCGTACGGACCGGAAATCAAACCCAGCCATATAATGAATTGTTCTTACTACAGTTTGTCCAGGTTGTACTACAATAAAGAAATAAAGGTTTAATCATAGCGTTATAAAAGAGAATATGTTAGTAGTTGTGTTTTCAGCTTGAAGTATATGGAAGCACACGTACAACCTCGATCTACCATCTGAGTTCCAGTGCCTCAATGGTTAGAGCGTCCGGCTGGCATTCGGAAATCGGAAGGCCAGTTGTGGGTGGGTTCGAGTCCCGTCTGGAGCTCAGAGTTTTTCTCTGAGTTCAACTTACGACAGCTTGTACAGCAAAAACATACGAAAAAATGTATACTTCACCCGTTCAGTCAGAAAGACGGAGCTTGGGAGGGAGAGTGCCGGAGAGATAGGAAATGAATCTGCAACCCTTCGACTCTACTAAGGAGAGGGAGAGAGAGAGAGAGAGAGAGAGAGAGAGAGAGAGAGAGAGAGAGAGAGAGAGAGAGAGGAGAGGAGAGAAGGGGATAGGGAGATAAAGGTAGAGAAAAGGATGGATAATAGGAAAGAACAGAAATAAGGAGAGAAGCGGAAAAAAGAGGGATCAGGGAAGAGAGGGAAAGAGAAGGAGGGAGAGGGGTAAAAAGAAGATACTAGAAAGGAATAGCGAGAGGGGGAATTTCCATTTAAGACTATATTATGCTTGTCTTTAGTTTTATGTAATGATTACTCATGTGATACACTGTTTAGTCGAAACTGTCTATAGCTACATGAGTTAGCTTAATTACTGGATTAACATGTTTATATATATACAAATATATTTGATTAATTAGCACAAATTTAGAGTTGCTGTGAACGACATGAAATGACCTTCAGAATTGAAGGGTGATTTAAATGTGTCGTGTTCTCGATAAACTGTAGCAAAAACCTCTAGCGCCTCACAAAATAAAACTGAGTGGACTTAGTCACCTTGGTCTTAAAATAAAGTATGGCTGTATCATTTCTTAGATTCTCTATAGGACAATCTTTTTCTCTAAAGAAAAATGCCTAAATTCTATTTGTGAATTTTGAACCCGTTCAAACGTCAAACATTCCATCGTGAGACGACATTCTCTGTCCGTCGATAGCTAATAGAAAATAGACATGGTTTGGAAACCCGGCAAACTTCAAAGAGGTTAACAATCGAACTATGTACGATTCATGTTGAAAGGTACCAGAAGGTGCACAAATCCTTTCTTTTAGCTTTATCAATGGATAGTTTTCACTCACGTGATCGGTGGCCCCGTTCAGTGGGGTGGTGAAACAATACGAAACGTTTGAAAGAATAGAGTTAAATTCTCATAGGATAAAGATTGTGCACCAACATGCCCGCTGTGACGTCAGATGAAAACCAAGAATGTTTAAACACTATGCGGTTTGAGCTATCAAAGTGAACCCAAATGTTGCTATTGGATGATTGCTTCATTATACAGACAACACAATATGTTCAGTAACCGTGGAAATGCAGAAATTTTCATAAACCTGAACAAAAATATAAGCAGTGACTTTTGTCGTGCTTTCAAACCATGAATTACTTCACGGAGTTATTTTAGTTCTTCCATGCACTGTTAGATGTCCTCATTTTTTGCTTGTTTACGTCTTGAGATTAAGGCGTAACCGCGTATTAACGCAAATCCTTCCCCCTCCCTCTGTGCCAAGGTCATTGCGTTGACCACAGGTGTGGCTTATTGCGGGTTTATTCATCCGCGGCGTGATTCCGTTGTGACAACCAGCAGGATGCCATTTATTAATAAAACAACGTTCAGCTTGAAAAACATTAACCCTGGCACTACTGCGTGGGATGGACTGCAGTTTTAACGACATCTTGGAGCCAGCGCTATTGTGTACTGTTGAAGTATTAGAAGCTATATGAAGGCAAATTTTTGTTGTTTTATAAATACCGTATGTAGAGTTTCCAAATTGGCACCCCTCCTCTCCCCCCCCCCCCCCCCCGAAGGTAGTGACTGCCAGAAAGTAACGCGTTACATTTAACCTATATAACTTTTTATGTGAAACAGATACGCACAAGCAGTTATATGGACTGACATGATTTCTATAGACACGTGCATATATGCACAGAATAGTAATACAGCCAGAAGTCCAACTTGCGTCGGAACCTTTGAAGTTTATGTCCTCGCGCATGTCGCCTCGCGCATCTTGATTCCTCGCCATCCTACGCCATCCACGCCATCCTGGCAAGTTCCCCCGGCAGTTTGGACCTTCAAAAGAAGGTTAAAACTGCCGGGGGAACTTGCCAGGATGCCGTAGGATCGCGTGGGATGGCGTAAAATATCGCGCATGCCCATTGAAGAAATGCGGACAAGTTTTCACTCGAGTTGGCCTCCTGGTTATATTACTATTCTGTGATGTATGTATGCATGTAACGCGTGCACAAAAGAAAGTAACGAGTCAATGGTTGACACTTTTATTACAAACATGGTGGAACTAACGTGCGAGTATAAGAACTCAAAAAGATAAAAGTAACTTCTCAATCAAATGTTGTCTTGTCTAGTAGCTGTCTACCCTGTTTACTTGAAGCTGATTGACAGTCCAATCGAATCGAAAACGCGAGAAGTCAATCCGGGCACATGTTTACACGGAGAATCCGATTTGTTTTTGCTTTTTATAAGCGGTTTTCAACACTATTTTCTGGGCTTTCCTCAATGTCCGCCATGTTTATAACGTACCAATTTCACTCGTGTGTATCAAGTCATTTTCAAGTCAAACCGTGTTTAGATGAATCAGATTGAGACATTCAAGTCGTCCTTGCTTGAATTTCAAGTCAATCGAT
>OZ036007.1:1563030-1789090 GCA_964035015.1 Corallium rubrum | reverse complement strand
CTAAATTTCCCGCTTGCATATCTATTATGCAAACAGGCGGTCCTAGAACACTCACAACATTTTTATTAACAGACATCTATTCTACAAACACAAAGCATGTCCCAAAGGTATAATTACTTCAATCAATAGTAAAACTCCTAAACAACTTCACTGAACCATACAAAAACAAACACCTAAACTTATCTCAGCATACTTCTCTGAAGTTTTCCTCGGCGATCATAATATTACAAACTGATAACATGACTTGTCGGGAAATTAGCGATTAAATTGCCCTTCGCCTTGGGAAGATTTGTGAAGGCGAAGGGCAATTTAATCGGCTTTAGTATACTATTGAATAAATATAATTTTATTATGGAATCCCAGGAATAGTTTAAATTTATGCGAAATGGCGTTAAGTCTGCTTTGAATGGGATCGCCCTAAATTTCCTTTAAACTTGAGTGTTTAAGCAACTGACAGACTACGCCTACGATAGTAAATTTAACAGTGATAGTTAATGTTGGGGTGTATAGATTTGTAATAATTCGTGAAGAAAACACAAAAGAAATGAATGTTTAATCAGTAGTTTTACTTATACAAAATCCTGCTGATTTACATAAACTTTTCGTTTCGATTTTCCGCACCAAAAATCATTCCTATCGTTATGATTATCGGCTAATGCGATCGTTTACATCCATTCGTATCACAAGCACTTTACAATATATATATATACACACATTCATATTTCAAGATAGTTGACTACTTTGTCTTATACCTATTCCATTGGTGGAGGACAAAATGACATCTGACCCGGTAATAAAATTTCCGTTGATTATTTGCCGGCCTTGTTGAACTTCGGAACTTTGAAGACGTCAAGTTGTCCTTCAGATCCACCGTTTTAACGTCGTCCTGCGCAAAGGTTATCTCGTCTGTTGACAACGCAGAAAAAAGTATTTTTACTTTTAAAAACAACGTTGAAACCTGAGGAGTCACAACAGCTTAAACGTATATATTCTCGTGACCGGAACATAAAATTTGGGTCATTTATGCCGCTGCTCTCGGTCAGCGGCTATATTCGCCAAATAATATAATTATGTATTCTAGAATTTCTAATGAGCGTGATTCTACTGTCTGCTCTGACTGTATTCTATAGTGTTTCTCATTATTCAGCTCATTGAGTTCTTTAGAATTCGCCTAAATTGTGCGGACTATGAAATCAAGCAAGTTCAAACGCTTTTGGAAGTACTATGCTAGAGACAAATGAGGACCTTTATGTGCTCTCGAAGTAGACTGACTCATGCCGAATGCAACGCGAGTCGGGCACTTCGCATCGCCCGTAACGTTGTTGGTCAATTTGGCCAATTTCTAGAACCTGTTTGCAAAGATTACTATGGCTAACACTATATGGATAGTGGCGCTTTCAGTGCAAAAATAAGACGAGCTAGGAAAGTGCTTTGGCATCGAAGTAAGCAAATGTTTTTTAGTTATAACTGTTCCTTAGTCCATGCTGAAGTCAAATGGAGTCGGGCAAAGAAGAAATGTCAGCGTTTCAGCAAAATTTGAATTATTATGTGCTATCCTTATTATTTTCTGTTGAGAATCTCCATTATTATGGTCCTTAATACGCACGCGCGCCACCATCTTGTCCCAAATTTCTGGTAATGTTTTCTTCAAGAAATCCACAAAACGAGTTAAGTCTACGCGATTGTATGCTGGGCGATTGCAATCGGTCTAAAGATAAATCTTATTGTTCTCTCCTTGTATTATCCAATATTATGTTAATTCTTCCGAGAATCAAACGATATAAGAAAAGAAGAAAAAGAAGATTTATTTGTACCATACAATATACAAGACAAAAAGACATATTTACCTAAAATTGAAATAAGTTACAAAGTACAAACAGCTAATAGATATAAAATACAATTATGAATGACAATAATATAAGTAAGGCAAAATGGCATTAACCTAACTAACAATTAACCATTAACATTATATTGACCAAGATAAATTATTACATGTATATCAATAACCATCAATAAATATTGACAAAAGAGACTTTTTCAGTTTTGATACTGAAAGATGTTTTAATTTTTCATCAAGAGAATTCCATAATTTCCGTCCTTGAAATTTAATATTAGAGAGACCATGATTTGTTCGTACCAAAGGAAGGGAATAAGTGGACTTAGAGGAATGTCGAGTATTATAGCCATGGATTTGTTTTACTGGTTTGTTGTTTTCTAATCTTCATGGCAACGATGAAAATAGCTCGAAATTTAATTTGAGTAATGAGTAATGATTTATTTAACGTCGTTAAACACAGGATGTGGTTGCCCAATCAAGTGTTGTTTCGCAGAACCCTGCGAAAAACCCTCGAAGCACTGGAGAGACCAACTAAACTCTACTCACGTGAAATTCAAGTTCGAGAACGGGGTTATTCCCAGACGGTCACCCATCCAAGTACTATTAGGGACTTTAAGAAAACACAACGACTACGACTACGGCAACGTGTTTGAACAATAGATTTTTATGTCATATACAAAGAGCTTTTGCAAATGACGGTCCCAAGAGTAATGTACATGCCGTCGTGGCTCTGTTGGACAACGCAGAAAAAGCAATTTTACGTTGTAAAGACAACGCGGAACCTGAATCACTACAGAAGCCTGGGAAAGCGTAACCTTACTCTCGCGACTAACATAGATTGAACAAGTGTATCTCTTCAAGAATTTAAGAACAAGGCGAGTCGGTGCGATAATGTATCTTGAAATTTGAATGTATAAATACACCACCATTTAATATCACTGCTAAACTTTCTACCGTAGCCGTAGTCCGTTGTCTGAATCTTAAAGTCCCTAATAACTGCAGCGGTGAGAGGCAGCGCCCTAACAGCACACGCCACCCGTGCTTCCCTTGCACATTCTAGTGAAACTGCATTCATCACTTGCCATTGTGTTATTAATTTGCTAATGACTTTTAGTGCCCACGCTCAAAATATTCCAAACACAAATATTCATTACGTCATTCATTCCGGATTGTTCTACTATATACAATAAACATTCCGATGAAACAATTATGCATGGTAATCAGGACAAGAAGAAGAAGTGTATACTTCTATGGAGGTGTTTTAAGCCGGTTTTCCACTAGGCGACTTTTTTCGCGCGAAGCGACTTTTTCTTTTGTCTCATGAGCTCTGAGCTGGAACTAATCAGAAATCTATTGAATTCGAACAAAAGAAAGTCGCTTCGCACGAAAAAAGTCGCCTAGTGGAAAACCGGCTTTAAGCCGGTTTTCCACTAGGCGACTCTTTTCGCGCGAAGCGACTTTTTCTTTTGTCTCATGAGCTCTGAGCTGGAACTAATCAGAAATCTATTGAATTCGAACAAAAGAAAGTCGCTTCGCGCGAAATAAATCGCCTAGTGAAAAACCGGCTTAATGCAGGCCAGTCCGAAGTCAGGCCGTACTGATTTCGGGTCGGTTGTAGTGTTTTTAGTATAGATCGTTTTCATGAGTCGTCTGACCTAAGAACCAGTTCACGCCCACCTAATCTCAAGTCTCTCCCGGCTGTTAGACCGAACTGAAGCACTTTCACCTCTCAAACTCAATACGTTGTTTTAAATGAGATTCGTGTGAAATCCACATAAAATAATGATTCTCCAGCGGTCACAAGCTGTAAGGCAATTGATACAAATCTTGAAGTAACAGCGAAACCAAGCCTTGTGTAAACAAAAACTGAAATGCAAAATTCAGGCCGCCCCCAATAGATAGATAGAAACTTTATTTAACTTAATAGTACAAAGTAGCTACTAACAATCTTGTGGCCCTGAAAAGTCCTGTTTTTCTCGCAGCCACTATGTTGTTGTATTCATGTGATATAATGTTGTGGCAAAGCAAATAAATAAATAAAAAAGAAAATAATAGAAAGTACAAGAATGTATCTATAACTATATACAGTATATCTATACATCTGAATATGTATAATACATGCATGAAGTATATACACTACGTAAATTTAAAATCAATAAAAGACGTGAATTGTTTAAATTCTTTCTGGTGCTTGCGAAAACAACTGTACAATGAAGTGCTTAAAGATATCAATGGAGCTAGATGAACGCAGACGTAATGGCAGTTTGTTCCAAAGGCTAATAGCAATGATTGAGAAAGTTCTTCCTGCTTCTGTAACCCCATTGTATTTCCATGTTGTTAAACTGCTTAAATGAGCACTGCGTGTTTCTCGAATGTTGTTGGTTATTTAAATTTAACAGTTTGTTTAAATACTCCGGAGTGGCATTAACAGTACGTTTGTAGATCAATATACATTTTCTAATATCCGACTCTACATAAAAAGGTAACCAACCAAGTCTATTGAATAGATCTACTGAGGAATGGCATGGTTGAGCGTTAAGGATAACTCTAGCTAGCGCAGCGTTTCTGAAGTTTGAATATTTTTACGATTAAAGACTTATTAACCGAGTGCGAGGTCTGTACGGGAAAGTATTTGCCTGAGGTTTTCGTACAGACCGAGCGACGAAGGAGCGAGGTTTGTGCGATAAAACCGAGGGCAAATACTTTCCAGTACAGACCGAGTAAACGAGGTTAATAAGAAATTTATTATATGGCTATTGGTTCATTTTATTTTTAAGCTTCGAGCGTTGTTTTCGTCTTTGGAGTATGCTGTTTAGGCCTACCTTACCTGTTGACTTTTTCGCATCGCTTCTTGGCCTTCTTATTTACACCAGTTCGGCTTTTATTTGTCGTGTTTTTAGATAAACAGCTTTAAAGGAAACCAGCAGTGATGTTGCAACACATTTTATTGTTCAGAATATTTGAATAAAGTTACCTGTTTCTCTTTTATTTGTTTCCAAATCAACTCAGAAATGTTCCCGCCAAAACTTACAGGACCGAGAAAAAAGCGTATTGACCGGTCGGTCAATATCGTAAAATCCCGACCTCTCAGGAACCAATCAGCGTGCGTCGTTTTGCGTACGGACCGGAAATCAAACCCAGCCATATAATGAATTGTTCTTACTACAGTTTGTCCAGGTTGTACTACAATAAAGAAATAAAGGTTTAATCATAGCGTTATAAAAGAGAATATGTTAGTAGTTGTGTTTTCAGCTTGAAGTATATGTAAAGTGTTTTCGTTTGTTTTTGCTGTACAAGCTGGCGTATATATGTTAAACTCAGAGGTACTTGTGACACACGTACAACCTCGATCTACCATCTGAGTTCCAGTGCCTCAATGGTTAGAGCGTCCGGCTGGCATTCGGAAATCGGAAGGCCAGTTGTGGGTGGGTTCGAGTCCCGTCTGGAGCTCAGAGTTTTTCTCTGAGTTCAACTTACGACAGCTTGTACAGCAAAAACATACGAAAAAATGTATACTTCACCCGTTCAGTCAGAAAGACGGAGCTTGGGAGGGAGAGTGCCGGAGAGATAGGAAATGAATCTGCAACCCTTCGACTCTACTAAGGAGGGGGAGAGAGAGAGAGAGAGAGAGAGAGAGAGAGAGAGAGAGAGAGAGAGAGAGAGAGAGAGAGAGAGAGAGAGAGAGAGAGAGAGAGAGAGAGAGAGAGGAGAGGAGAGAAGGGGATAGGGAGATAAAGGTAGAGAAAAGGATGGATAATAGGAAAGAACAGAAATAAGGAGAGAAGCGGAAAAAAGAGGGATCAGGGAAGAGAGGGAAAGAGAAGGAGGGAGAGGGGTAAAAAGAAGATACTAGAAAGGAATAGCGAGAGGGGGATTTCCATTTAAGACTATATTATGCTTGTCTTCTTTAGTTTTATGTAATGATTACTCATGTGATACACTGTTTAGTCGAAAACTGTCTATAGCTACATAAGTTAGCTTAATTACTGGATTAACATGTTTATATATATACAAATATATTTGATTAATTAGCACAAATTTAGAGTTGCTGTGAACGACATGAAATGACCTTCAGAATTGAAGGGTGATTTAAATGTGTCGTGTTCTCGATAAACTGTAGCAAAAACCTCTTCCGCCTCACAAAATAAAACTGAGTGGACTTAGTCACCTTGGTCTTAAAATAAAGTATGGCTGTATCATTTCTTAGATTCTCTATAGGACAATCTTTTTCTCTAAAGAAAAATGCCTAAATTCTATTTGTGAATTTTGAACCCGTTCAAACGTCAAACATTCCATCGTGAGACGACATTCTCTGTCCGTCTATAGTTAATAGAAAATAGACATGGTTTGGAAACCCGGCAAACTTCAAAGAGGTTAACAATCGAACTATGTACGATTCATGTTGAAAGGTACCTGAAGGTGCACAAATCCTTTCTTTTAGCTTTATCAATGGATCGTTTTCACTCACGTGATCGGTGGCCCCGTTCAGTGGGGTGGTGAAACAATACGAAACGATTGAAAGAATAGAGTTAAATTCTCATAGGATAAAGATTGTGCACCAACATGCCCGCTGTGACGTCAGATGAAAACCAAGAATGTTTAAACACTATGCGGTTTGAGCTATCAAAGTGAACCCAAATGTTGCTATTGGATGATTGCTTCATTATACAGAAAACACAATATGTTCAGTAACCGTGGAAATGCAGAAATTTTCATAAACCTGAACAAAAATATAAGCAGTGACTTTTGTCGTGCTTTCAAACCATGAATTACTTCACGGACGTTATTTTAGTTCTTCTATGCACTGTTAGATGTCCTCATTTTTTGCTTGTTTACGTCTTGAGATTAAGGCGTAACCGCGTATTAACGCAAATCCTTCCCCCTCCCTCTGTGCCAAGGTCATTGCGTTGACCACAGGTGTGGCTTATTGCGGGTTTATTCATCCGCGGCGTGATTCCGTTGTGACAACCAGCAGGATGCCATTTATTAATAAAACAACGTTCAGCTTGAAAAACATTAACCCTGGCACTACTGCGTGGGATGGACTGCAGTTTTAACGACATCTTGGAGCCAGCGCTATTGTGTACTGTTGAAGTATTAGAAGCTATATGAAGGCAAATTTTTGTTGTTTTATAAATACCGTATGTAGAGTTTCCAAATTGGCACCCCTCCTCTCCCCCCCCCCCCCCCCCCCGAAGGTAGTGACTGCCAGAAAGTAACGCGTTACATTTAACCTATATAACTTTTTATGTGAAACATACGCACAAGCAGTTGTATGGACTGACATGATTTCTATAGACACGTGCATATATGCACAGAATAGTAATACAGCCAGAAGTCCAACTCGCGTCGGAACCTTTGAAGTTTATGTCCTCGCGCATGTCGCCTCGCGCATCTTGATTCCTCGCCGTCCTACGCCATCCCACGCCATCCTGGCAAGTTCCCCCGGCAGTTTGGACCTTCAAAAGAAGGTTAAAACTGCCGGGGGAACTTGCCAGGATGGCGTAGGATCGCGTAGGATGGCGTAAAATATCGCGTATACCCATTGAAGAAATGCGGACAAGTTTTCGCTCGAGTTGACCTCCTGGTTTCTATTACTATTCTGTGATGTATGTATGCATGTAACGCGTGCACAAAAGAAAGTAACGACTCAATGGTTAACACTTTTATTACAACTGACATGGTGCAAACTTTCCAAGATGCTATCTAAATTCATGGAACTAACGTGCGAGTATAAGAACTCAAAAACATAAAAGTAACTTCTCAATCAAATGTTGTCTTGTCTAGTAGCTGTCTACCCTGTTTACTTGAAGCGGATTGTCAGTCCAATCGGATCGAAAAACGCGAGTGAAGTCGATCCGGGCACATGTTTACGTGGAGAATCCGATCTGTTTCTGCTTTTTGTAAGCGGTTTTTCAGCACTATTTTCTGGGCTTTCCTCAATGTCCGCCATGTTTATAACACGTACCAATTTCACTCGTGTGTATCAAGTCATTTTCAAGTCAAACCGTGTTTAGATGAATCAGATTGGAGACATTCAAGTCGTCCTTGCTTGAATCTCAAGTCAATCCACTCCACTGCGCGGATTGACTTCAGCCATTCGTTTCGATCAGATCGAAAACTTTCAATGTTCTTCATGTAAACACAACAAGGAGAAACAAGGACAAGGATTCGACTTGAACACTCAGTCAATACGCTTCATCAAAACAGGGCCTTATAGACGAAATCGGAGTTTCGACTGCGCATACAATTTGAGTTGGGATAAAACGTAGTTCATTTATAACATGAGGCTGAAGCAGCCGTGGTAAACATAACATTTCTGATTTCAGAAACTTTTTAAAGGTGTTTAGGTATTCTATAAGGATAAACTTTGCTTGTCGATTATCCTTGCCAATAATCCTATACGTAGTGTCTAAAAATAATGAACTCAAAACATGAAAAAACAGTCCCAGCCTATCTTATCTTCCCGTTATGCTTTAATAGACACGATGTAATTTGCATAGGGGCCCAAATTGAATAGGAAACTATGCATGTGGGCCTAGTAAATGAAACTACGATTTGGTGTATATACTAACACTTTACCAGCTGATTATTCCACCGCTGGCTCAGAGACTAATTTTCGCGCTCTTTTTTTCTCTGATTCACTCAGGTCCAACTTCTCTGCCAACGAAGAATGGGATTCCAAAGCGTTTCCGAACGACTTTTTCTCCATCGCAATTAAACCGTCTCGAAAGTGAATTCCGTTGCAGTATGTATATTGTTGGCTTGAAACGAATGAGGCTAGCTGAGGAGTTGAAACTCGAAGAAAGACAAGTTAAAATATGGTTTCAGAACAGGAGGATGAAATACAAACGTGAACAACAAAACAGTGAAAGGAGAGCAGCTCAATTTTCTCAGTATTATTGCTACTAGTAAAACATCTCGCGGAATGGCCTGATGGTTGAATCACATCCGCATTGGATTCGAGTTGAGCAAAGCTTGAGACCAAAGATTTCATTGGATTTTGCTTAATTTAAAAATGTCGACGTACACTTACGCGTATAGGGATTGCGCAGTGTGAATTTAAGTTGTACTGTTATAGTTGTATTGGCTTCGTAATATTTTGTTAGTTCTTTCTGTATACGCTGTCGTTGGTTGGTATATTTCTGGGGAAACTTCCTGAGCATCTGGCTCAGGAGTATTCGGAAAATTTGCGCATTCCACGTTCTAGTGCTCCAAATTTTAGGGAGTAGCACAACTATATATTCTAACGACAGCAAGTAGCAACAAAACCGAGTAAATTTAATTCTTAAACATCATAATTTATATAAATATTACAGTTACTGTTTCGGAACTTTGATCCTCTAAATGTTCACGGATAATTGGTATATGTCATACTCTTTTTTTAAGAAAATCTATGTATTAATTGCTAATGCAGGCATTGGCAAAAATATAATTTTGTTTCTGGAAGTGACCTTTTCTTATTCGTTTACATTAATTGTCACATATTAGTGAGTCGATATACTATGAGTGACGAACCGGGATTCGAACCCGTGACCGTCAGTGCATACTAGTCCAATGCTCTACCAACTGAGTAGACTTGCTCCAAGTCCGCCTCTGACTGCGCTAGTTTTTGCGGGCGAGCGGAAAGGCGGGAGAGCGGACAAGCGGGAGGAAAGAGGCGGACTTGTTTCGCTTGCAGGTTTTTGAATCTAATTACTAGATATTCTGGCGGGAAATCGCTGAAATGTACATCGCCCTGTTTTGACGTGTTTCGGGTTGTCGTACATGCAATGGAAAGTGGTTCTACCCCTACTAAAACGTTTTCAACTGTTCTCTGATTTTTGATTTCTGTTCAACTCCAACTTCCAAAGGTAGCACTTGCATAGCAATTTACCGTGAATATAATTACTTCCCGAATTACGTCACAGGTCGAAAAATTCACCGGTGAATTTTGGCGCGCTGCAGGTGGGAAAAGTCCTTTTCAACGAGGAACCGAAAGGTCAAAAATGTTTGAAAAGGACTGAAAAAGTCTACCAACTGAGCTACATGATTACGTTGGGAGCTGAAGGTCGAATGCTAGTACTTAGGCTATTTGATATTCCAAAGTACTATCATTCGACCACCAGCTCCCAAATTGACCTAGGCCTGTAGCTCAGTTGGTAGAGCATCGGACTAGTAAACCGAAGGTCGCGGGTTCGAATCCCAGCTGGGCCAAGTAGAGTTTTCTCTACTTGTCCGGTATGGTTCATCACTGGGAGTAACACCGTAATATTATTCTCCACCCTACATTCTGAACGTAGCAAAAAAAGTTACTGTTCATGACCAAATAGCTTTTTCGCTTCTACAGGTTGCGTTTACGCAGCGATTGTATGTAGCGTCATGTCAACAGCATGGATGTTCCTATTATGTGTATGACTGTGTCATCAAGCCACAGACGCGTGATATGACAGAAAGCGACCAGTAAACTTGTTCCCAAGGCCTTACGGGTTTTGCGCGGCGGGCGAGAAGCATAAACTCTGAACGCTGTTGCGTGACAAAGTTGACGAATCATACACATCTGCACCGTGCAACACTCCTCGCGAAGCTTGTCTCGCTTCCTTTGGTTCACAAGCCATTGCAATTTCACGACAAAATTGCACGTGTAACACGCAGCACATTTAAATCTGCAAACGCATGTGCGCAGTGCGTGCCTATTGCGAGACTTATGCATTGCAAAACTAGAATTGTTTTGGAGGTTATATGACTGATGTCTGATAACAGCACTCTGCGCGCAATGATTGAAGGCAGGAGGTGACGAAGTCGAATCCAGTGAACTCCATAGGAAGACCGGAACGGGCAAGGCCCTATGATTGGATGAAGCCAAAAATCTTTAAATGATAGTTTTTCTGAGTTTTGAGCTGAAATACTTAACGCTGAACGTTGGGCTGTATACGAAACTGAAGCTATTGAAAAATGCTATTTGGCATAGAAACTTCAAGAGTTTAGCTAAAAGGGAAATATTTAAAAAATAGATAAACAACTGCCATTTTGTTTGCCGAAGCTTTTCAGCCCAACGATCGGCGTTTCAGCCCAATTTCAGCTCAAAACTCAGAAAAACTACAAGTTATTTCCCAACGAAATATGGCCGAACATTTACTACATTTGAAAGAGTTTAATATAACCATAGATAATGGAAGGGGAACTGGATAGGAAACTTCAAACGAGGTTAAAGAACCGGAAACGTTGTTTGCACAACTTGCTATGGTAATTACACACTTATAAGCAGCTAATGCACCTATTGCTGAAATTAGACAAAAGTGTAATATCACTTAAGTTCAGCAGTGTCTGATTTTAGCCATGTGGGACCACCTGTTAGGTGCATTGCCCACTTATAAGCGTAGAATTACCATAGCAAGTTGTGCAAAAATCGTTTCCGGTTTCGTAAGTTTCCTATCCAGTTCCCATTCCATTATCTATGACATAACGAGGAAACTTATGCTATACATCAAATTGAAGCTAATGTTATTTCTAAAAACATCCGTACACAATGTATTTCAACTATTCGTTGTTTTGGAGTAATTTGTTACCGTCCCAAACAAAGTATATGGCAGGATGAAAAAGTAACTTGAAGCACGGGAGCTACCTGCAAAGGGACTGGCACTGGCTTCAAAATCCCCCCCCCTATCGTCCCAGTCTTTTTAGTGTTCAATGGTTGAACCTGACTGAAGACCGTCTAATGTTTCCTTATATTATACGTAACTATACTTCTTTAAGATGAGAATTTTGTCACCAATATTTCAAGAAAAGCGTTCAGAACGCAATAAACTTTCAAACCAGCATTGAGATCCAGTTTTAAACAATTTTATTTGGCAAAATATATTAACACAACACTGACTTTGTATATCAAAGATAATGAACTTTCAAGTTCCTCTGAGTTGTGGTAATAAAACTATTTCACATGTCATTTATATATATATATATAAACACAGAGAGATTTCTATATTTCCATTGGGATACCATTCTATTCTGTCTACTATCAATAATATAAATACTCTTGAATCTACAAAACATTTTTATCTACACTCAAATCCTTTAAAAGGTTGATTAAATATTTCTCTGTTGGGAATTTCTTGCTCTTTGTTAGGTGAGAAGAACTTCTTGTGAACGGTAGTGAAGCGTCAATAAATGTTCATTCTGAAAGATAAAAGTATTGGGTTAAACAATAATTGCATACTCAGTATAATACACCATGTTATATTTTATCACACATACTGCATCAGACCTACTGCATCACATCTACTACACACTTACTACAGTAACTACACTTACTACACTCTACACAACCCTTCACCATCTACTACAACACACCTACTACACCACACCTACTACAACACACCTACTACAACACACCTACTACAACACACCTACTACACCACACCTACTACAACACACCTACTACAACACACCTACTACAACACACCTACTACAACACCTACTACAACACACCTACTACAACACACCTACTACAACACACCTACTACAACACACCTACTACAACACATCTACTACAACACACCTACTACAACACACCTACTGCACCACACCTGCACCACACCTACTGCACCACACCTACTGCACCACACCTACTGCACCACACCTACTGCACCACACCTACTGCACCACACCTACTGCACCACACCTACTGCACCACACCTACTGCACCACACCTACTACAACACACCTACTACACCACACCTACTACACCACACCTACTACAACACACCTACTACACCACACCTACTACAACACACCTACTACACCACACCTACTACACCACACCTACTACACCACACCTACTACACCACACCTACTACACCACACCTACTGCACCACACCTACTACACCACACCTACTACACCACACCTACTACACCACACCTACTACACCACACCTACTACACCACACCTACTACACCACACCTACAACACCACACCTACTACACCACACCTACTACACCACACCTACTGCACCACACCTACTACACCACGCCTACTACACGCCTACTACAACACACCTACTACACCACACCTACTACACCACACCTACTACACCACACCTACTACACCACACCTACTACACCACGCCTACTACACCACGCCTACAACACACCTACTACACCACACCTACTACACCACACTACACCACACCTACTACACCACACCTACTACACCACACCTACTACACCACACCTACTACACCACACCTACTACACCACACCTACTACACCACACCTACTACACCACACCTACACCACACCTACTATACTACCCCTATCCACCATACCTACTACACCACACCTACACCACACCTACTACACCACACCTACAACACCACACTTATTACCATATACCACACCTAAAACATCACACCTATTGCACCACACCTATTGCACCACAACTCAGTACACCACACCTACACCAAGTAGTCTGACACACCATCAGTTCAAAACACTAAGCAAACCTTAAGTCGCCGCCATCTTGTCATGTAGATGAATTCTAACGTATGATCTTTACCCATAATTTCACCATTGCACAATATGTCGATCTTAAAGTAAAAACACGTTAGAGACAACAAAATCTACTGCATAATCAGACAATTACTACAAATAATGAAACAGTACTGAAAACAATAATTTAATGAGCTGATAAGCCTCAGTGAGTAGGCCAGGGCTAAACCGTTTCACTTTTGTCGCGCTGCTCAGGCCCGTATTTGAGGGGGAGGGCAGGGGTGGACATCCCCCCTGAAATTTGCTCAGAAATAATATGATAAGGAACAGAGAAAAAATTTCGGTTTACGATGTTTTACCTAAAACATCACGATGGTTACCCGGCTAATAAAAGGAAAAAAACAAAAAACAAACAGATAACCTAGTAATATGTTCTATGGACTTTTGGTGAAGGAAAATTCGAGTGTAGAATGTATACATTTTAAGACCAAACCGGGACCAGTTGCGAAAAATGCAACTACACAGGCCTTCCGGCAGGAATTGAACCCACGACCTTGCGATTCTAGTGCAATGCTCTGACCACTGAGCCACGGAGGCCGTTGTCGAGAGCTTGATCGCGAGTTCGGTATACATTACTACCTTAATGTATACCGAACTCGCGATCAAGCTCTCGGCCTCCGTACCTTAATGTAAACCGAACTCGCGATCAAGCTCTCGGCAACGGCCTCCGTGGCTCAGTGGTCAGATCATTGCACTAGAATCGCAAGGTCGTGGGTTCAATTCCTGCCGGAAGGCCTGTGTATAGTTGCATTTTTCGCAACTGGTCCCGGTTTGGTCTTAAAATGTATATATTCTACACTCGAATTTTCCTTCACCAAAAATCCCTAGAACACGCTATGTAACCTAGTAATATCTAACATTGAATTGAAAGATCACTCACATCGTTTTTATTCGGAAGCTTAAGCTTCAAACGAAGATATTTTTTGAGAGAACCTATCGTTAGTCGAGTAGAAGATTTGATGAATTTTTTCGCCAGTGGTTGAATGAGCTCGCTCGAAACTTCATCATTGCTGGAAAAAAGGAAAGAATATAGTATCGTGGAATGTTTATATGCAACCATAATAAATCAATCATTATTCATAATTATAGAGTTAGAATTCTCGAATTAGAATTATGATTTATGACATTTATGTGGCGTTTTCAACGTCTCAGTATGTTACGTGTGCACTTAACTCGCATCTTACGTCATGGCCTAAACTGTCAAAAATTGCTACGTAATTACACTGACGTCACAGCACACGTATGAACCACGTCACAGCATCTCACGTAATGTGGTCAACGTCATAACATATGTATATGCACTCACGTCACAGCACCTCACGTGATGTGCTCAACGTCATAACATACGTATATGCACTCACGTCACAGCATCTCACGTGATGTGCTCAACGTCATAACTACGTATATGCACTCACGTCGCAGCATCTCACGTGATATGCTCAACGTCATAACTACGTATATGCACTCACGTCGCAGCATCTCACGTGATATGCTCAACGTCATAACTACGTATATGCACTCACGTCACAGCATCTCACGTGATGTGCTCAACGTCATAACATATGTATATGCACTCACGTAACAGCATCTCACGTGATATGCTCAACGTCATAACATATGTATATGCACTCACGTCACAGCATCTTACGTATAAATCTTGAGTATAAAATCCACATGCAAAAAATTGGATGTCTTTATGTAGTTACGATACATGACACAACGTCACATACGTCACAACATATTACGCAATCTCCTCAAAATGGATCATCATCCTTGGTATTCTCTTCTAAACAAGTTCTTCCATATTATAAGTTGTACGTATACAGTAGTACATATGGTACGTTTGCGAGCTTGGTGTAATGTAACAGACGTTTGGGGCTTAGAAATCTCTTCTGAGTAATTGAGCTTGACGAACGTCCAACAAACGTCTATTAAGTTCTTCCAATGTTCCATGTCATACGATCTCTAGCCCGTCTTTTCAGACCGACATATACCAGTTCCCACCATGTTTCAGGCCGTGTAACAACCCTCTCCTCGAATCCTTCTACTCTTTCACCTTCAAATCTGGGTGTTGGTGGCACAGTGGTTAGCGCACGTGCCTTTCACCTCTGCGACCCGGGTTCAATTCCTGCTCTCAGCAGTTATCTGATTAAAATTTCACCTTGGCCGCATGTGAGAAGAGTGCTTCCAGTTTGACTCTACCAAACATTGCAGGTTTCCTCCCCGGTTTCCTCCTGTAGAAACACTGGACCAATGAGGGATGGCCCTTACTGGACCTCTAGGGAGAACAGTTAGCTTTTAACTGATAGAGATATCCAGTATAAATAAGATTAGTTTAGTTTAGTTTAGTTTAGTTTAGTTTAGTTTAGTTTAGTTTAGTTTAGTTTAGTTTAGTTTAGTTTAGTTTAGTTTAGTTTAGTTTAGTTTAGTTTAGTTTAGTTTAGTTTAGTTCAAAAACTTCTTTCAATAAACCATTTCCTCTTAATATATGGCCAATCCAGTTCTTTTGTCTCCTTTCAATACAGTTCATAGAACTCCTGTCTTCATTTACTCTCTGTAACACCTCCACATTTGTAACTCTTTCCATCCAATTAGTATATTTAGTATACGTCGCCACACCCACATTTCAAATGCATTCAACCTGTCCATATCCTCTTTTCATAATGTCCACGACTGTACTCCATATCGGACCATTTAGCTACGGTTACACACACCGATTTGTGCTCAGAGATGACATAAACTTTTCTTTTATTTTCGCGACTTTTTTCGCTACTTTTAATTTTTTCGCGACTTTTTTCGCGACTTTTTTTGCGAGTTTTTTCGCGACCTTTTTTGCGACTTTTTTCTCGACTCTCACCAACATGGCGTCAACCAAAGATTCGTCAGGTTCGAACACAGCCTGAACAACAACATTCATATCAGTGGGGTTCACCCTTCTTCTACAACCATGGCTTTGTAGTATTCTTCTTAGCTGTCGTAAACAAAGTCGAACTCCGTGAATACTGGCGAGAAAACCTAAAATTTCTGCTGCAGTAAAACCAAGCCTAAAGTAGTTCACGATTGCTTCATTGCGTCCAATCGCTTGATTAACAGGAGAATATTGTGGTAAAATAGCCTTAACAGTTGCTATTTGCAACATACAAATACAAAATAATAGAAGAATCGAAATATAGTAAGGTTAGATATACTGCCGAAACAGAGAAAGTAGGAGTCTAACGTTTCGAGCGAAGGCCCTTCGTCAGAGAGGAACGTTTCTCTCTGACGAAGGGCCTTCGCTCAAAACGTTAGACTCCTACGTTCTCTGTTTCGGCAGTATATTACAAAATAATAGAAGCATGGCTATTTCTTTCGAAAATACCTATAAAGGGCCAAGTTCCTTCTCGTGAATCTGAAAAGTCGCGAAAAAATTAAAAGTAGCGATAAATCGGTCACCCGGCTACACACATCAATTTGTGTTGAAGAAAAATCAAGTTTAAAAATAAATCAAGGATGGGCGGAGCTTGAACAAAAGAAATTTGTCATGATTGCACCACAAACGGATGACAGGTATGTTACACTTGTCGATTTGTGCGGCGTTGCAGATTTTCGTTGCAAGTTTTTGATCCCTTATCAAAAACTTGCAATGCTTCAGCAACGCATAAATCGGCGTCGACTGGGTATGTTACACACACCGATTTATCTCGCAATGCCGTTGCGACACAAATTGACGACATAAATCGGTGTGTGTAACTGTAGCTTTAGATAAGTGTGCTCAATGTCATAGCTTGCTACAAGACAATTGACTTAATTACAATCTTACCTGACACAATCCAAACAAAAAGCAATTTGTGGATCATCGCGGTGATAGTTACTATGATGCTGCTGTTCTTTCTTCTCCCAATCCGACCCTCGTAATCTTTTGTTTGATTGAAAACCACTTTCTTCGTCTGAGAAATAACAAATAAAAAAATGTTTTAGCCAATATCTCGATGGTTCATCATATGACGTTTACAGCTACTGTTTCTGTTTTAGGGGTGTTGGTGGCATAGTGGTTAACGCATGTGCCTTTCACATCTGCGATTCCTGTTTGATGCAGTTATCAGTTTAAAATTTCACCTTGGCCGCGCATGTGACAAGCCTCGAAATAAATCTTGTAAATCTACCGGTCATTGTGACCGGTAAGAAATGAAATTTGCCGGTCACGGAGGATTTGTTACCGGTCATATTGTTTTTTTCACTTATTATATTGTCTATTCGTGCACTTGTATAGCCGGTATATATAAGTTAGTTTATCTTATAGTTTGCATAATAGTAAGACATTCATTAAAAGTTCCGATTCTGTTCTGGGAATCTGGGACAGAATAGAACCAAGATATTTTCTCAGAGCACAAGGTCAATGGTTTCATTGCTCCAGTTGTTTTGGAGTCGGACTGCTGCTATGTGGGATGAAGTATCGTCTGAAATGCAGGTGTTATATTTGGATGAATATGCGTCGTGCTTTCGGGGTTTGACATCCGCTAGTGCAGTTTTAAGGTGTAGTGCGAGTGAGACATCCGATTTTTCCCCAAACTGAACGTCTGCAACGATTATAAAAGCAACATTTTCCGAAACAAAAAAAAAATCGATTTCACTCAAAAATTTACCGGTCATATATGGCTTGTAAGCAACTTGACAAACTGGATAATTCTACTTCTCGAGGCTTGGCATGTGAGAAGAGTACTTTCAGTTTGACTCTATCAAACACCACAGGTTTTCTCAGGAACACTGGATTAATAAGGGGTGGCCCTTGTGGAACTTCTAGAGAGAACAGCTAAGATATAATATATACGGTTATTCAGTAGAACTAAAGTTAGTTCATAAGCAACACTGGGCATTTCACTCGATTACATAGCGTGTTCTAAGGATTTTGGGTGAAGGAAAACTCGAGTGTAGAATATATACATTTTAAGACCAAACCGGGACCGGTTTGGTTTTAAAATGTATATCGTGGGTTCAATTCCTGCCGGAAGGCCTGTGTAGTTGCATTTTTCGCAACTGGTCCCGCTTTGGTCTTAAAATGTATATATTCTACATTCGAATTTTCCTTTACCCAAAATCCTTAGAACATGCTATGTAATCGAGTGAAATGCCCAATATCACTTATAAGATATAATATATACGGTTATTCAGTAGAACTAAAGTTAGTTCAGTTTACTCTGATTTCTTCCCGTGTAGAAATTACGTTCTCTATACGCTGCGCGTATAATTACGTTCTCAAGTTTCGATACTAGTACAAACGAACTTTCCCATTCGTTGAAATGGAACAAATTAGATCACCAGCGCAAAGTTGATAAATCAATTTGAATGTACAAAGCTCTGAACGCTCTAACACCAGAATATTTGAGCTCTAGATTTATCAATCAAACGGACATTACGTCTTATAACTTGAGAAATGTAGAAAACAAGATAGCAGTTCCTCTTCCGCGTACTGACTACTATAAAAGAAGTTTCAGTTACAGTGGAGCGGTACTGTGGAATGGCTTACCATCAAACCTAAGACAAGCTCCTTCACTGGCAAACTTTAAGACCCAAATAAGTTCCCACACTTTTCAGAGTGACTAATTTTCATATTGCACGGCGTCTTTGTAAAGCAGGTATTTTTTTTTCTTCATTTCCTTTTTATATATTTTAGTTAGTTAATTAGTATATAACTTTGTAACCTCTTTATAATTAGCACAGTATACTTTTGTAACTCTTATTTTATCCTGAAAGACCTACCGTGGGTAAATAAAGTTATCGTATCGTACCGTATAACCATAGTCAATCGAGATATGGTCTGGAAACTCAGTTAATGTCTTTGGTCTATCTTTTTGTTCGCCTTTATGCATTTTTGTGCACGGTGCACGGTCACTGAACACATTGTATTTTAGTATAATGAACGAATTGTCCAATAGCAACGTTTCAGTTCAATCACTCAACCGTGCTATTTAAATATTAACAAACCTAAAACAAAGGATGTGCACGGTGTAAGGTACGGTTCAACATAAAATCACAGCTCATTATAGGAGCTTTGAAGTTTGCCGAGTTTCCAGACCATATCTCGATTGACTATGGTATAACACTGGACCAACGAGGAATAGCCGTTATAGGACGTCAAAGGAGCACATGATAGAGTTATCCAGTATAAATAAAGTTAGTTATGTATGTTATTAGTGTTCTCAGCTTGAAGTTGGTACAGTTTTTAAGTACAAAACTCTGAGCTCTAGACGGGACACGAACCCACAACCTTCCAAATGCCAGTCGGACGCTCTCACCATTGAGCCACTGGAACTCAGACGGTAGACCGAGGTTGTAACCTTTAAAGTTAGTTTACACTGGTTTCCATAGGCGTAGAGTATGGGGGGGGGGGGGCTGACGGGCTTTAGCCCCCGGAGAAATCTCAACTGGGGGAGGGGGGTGAGCCCACCCAGAAATTTTGCAGCAACTGACTCATCAATCACCATTCACAAATTATAGGTTACTCCTTAGACTAAAGTAACTGTTACAGCCTCATCCCTGTCAGCCAAAAGCACCCATATACAGTGATAAGTCAACCCAGTAAACACAACATCGAAAAATTGTTGAAATGTATTGTATTTTAACTAGTTTTTATGACACTTCATGACCTTCAGTGTTCTTAAAAATCACCCCTCAAAATGCAGAAAATGGCATTTCCAAGACTCTAAATTTCCAAAATTTCCAAAAAGTATTAAAAAAATTCCTGTACTAACCTTTGGCCTTTTTTCTTTTCTGAGATTCGTGAAAGTTAGCTTCACGTTGCCTTTCATCTATATAGAGTTTTTTAATCATTTAGTACTAGTATATAGTGGAGATTATTTGTTATAGTTGAGTCATGAAGATAGACATCGTTTGTACAAGGTTGCTTAAGAAATCACTTAAGTATTTCGCGCTTACTTTCTTGCAGATTTGGAACCAGTTTAAAAATGATGTCCTCCAAAGTTTGATCAGCTCTAGGTAGATATATTGCAAAACAAGGACTTCAATACATAATGCATGTCAACGAACGAACTGAATGGTGTAGATTTTATAAGTATATGATTAACACGTACTCATACAGGCAGGCAGACACAGACACAGACAGACAGACAGACAGACAGACAGACAGACAGACAGACAGACAGACAGACAGACAGACAGGCAGGCAGGCAGGCAGGCAGGCAGGCAGGCAGGCAGGCAGGCAGGCAGGCAGGCAGGCAGGCAGGCAGGCAGGCAGGCAGGCAGGCAGGCAGGCAGGCAGGCAGGCAGGCAGGCAGGCAGGCAGGCAGGCAGGCAGGCAGGCAGGCAGGCAGGCAGGCAGGCAGGCAGGCAGGCAGGCAGGCAGGCAGGCAGGCAGGCAGGCAGGCAGGCAGGCAGGCAGGCAGGCAGGCAGGCAGGCAGGCAGGCAGGCAGGCAGGCAGACAGACAGACAGACAGACAGACAGACAGACAGACAGACAGACAGACAGACAGACAGACAGACAGACAGACAGACAGACGGGAAGGCAGATGTTTGGCCCAGTTCTAAACGCTGATTTGCGGAGAATATGTGAATGGCATTTAACTACCTTAGCAATTCCAAAGGATTCGTTTCATGAATAACGGTTGAACATTTGGGACATTCATTCTCGTCAGAATCTTCGAGAAATTGAACGATACAACTCTTGCAAACTTGATAAAAACGAGGAAAAAAAAGGAAAGGTGAAAGGTTCTAATTCTATAATCAAATGTTAGTAAATGCCACCCATCTTGTCGACTTATTTTACAAAAATTTCTCCTCGATTGCAAAGTATTGGTATCTTACATTAAGGACAAGTTTGGGATAGGATAAGCTTTAGTGTCAGTTATACTCACTCTAAATTACATAATTTTTGTTTTAGCACTTAGATAGTTAAGTCAAAATACCGCACATGGCTTACTGTAATTGAGAAAATACATTGAGTAGTACACTGAGTAGTACTTTGAGTAGTTGGCTTGGTTAGCCGGGATGGCGGATTTAATCCGAGAATAAATACTGTGTTAAAATAGTTGCAATTGCATGGAAGATGGGCCAGCCTTAGGGGGCGATTACATGGCCCGGGCTGGCCTGGTTAACTGGGATGAGTTTACGAAACGATTACATGGAGCGGGCTAGCCCGGTAAGCCGGGATGATTTCAGGCCGAAATTCGCAATTATCAAGTAAGTAAGGGCAAAGTTACGTTAGTTTTACTTCAGTTTTACACTAATTAGTCTATTATTTATTTTGTAAGCCCATCGTTAATAAAAAGATTGTTAAAGTCTTCGCTAACCCAGGAAAGCGTCTTCACGAAGACTAATTAATTTATTAAATCTTCGCTTTGATCACGAAACACACAAACAACGTTGATGGTCTATTTCAGTTCCTTTCAGCACTATTTATTCACACATACAGTCAAGCAAAGGAACGCGTATCGAAGCGAGTTCAACAGTTTTTCAGCCCGGTTTGCCGGGATGAAAACGATTACATTGACATTTTCATCCCGGTTAACCGGGCTAGCCCGGTTGCGACAACCGGGATCTCGGCAAACAGGTGTCCCAGGAAATCCAGGGGCGATATTCCTAGGAATATAAAACTACTACGGCAACGTGTTTGAACACTAGAATTTTATGTCATATACAAAGAACGTTTGCAAACGACGTCGGTTCCCAAGAGTAATTTTCACGCCGTCGTGACTCTGTTGACAACGTGAAAAAGCATTTTCACGTTGCATAGACAACCTTACTTTCGCGACTAACATAGATTGAACAAGTGTTGTTCCTCAAGAATTTAAGAACAGAATGAGTCCGTGCGATTATGAATGTATAAATACAACACTATTTAATACCACTCCTAAACTTCCTGCCGTAGCCCGTTGTCATGCAGGATCTTAAAGTCCCTTCAGAATCGGAAGCACTTCTATCTTTCATGAGGCCCTGTTAGGGTAAATTCCGACAGCCGACATTGCGTTAAATCAGCGACATGCGAGAGCTGAAATGGCGACAAACGAAACCAAAGTTGACTAAAATTGCGACAGCGAATGGAGAGTAGTAAAAAAATGAAGCCGAAATAACGACAGGGACATGACCAAGTCCTAAAATGACCTAAAATTGCGACACGACAAGTTTTGAAGTTCAAACTGGCGACATGTGCACCCCCCCTAACAGGGCCTCTTTCATAAGAGCACCCTGGTTCCAGAGGTAGAATTGTTATTTTTTGCGTCGCGGTATTGACCAGACAGGCATTGCGATATGTCGCTCGATCTGTTTAACGCCGTGACTTTAGCTGCTAGTTCGCCGCTGTGTCAGCTTTTCCAACTTTCTGTTGTCTATAACTTCACGGAGTTGAACGGCGCTACAGTTGAGACCCTCTGCACATGCAAGCTTCCAGAAGAGTACGACGATATGGTTTCGTGCGATCTTTGCGGGGAATGGTTCCACCTAAAATGTGTACAATGCCATTCTACGGAGAGTGAGTGGCTTTGCCCTTCGTGCACTCCACCACCAGCTAAAAGGACTAAGCTAAGCCATTGAGCTATATAGTCAACTAGTATAATTTTTATAAGATATTAAATTTACTAAACAATGTTCTTGTCATGTTTTGTATAGGTAATCGCATGGGGCCGAGGAAAATTAAGGTTTAATTTCACGAGTGTTTTCAAAATTTTACAAAATTGCCCAAGTCGCGAAGCGACGAGATTTTACGAGAACTCATGCGATTATGTGTTAATAATATAGCGGGCAAAATTATTTAAGAGCTATATTATGTCCAGAAAATGTCAAAGTACAATGTACCTTATCACGGTCGGTGCTCAGCAACATTCCAAATTTCCCTCGCTCTATCGCTGTGCATGTAGCTTTCTTCTTGTAAACACAGGCAAAAGTTCGTAAGTTTTCTACGGTATTCATTTTCACTAATAGTTTACACTCCTTCAATAGTTCAAATTAGTTCAAAGTAAACAAAAAAGCATTTTCAGACCGAAAAACCTTGCAGATTTGTTGAAAACATTGTCAGTCCTCTGAGGTTCACTGTTGCTAAGTAACCAAGCGACCAATCACATGCAAGTACTGCTGATCAAGGAACCAATCAAGTGCAAGTAATTTTGCCCTGAATTACAAAAAAATGCCCTCTTCATTAGCCAATCATATTCGAGAAATTTTGCCCTCTATATTATTAGAATTTAAATCGAAATCGAGAAGGGGGGGGCGAAATTCCTAAAGGGGGGCAATATTCCTAGGAAATTCGCCCTCCGGGAGGGCGAGATTTCTAGGAAATTCCCCCCCTGGGGGCGATATTCCTAGGAAATTCCCCCCCCCCCCCCCATGGGGAGGGGGGCGAATTTAACATGCGTTTTATATATAAAGCGGGCTAGCCTGGTTAACCGGGCCAGCCCGGGCCATGTAATCGCCCCCTTAGCCGGGGTTCCGATTGTTGCAGAATGTTGCTTGCCGAGCCAACTCGGTTATAAGCGAGTTGAAAATATCATTTCCCCCTATGTAATCGGCTTTTTGCCGAGTTGACCCGGCAAAGCGGGCTGAAAAACTGTTTAATTCGTTCCGATATACGTATTCGTTTAGTCTTCGTGAAGACGTAACGATACTTACAAAAAGTTTCACCGACATAAGTAACAATGCAAAACTGCAGTAAAAGTAACGTAACTTTGCCCAAATGAAGCAACATATAATTGTGAAATTGAAATCATCGACGTCAACTCAAAACTCATCCTGGTTCACCGAGCTAGCCCGCTCCATGTAATTGCAACTTATTAGTGTGCTGAATGCTTTGAGCATACGTTTAGTATTTAACACAAACAGGACTGAATAATTCTCCGGCTTTCCTTATCTAATACAGCGCGTCCTTCGAATTCTCTCTCTCTGAAACATGCATGAGACAAGTACCTACTTAAAGACGACACTTAATCTGTTTCCTGTCTCTTCAGAGATTAGTTCAGACTTTCGTATATCTGTGAATGCACTATAATGCTAGCCTCTTGTATTAAGTTCTGCGTTGCTAGCTATCAGCTTCGCGCGCTAAATTATCCCCCCTACGAACTGAGTCCAATTAAAGTAATCACTCCCCACTGTTTTTCTTTAATGGAATCGATTATAATCTCCTTTCCCTGTTTACACTATACATTTCAAGTTTTCGCAGCTGTCAGTTTGTGACATCATAACAGCACATCGTCTGTGTTTTAATAAGCTGTGCGCGGCTTATCTCATATAATGCTTGACAAGAATCTTTTAAACGCTTCGCCAAAACCTGGCTTTGTTTAAGACGAACAAACCTCGAAGCCAACCGTCTTGATAAGCTTCGATGTCATTATCAGGAGGTGACAACAAAACCGAAACTCATATTTGAATTAATATGCCTGTATTACAAATGATATAGAACAAAGGAACCATCTGTTTTTTGGTTTATAGAAGCTTGGGATATTCAGAAACCGTAGTGTACTGTAGTATATTAATTCTGTTGATCATAATTCCATAAATAATATAGCTTCCCAGATTCTGGACTGAAGTAGTCGATGGCTATAAGACTAGGTTGTAAATTAGGCATTAGTTCTCCATACACTAAATATATATGTATTCTATTCCCTATTACATCTCCCGAGTCCTGAACATCATCATTTTGGCATAGCTGTGTGCTTGGCCCGCACTTACATGTGTGAAGGCACTCTGCGACTGTCGTGGGTTTTATCCAGTAGCCGTCACACAACGAACAGGTTAGCAATTCATTGAAGTCTCGTAATTTTAACGTGATCTTCTTGTTCGACTAGAGAAAAAAATAAAATATAATGCAGAGTAGTTGCTTGATCATGCAGTTGTACCGGGAAAGTCACGCCAAGAGAGTTCTACCAATGGCAATGACGCCACATTACCTGTATATAACTTTATAACTGATAAATGATACAGCCCTGAACTAAAGACCATAAGAAATATGCAGGTGCTAAATTTTTATGTTGCCAGACCCTCTCTGTTTTATAGTGTATATATTTATTCTTCTAGACTTATTAACAAGGCTTTGGCATACCAATCAAACGAAAGTACTAGAAATAGTCTACTGAAACCTTGAATTTATAAGGAGTTAACTAAATAGCGAGCTTCTGTTCGAGTTTGTGATGTCTTAATACATCCAGTGTCGAAGTGAGTATGGCCAGAATCTCCATACAAGGCGGCCACAATGCGTACCGCTAAAAGATTAGTGTATCACGCAGTGTTTAGATAAGCTCTGCTATTTGTAGAGACAAGGAGATCTAGACGGGAGTTACTAGTATTGCTACATCTATACTGTTGGTTCCAGTCTACTGAACTGTTAATATTTAGCTCTTTGCCCGTGACCGTCGTATTTCTGAGAGTATTTTGCCCATTATAAGGAACCAAGACTTGAGGTAACAAAAGCTTATTTATAATTCTGTTCCCAGACACAATACATTCTAAAGAGCTAGACAGCCTGATCTTCCTTTGCCCTTAAAGTAAAATTCTTTTGTGTTATTGTCATCAAATCTCACATTGTTGGCTCATTTCCCGTTTACCTGTAAGAGATCCATTCTTGGCTTGTGTTCTACTTCCTACACACACTGTTCCTCTGCCTGAGTTGTCCAACCAAAATGGCGTCCTAGTACCAGGTTCTTCGCAATCGCTATCAACTACTCAAACGCAACAGGCCCGGATGTGTGTCGACGTGATTATTGGTCAATATGTAAACACCTTGCGTGGAAGGGTTTGATTTGCCAATTATACTCAATTTAATCACGGAGGACTTAATATATAATAAGACCTTATCTCTTCATACTCCCATATGCATGCATGGTTGATTTTGTTATGATATCATGGCATTAACAAATATAACAATGACTAAAAATTCGACAACAATTTGACAACAAAAAATAAATAAAAGCAAAAAATGCTACATATATGACATGTCTTTGGTTTCTGAACTGATCTCAAAACATTTTTCACATTGATTCGCCTGGCCTTGCGTTTACACGATACCGGCACAAAAATAACATGAAATGTTATTTGCTGTATTTGCATACCGGCATGATTTTGTTCCGTTTTCAAATTGTCTGAGTACGTTGCGTTCTTAAACACCTTAGCAGTTTACCACGTGTGATTTCGTTTTTATTCATAGACTTAAATATTGCTTTGGTCATCTGGCCGAATAATTTAGTTAAATCTGCTATACATGATCGTTATTTTCAGTAGACTAAACTATTTTTTTTTAGTATCACTTAATATTCCAATTAAAGCTTTGTCGGTTTATTTCCACGGTGTCAGAATTACGTCATAGAAAATACTCAAGTATATAAACACTTGAACACAAATGGTAGTAACTCCAAAAAGCAAAGATCTGTACTAGTAAATAGAACAACTCAGGAATAAAAATCTATTATCTAACAGTACTTAATTCTCTAATCTTTTTGTCACATGGGCTAGCTGTCTTCTCTTTTGCCTTTATATATAACTGGTCTTTTATCATCGAGTTCATCTTCCTAGAGAATTGGAACAAAAGCAGTTTGTATATTCCACCAAAAGCGGAGAGTACCGTAGTATATATACATAAATCCACAGTTGCTGATGATGAGCCAGACACTGCATTTATTATTGTTATTCCACCGTCCGCCAAACTGCCGTATGGAATTATGCATATAATATTTTGTGAGTATATATATATATATATATATATATATATATATATATATATATAGTCATCTGAAGATTGCCTTTGGCATGAAACACGGTGTAATGACATATATATATATATATATATATATATATATATATATATATATATATATATATTATTTAGATCTAGAATAAACTTGTATTGAGCACTCTTCTTCTGGAAAATATCCATGATTATCAAGTTATTCATCTACCTATATATATATATATATATATATATATATATATATATATATATACATTACTTAAAATACTCATTAATAATTCATGAAGAAAACACAAAAGAAATCATGACCGTGAAGGAGGTTGTATATCTGATACAAACCACACGTGGTTTTATCAGATATACAACCACTGGTGGTTGTGTATTAGGTCCATCTCCACTCTAAAACATTGAAAATGAGCTTTAATGAATTAATCTGAACAAATATTACTCATATTAACATCAAAGACTTGGAGTATTTTAAGCTATTTACAATATGTATATCCAATACAACACGGCCACCATATTGTAAATACTTGTATATCCAATACAACACGACCACGAATATTGTAAATACTACATATATATATATATATACGTGTTTCGCTGTACTACATCTCATCAGTGTATAGCTTGGAACAAACTAGATGCGAGAACACCAGCAATTATTATATATATATATATATATATATATACCACCACGTGTTACACATGCATATATGTGGATTATTTTTAAATCCTATTTATAAAATGGATTATGAGAAATGTTTATTTACAAAAACATGATAATATTCGGTATAAGCTGTTGATCAGTAACTCTCTATAATGATAGTCACTATTTAGTTTAGTTTACAATTGATTGTTTGGCACCGACAATTATATATAATTCAATACTACCAGCATTGTGTATACATGCAGTGTAATTTTATTTCAACATCTCCCCCATGTTATGTTACTATAGGAAATTTCGTGAAAACGTGGGTTATGGCTAGTTAATCTGTGAGATAAGATAAACGCAGGCGGCGTTGGTTTTCAATATGCAAATACAATCCGACAAACAAAACACATTCTGGGCAGAGAAACGAAGATAAACTTGGAGTTCGCTTTGCGTCTTAGCTCTTAATTTTTCTCCGTGTTTGGTTTTTCGATTTGACGAAAATCAACCTCGAAGTAAACAAGCTGACTGATAATTAAAGAGCCGCTCTCATGCTGTGAGGACACACTCAGGAAATGATGGGATTTAATTTGAGTTTATGCAGAGTTTGCGCACAATTTGGACTAATTTGTGGTCAAATATTTGGAACCGACAAATGCCGCAATACAATGAACCCTCTAGTCATTTAGTATAATCAGTCAATGCTACCACATCGTGTTGTGTATATTTGACGTGCGAGTTCAGTGTTTATTCAAAGTTGGCTTGGCCTATATAGTATTTAATTATACACGCTTGCCTTTTGTAGCCTTAAATTGATACGAAAAGAAATACATTTTTATTGCGAAGACACGAAAGATATATTGGACTCGTTCAACAGTTTCCCACCGCGTAATTATTTGTTTTATTTAGCGCATTCCGTCATTCAGAGCTGGCTAAGGGCATTGCCGCTTTGGCTAAAGCTGTATAGCATTAATATACATTTATACACGCTGCCACGCTTCCCTTGTGTAGCCTTAAAATACGAAAAGAAATACTCCGTGACAATTTCATTGCAAAGACACGAAATTGATATTGGTCACTCGTTCAACAGTTTACAGTTCGTGTGAAGCGTTTCTTGACATTGGGGCGCAGATTGATAGAAGTGTATATTTGATGATGTGCTCAATCGTACATCTTGCTTCACTCATTTGTCATTAAATTGTGATGAGCGAGGCCAGCGATCGACCCCGATAACAGTCCACCAATGTATAGTAATAATAAGTAATTAAGTAGATCAACGAAGCGCTACGAACAATATCGGTGTAACGTATTCAAACGACGGTACGCCTGCTCAGGGTAAGTTTTTGCTCCTAATTCCTCCGTACCGTCAAACCAAAATTCCTTTGGCCTTTTGCCACACATAGTTGAGATAGTATATAGGTCAAAGGCGTGACCTGTTGTGTTTTCAAACTTCCGATTGAAGAGAAGACAAGCAATATGTTCACAGCTGGAAATTGAGAATCACCGAGCAGACTGCATGAAAGAGGTTGGAGTCAACTCTTGAGCGAAGACCTTGATTAGAAGATCTTCTAAAGGCTGTATAAAAAAAGCTGAAGGGACCGACGCCAGTTTGGATGTGAGAAGAAACTATTTAACATCGACGTTCTCTAGGAGGTAAATCTCAAATCTGCATAACAGAGGGCTTTAAACTCTTTACATTTGAAAGCATCGTGGCCAGCCAGATGTCACTGTTGAGAGCGTTTAGGCAAACTACTGTTTTTATACATACTGAGTGAGACTAGACTAAACCGGCCAAGCTTAGATTATTCTGAATGATATACAATCATATGGTTTCAGTAATCTTTGTACATGCATGGATTTCAATACAAACTAGTATTATGCTATATTACCGCGTTTAATACACAGTGATATTTATATGGTTCACCCGAGGCATTCATTCATATTGGTAGTCATGAAACTCGTCTCAAAACTCAAATTTGACAACTCATTTAGCCATATCGGCTTCGTGAAGTGTGATCAGATAGTTGTGTATATGATCGAGCTATATGTAGGTTGTGCTCATTTACTTAACATATATATTCTTTACAGCATTGACTATATATATACATTGTATACCTGTATATATTGTATATGCTTGCCTTGGGCTCTCTAAGATGAATGCATGAGTATGCCATTGTATTAGTTTGACTATAATCTTGTCATGCAAAGACAAAGCACTGCTTTGTAATGTTGGTATCTATAAGGATATATATAGCGGCCGGACTATAACATGATCAGAGACGCCAAATAGATTCTCATATCACAAAATGTATTAGATTTGGAAATTAAAGGGTGGAACGCCACTTTGACTGAGTTTATAAGTAGACAAGGATTTAGCAGCTAAGTTGGATTAATACTCTGGTAATTGAATGTTTTTCGAAACGCATGCATGCATGTACATGTCTTGAGATGCGAGCTAGGCTGCTATAGTTGGCCAGGATAGAACAGAGATGAGATATATAGCACGCGTCAGGATATCACACTAAGGGAGGGATCAGAAAGGTATGTACGGTGAAAAGCTAATAGAGAATTGTGGTTTATCTTTGGTTCTTAATAAAGTCATTTCTGGGGGTAAAACAATATTCAATAAGGCTATTTTTGACTGTCGAAATCCAGACAGTTTTAGTCGTCAAAGGGAAAATTCCCTCAGAAATCTTAGGCAGCAATGTATTCCTGTCTGAGTCAGGCAGCCAGCCAAAAACGACCTGTATATGTCTAACTCTAACACCAGCTTATTTGAGGGATTCAATCCTCACCCAGCTTAGGCAGCAGATTAAAGTCGTTACATTATATAAATCCATTTCTGCCTTCCCTGCCTGAGACAGCCAGCCAAAAACGACCCTTTGTACATTTTTACTCCGTCTAACATCAAATTATTTTATATACTCTGCATGTCTAACGCCAGACTATATTTTACTCGTATGAAATAGAGAACCCTCAGTTAGCCAAGGCAGCAATGGGTTAACACTTAACACGACCTCTATTATCCGTTTACTCTCTCTAACACCAGATTATTTTACTCGGATAACCTGGCGTTAATAGTCTATAGTTTACTCGTAAGAAAGTGAAAATCCTCAGCTAGCCGAGGCAGCAATGGGTTAAAAATCATTAAATTCATTAAGATTTCTTCTTCATGAATTTCTTCTTTCCTCTATTATCCGTTTACTCTCTCTAAGACTAACACCAGATTATTTTACTTTGATAGTCTAGTTTATATTTTTATTATTAAGGGACAAACCTCAGCTAACCGAGGCAGCAATGGATTAAAAATCATTAAATTTATTAAGATTTCTTCTTCATGAATTTCTTCTTTCCTCTATTATCCGTTTACTCTCTCTAGACTCTTAGACTAACACCAGATTATCTTACTTTGATAGTCTAGCGGTGGTTTATATTTTTATTATTAAGGGACAAACCTCAACTAGCCGAGGCAGCAATGGATTAAAAATCATTAAATTCATTTCTTTTTCATGGGTAGGCCTAAAGTAAACGGCCTCTATTATCCGTTTATACTCTCTCTAACACCAGATTATTCTCACTTTGAGTCTAGCATTAAGTGCTATAGCCGAAGTAGAAATGGGTTAAGTCAGCCTAAAAGTAAAACTGCCTCTATTTCCGTTTACTCTGTCTATAAACACCAGATTTATTTACTTTGATAGTCTAGCGTTGGTCTATATTTTACTCGTATAAAAGAGAGAATCCTCAGCCATTTTGCCTAGATAGCAATTAGTTATTAAATAGTCCATTTCTTCTTGTTCTCTGAGCAGGGCAGCTAGCCAAAAACGTCCTCTCTCTGACTCTATGATTTACTTTGTCTATACCAGACGCCGGGTCATTCGTCAAAGAGAGAACTCTCACTCTGCTATAATAGCCTTTTGAGTTTTGACAAGTAATGGAAGGTTGATTTGACAGACGTCTGTTACATACACCAAGCTAGCAAACGTACCTGACATGCACTTAGTTTGTCGAATGTTTGGTTATGTATTAAGATGCTCTTCCGTTCAGTTACTCATGTATGAGCCAACTAGACAAGTGCTGCATGTGGTGGTTTAATAATATGTACGTTTTACTTTTCGAGTTGGTTCTGGAATATACTGTTTAATCAGTATCTTACCATGATACTATAGACTATGATATTAAAGGGTTCCAATTCATTATTATAATTCAGTTCTCGGTTGTCAGTGCACGAGTAATTCAATTTGTAGCCAATTTCAAAAGCACCCTGATGAAAGGTTTTGGTCGGCTTGAAACGTCAATATTTAGAGACTGAAAAGTATAATTTTCTTGACACCATCGAAGTCTAGACTTGAACTGCCACGTCGTTAGTAATGGCGCCACTTCACGAAATTTGTTACCGCCCGCGCAATTTTTCTCCGATTTATCTCAAATTTGCACCAAATGTAATTAAGTATGTAAGGAGACTATCGTATTATGAAATAAATAGAAAATATTGTTTGACTTTCGGATATACTCATAAGTTTAAAATCACAGTAACCTTCGCGTCGCGGTTTAAGTTAGTCTTTGGTTTTACCAAAGAGAGCTCAATTTACCAAATGTATACTTCTCAATGTTTGTTCTATACAAAAGGGTTTTCGCGCGTTTTATTTATATAAAAACTAACTGAGTTACAAGCCTTCATTTGTCAATTGCTTCTTCCACAACATAGGTCGAGAAATGAAATATCCTAGCTGCAAAACCCCTAAAACTTATGAGTATATCTGAAACAATATTGTTTATTTATTTCATAATACGATAGTGTCCTCCACATACTTAACTACATTTGGTGCAAATTTGAGAGAAATCGGAGAAAAATTGCGCTGGCGGTAACAAATTTCGGGAAATGGCTTACTACGTGGCAGTTCAAATCTAGAAATTGTTCTGCTGACTTCGATGGTGTCAAGAAAATCATGTTTTTCAGTCTCTAAATATTGACGTTTCCAGCCAAAACCTTTCAGGGTGCTTTTGAAATTGGCTACAAATATTCAAATTGGCTACAAATATTCAATTTGTAGCCAATTTCAAAAGCGCCTTGATGAAAGGTTTTGGCTGGAAACGTCAATATTTACAGACTGAAAAACATGATTTTCTTCGAGTAATTCTACTCGTGCACTAACAACCTGATCAAGAACTGAATTAATGAATTGGAACCCTTTAAATTTAAGATGGTAAATGGCTTACTAGGATATTCTGTAACCGTAAGTACAAATAATAATGATCTGGTGACACGTTCAGTCATATCTTTATTCCGACCTCTCTCACGATGAGCCCGCTTTGCATGGCTCTTGGATCAAATGCATTTAAATATTGTTTAAATAAAAATATATACAGTGTGTATAAAAAAAACTGAACCCTTAGAGAACAACCTATTGCAGTAGTTTGAAAGCCCTAAAAGCGCTGCGTTATAAATTAATCAGCACATAAGTTAAACAGGAAGAGAAAAAGCTTTTAAATACTTTCACCATTCATGCATACACTTCAAGTTATCTTAATTTGCCAGGTGTATAAGACCGTGTGTTTTACGCATCTGTGGGTTTAGCGAAGTGCTTAGGGCTTTCAAACTACTACAATGGGTTGTTTTCTAAGGGTTCAGGTTTTTTTTGATACATACTGTAGAGGCTTAGAGCTGCATTAGATAAGCGTTGAATTCTCGTGAGTGGTGTGTGCATGATACATGCTTGAGAACGAGTACTGTACGAGTACATCATTTCTATACTAGACACTATAGTATAGGAAACTCTGGCTTCGCAAAACTGGTGCTCTTTAATGCTATCAGCTATGGAAAATGTTTTGGCAGAGATCGTCGTTTCGACCGAGAGGGAAGCAATAATAACGATAATAATACAGTGTGTATAAAAAAAACCTGAACCTTTAGAAAACAACCTATTGTAGTAGTTTGAAAGCCGTAAGCACTTCGCTGAACCCACAGATGCGTAAAACACACGGTCTTATACACCGGTACCTGGGAAATTAAGATAACTTGAAGTGTATGCATGGTGAAAGTATTTAAAAGCTTTTTCTCTTCCTGTTTAACTTATGTGCTGATTAATTTATAACGCAGCGCTTTTACGGCTTTCAAACTACTACAATAGGTTGTTTTCTAAGGGTTCAGTTTTTTTTTATACACACTGTATAACTTTATTTACAGTAAGTACTTTATAATAAACGAGCAGGAGTGTTTTATCAGATATAAAGACACGAGGCGAAGCCGAGTGTTTTTATATCTGATAAAACACGAACTGCGAGTTTATTATACGGCTTCAAAAACGAACCACTTGGTAAGTTGATTGGCGGAGTTAGTTTGAAAAATAACCTTGTCTAAACCGAGAAAATCAAAGCTAAAGTTTATGTAAATCAGGAGAAATATTTATCACATATAAAGGTACGATACGGTCATGATTTTCTTTTGTGTTTTCCTCATGAGTTATTAATGAGTTTTTGAAGTAATAGATAAAGCATAAGCAGCGGTCTGTATCTGATTTACAAGGCGAGCTGCAAGCGTGCCGTAGTAAATCAGATACAGATCGACTGCGAATGCTTTTATCGTACTTATCAAATGGACGCATCTAAATAGCCATGTTTTCAACTGAACTATTTTTCAAGTTGGAGTGATTTTAGCTAAGTAAGGAAAAAGTTTATGTAAATCAGGACGAATCTGTATGCGATTTACAGATATTGATTAAATATTAATTTCTTTGGAAGTTTCTTCATGATTTAATGATTTGTGTATCAAATAACACCCAAAATGCCAAAGGGCGCGGTATGGCGTCCGGATCAATATTCAAGTTTGTCAACATTGGCTTCGGGCGACCGGAAAAAAATTAGCCACGTTTTAGTTTGTTTGTAACATGGGATATCTGTATTTATCTTCTGATGAGGACTGATTATTATTAACCTTCGTTTTATAGAGGTTTATTTTTCTTCACGTTTTTGATTTTATATCGCTTGGCGTTACTTTAATGTTAGAGTAGTACATAACGCAGTAGAACATGGTGTCAGCTTGATTTAATGTAACAGACGTTTGATATAGACGTTCCCTGTACAAGAATACTCAGAAAATGTTTCTGAAACTCATATCGAAGCCGAAATCGCCTAATGACCGGTTAGATGCTCTAACCTGATTGAGCTACTGAAGTTTGGATGGAGAACTGCAACCTTCTGATGACTGGTTAGACGCTCTAAGTAACTGTTGAGCTACTTTCATGACGCTTGCATGGAGAGCTGCAACCTTCTAATGGCCAGTTAGACGCTCTAACCATTGAGCTACTGAAGTTTGGATGAAAAGTTGCAAACTTCTAATGACTGGTTAGATTATCTAACCATTGAGTTACTGAGTGTTGGATGGAGATCTGCAACCTTCTATATAATGACTAGTTAGAGTTTGACGCTCTAACTGCTGAGTTACTGAGGCTTGGATGAAGAGCTGTAACCTTCTAATGACTGGTTAGATGGATAGTGGCAACCTCCTATTAATGACCAGTTAGATGCTCTAACCATTGAGCCACTGAGGTTTGGATGGAGGGCTGCAACCTTCTAATAACTGGCTGGACGCTCTAACCATTGAACTACTAAGGCTTGGATGGAGAGCTGCAACCTTCTAATGACTGGTTAGACGCTCTAACCATTGAGTTACTGAAGCTTGGATGGAGACCTGCAACATTCTAATGACTGGTTAGATGCTCTAACCATTGAGCTACTGAGGCTTGGATGGAGAGCTGCAACCTTCTAATGACTGGCTGGACGTTCTAACCATTAAGCTTCTGAGGCTTGGATGAAGAGCTGCAACCCTCTAATGACTGGTTAGACGCTCTAACCATTGAGCTACTGAGGCTTGGATGGAGAGCTGCAACCTTCTAATGACTGGTTAGACGCTCTAACCATTGAGCTACTGAGGCTTGGATGAACAGATGCAACCTTCTAATGACTGGTTAGACGCTCTAACCATTGAGCTACTGAGGCTTGGATGGATACGGTGGCAACCTTCTAATGACTGGTTAGACGCTCTAACCATTGAGCTACTAAGGCTTGGATGAAGAGCTACAACCTTCTAATGACTGGTTAGACGCTCTAACCATTGAGCAACTGAGGCTCGGATGGATACGGTGGCAACCTTCTAATGACTGGTTAGACGCTTTAACCATTGAGCTAGTGAGGCTTGGATGGAGAGCCGCAACCTTCTGATAACCTGCTAGACGCTCTAACCATTGAGCTACTGAGACTTACTGAGATGGAGAGCTAAGTGTTAGCGTTTGCCATATGAAAGGGTCAAATGTACTGGTTAACAGGCGTTAAGATTGCAACGTATGCAGTATATACATACATGTAGTTCATGTGGTACATCAGTATGCGAGCTTGGTGTAATGTAACGGACGTTTGGTAGACGTTCGTCAAGCTCAAATAGTCACAAAATGGTTTTGAGCCATTGTCAGGAATTGCACCTATAACTTTCTGATGAACGGCTAGACGCTCTAGCCACTAAAATTTGAAAAGCCAATACTGCATCTACATTCTACGAGCTCGGGTTCGCATATATGAGATATGGTAAAAATAGATCGCTAATTGACGTTATTATAAATGAGTGACCACTGACCAAATATCTAATAATAGATCGCGCGCGCAAACCAATCAAGCTCGGACCACGTTGACAAGACTTTGGCGCACGCAGGTCAAGCTCAGACCACGTTGACAAGACTTTGATGAGCGCAAGTCAAGCTCAGACCACGCTGACAAGACTTTGATGAGCGCAAGTCAAGCTCAGACCACGTTGACAAGAGTTTGATGAGCGCAAGTCAAGCTCAGACCACGTTGACAAGACTTTGATGAGCATTGAGATAATCCCCACATATTATCACGAGTGACCGCTGACTAGCATTGTCTCCTTTTTTACCTTTCCTAAATTACATTTAGCCACATTTAAAGCTACAAATGTCATGGTCACATGCTGCGAGCTTGGTCTGATGTGACAGAGGTTTAGTAGATCTCTGTCTGAGAAATAAATAAATAAATAAATAAATAAATAAATAAATAAATAAATAAATAAATAAATAAATAAATAAATGACTGGGCAGATTACGAGGTCTCCACTTGACGAGTAAAATCGTCTGGTGTTAGCCAGAGTAAAATTAGCAAGTTGCCAAATGAGTAACGAGTAATGATTTATTTAACGTCGTAAACACAGGATGTGGTCGCCCAATCATCCGAGCCAGAGGCTCATGTTTAAAGTGCACGACATAAACTAAGACCTAAGTGTTGATTTTACGGAGGGAGGAAAACCACAGAACCCCGCGAAAAACCCTCGAAGCACAGGAGAGACCAACTAAACTCTACTCACATGAAATTCAAGTTCGAGAACGGAGCTATTCCCAGATGGTCACCCATCCAAGTACTAACCCCGTCCAACTGGGCTTAACTACAGCGGTGAGAGGCAGCGCCCTAACAGCACACGCCACCCGTGTGCAACTACACAGTGGCGCAACTACCTATTGGGAAGGGTGGGTAAACCCCACGGGCCCTGAGCAAAAGGAATTAATTAGGGGCTCCGAGCATTTTGTGACGAGATCCGTAGGTTCCATAGAACCCCCCTTTTCTGATGGTTATAACTGCCCTCAAAATGCAGGAAATAGCGCTTTGGAGCATTAGAAAATCAAAAATTCCCTGGGGGAGCATTTCCCCGGACCTTTCTACTGGTTTGTCGCACCTTCAGGGCCCACCACTTTGTCTGACAGTCTTGAGTCTTACACTGAAAATCTTCTCTTGGGGGGGGGGGGGGGGGATGCTTCGACACCCATACGCAGGGGCGGCGCGATTGGGGGGTAGGGCGTATTTACCCCCAAAAAAGTTTGGCAAGAAGTGCCATTATTAGCATGTGCAATGTGCACTGACTTTTTACCCAATCCGCGGAGATTGGGTAAAGTGTCTGCGGGCAGGCTATACGGAATGAAATGAATGCAGTTATTTTCCGGGGGAGCATGCCCCCGAACGCCCCTAAAAATGCGGTCACTAAATCGGAAAGGGCCCCCGAAGTAATCAATCCCACGGGCCCCCAGATGTCTAGTTGCGCCACTGCAACCACACCCGGTAAAGGGTTAACTTAAGATAATTAACACTAATATAATTTGTTTTATAAATCTTCTTTTTCAGAGTTGAAGCTTTCAAGTCATGGAGAAAAAAGTAAAACTAAACGAACTTAATGAGTTTATAATTTGTAGTGTCTGTTCTGGCTACCTCATTAACGCATCCACCGTTACGGAATGCCTACATACCTGTAAGTTTATGGTTGATATAAACAGTTTATGATATTTTTAATATTTTCCCTCAATTCTCAGCAAGGTGTTTGTACTAATCCATTAGTTACGTATTTACCAACTTAGGAAATATTACCCTATACAGTATATTAAAATAATTGTAAATAAAGTTCATTTTTTGCTTTCATACTTTAAGACTCATTGGCGAATTAATTTGAAATTTTACGTTTTTTAGTTTGCCGTAGCTGTATCGTAAAACATCTCGAAGATAACACTCATTGTCCTAAATGTAATAAAGTAATTCACCATAGTCATCCAATGAATTACTTAAGGTAAGAATAATTGCTTAAGTAACAGGATCGATTCATAAATAACGACGCCATTTTGAATTCGCAGTGCATCGTGGAAGAACTATTCCTGTATGATCTTTTGTTGTTGTTTTATGCAGACTTGATAGAACAATGCAAGACGTAGTTTACAAACTTGTGCCTGGTTTACAAGAGAGTAAGTAGTGACAAATAACACAACGTAAAACACATTGAATTCTGGTAGACTCTCTTGATTGTGGAGGATAGAATAGGATTAATGGGGAACGAGCAGGATAGAGAGGATCAATGTAGGCCAAGCAAGGTAGAGAGGATCAATGTGGGATGATCAGAATAGAGGGGATCAATGTGGGACGAGCAGGCTAGAGAGGGTCAATGTAGAACGATCAGGATAGAGAGGATCAATGTGGGATGAACAGGATAGAAAGGATCAATGTGGGCCAAGAAGGATAGAGGTTCGAATTCAATGTGGGCCAAGCAGGATAGAGAGAATCAATGTGGAACGAGCAGGATAGAGAGGGGTCAATGTAGAACGATCAGGATAGAGAGGATCAATGTGGGATGAACAGGATAGAAAGGATCAATGTGGGCCAAGCAGGATAGAGGTGATCAGTGTGGAACGAGCAGGATAGAGAGGATCAATGTGGGATGAGCAGGATAAAGAGGATCAATGTGGGCCAAGTAGGTTCGAGAGGGTCAATGTAGAACGAGCTGGATATTGAGGATCAATGTGGAACGAACAGGATAAGAGAGGATTAATGGGGAACGAGCAGTATAGAGAGGATCAATGCGGAAATAGCAGGACAGAGAGGATCAACGTGGAACGAGCAGGATAGAGAGGATCAATGTGGAACAAGCAGGATAGAGGGGATCAATGTGGAACGAGAAGGATAGAGAGGATCAATGTGGAACGAGCAGGATAGAGAGGATCCATGTGGAACGAGCAGTATAGAGAGGATCAGTGTGGAACGAGCAGGATGGAGGGGATGAATGTGGAACGAGAAGGATAGAGTGGATCAATGTGGAACGAGCAGGATGAAGGATCAATGTGGAACGAGCAGGATAGAGAGGATAAATATGGAAATAGCAGGATAGAGAAGAGAGGGATACTAAAGTAGAGTTGGTCGAGTCAGAGAACGGAATGGAGACAGAGGTGGTATTTGGGATAGATGTGAAGATGGAGGTTGATCTAGGAGGTTGAATGTAAATAACACTATGACAGAATGTGAAGGTGAGGGTAGAAAGTGTAGAGTTGGAGAGACGAAAGTCAATATTCGAAAGTTATGAAACTATCTTTTTACAATGATACTTCTTATTCATATCTATCAGTCCTAAATGTAGCGAAACTTAAAATGATTCTCTGATGAAAATATTGTGGGCAAAGTTTTTGCTTAACTCTAAAGATGTTATGGTAGTTGGTAATCGTGAAAAATGTCATTTCAAAATTCGTTGAAGAAAAGGTGATATTTTACGTGTGAAGTTTGTATTTTGGAGCGCCGCCATTAAAGTGGCCGAGCTTGAGAAGAATGAGTCGAGGAAGCTTATGACGTCATAGACTCAATAACAACAATGACCCTTTTGTTGACAACAACAATGATCTTTTGTTGACAACAGTGATCTTTTGTGTTTGTTGAGTCTATGACGTCATAAGCTTCCTCGACTCATTCTTCTCAAGCTCGGCCACTTTAATGGCGGCTTTCCAAAATAAAAATTTCGCGCGTAAAACATAACTTTGTTTCAGAAAATTTCGAAATAAAACTTTGTACAATTGTACCAACTAACCGACAATATTTTCATAAGAACCACTTTAATATATAATAAATGAATGATTTCTTTCAGGAGAAAGAAAGAGAGAGGTAAAATTTAAAAGAAGAAATAGTCCGACCACGAACAATAAAGGTTTGTAAGAAAGACTTATTAACCAAATGCACCGAGCCAGCCCGCTTTATATATAAAACGCATGTTTTTTATGTGGCTAAATCATAGATAATGGAAGGGGAACTGGATAGGAAACTTCAAACGAGGTTAAAGAACCGGAAACGCTGTTTGCACAACTTGCTATGGTAATTACACACTTATAAGCAGCTAATGCAATTGCTGAAATTAGACAAAAGTGTAATATCACTTAAGTTCAGCAGTGTCTGATTTTAGCCATGTGGGACCACTCGTTAGGTGCATTGCCCGCTTATAAGCGTAGAATTATCATAGCAAGTTGTGCAAACATCGTTTCCGGTTTCGTAAGTTTCCTATCCAGTTCCCCTGCCATTATCTATGGCTAAATGTAATTTAGGCAAGGTAAAAAAGGAGACAATGCTAGTCAGCAGACACTCACTATAATATATGGGGATTATCTCAGCTCTCATCAAAGTCTTGTCAGCGTGGTCTGAACTTGACTGGTTCATTGTGTTAATACGTGGGATTCTTGCTTTGCATTGTGTTGTGGCATCCCCCCTGGGGCTTGGCACCAATCCTCCAATAACGTCTGTTGGCGAATTATTTTTATTAACATTTCGATTACATGGCAAGCGGGCTAGCCCGGCTAGCCGGGATGAAAATGTCCATGTAATCGTTTTCATACCGGCAAACCGGGCTGAAAAACTGTTGAACTCGCTTCGATATACGTTCGTTTGCTTGACTGTGTGAATAAATAGTGCTGAAAGGAACTGAAATGGAACATCAAAACTTTGTTCGTGTGTTTCGTGATCACAGCGAAGACTTAAAAAATTAAATAGTCTTCGTGAAGACGCTTTCGTGGGTTATAACTAAGACTGTAACCAGTGGCGTGGTGGCAGGGGGGGCCGGGGGGGCCAAGGCCCCCCCAGCTGGGGTTGCAGAAGGGGCGCCAAAAGTAGCAAGGGCGCCAAAACTTAACAAAATAAACCTATTTCTTTGTATAGCTAGGTCTTCAATGGTGAGATATAAAGATCTGAAATCTGTAATCTTTTGTGTTTTCTATGAAGTTTTATAATCTTCAGAATTCTGTAAAATCTCACTCCAAAATGGCAGAAAATGGCATATGAGAGACTCTAGATTTAAAAATTTTCCGGGGGAGCATGCCCCCGACCCCCCTAGACGTTTGGCACTGACTTCGGCGCTCGTATTAGCGTCGCCTTTGAGAGAACTCGTTGTTTGTTGTAATATTACATATTGCTTCTTGAGTTATTTTAAAACAAGAAATGTGATTATTTATCAAATACAGTGATGTTTTGTTTTTTTCCTCTTTCTTTTTGTGGAGGGGCGCCAAAGGTAACCTGGCCACCCCAGCCTGAAACTTGCCACCACGCCACTGACTGTAACAATCCTTTTATTAACGATAGGCTTATATAGGCTTAATTTTAGTGTAAAACTGAAGTAAAACTAACGTAACTTTGCCCTTATTTACTTGGTAATTGCGAATTTCGGTCTGAAAACATCCACGTCAATTCAAGGGGCGTAATCGCCCTCTTAAGTTTTTCATGTAAATAAGGAATCTATTGTACACTTTTGATTTATTTTCTACTGTTTTTGTCTTCACAGTTTGTCGTTTCCTTACCTAGATCTTTTTTATTTGTTTTTAAATCAACTCAGAAATTTTCCCGCCAAAACTTACAGTTTCGAGAAAGAAACGTTTTGGCCGACGGGTTACTATCGTAGAATCTCGACCACTCATTAACCAATCGGTTTGCATCGTTTTTCAATGGAAACGATACAAGATTACGCGTAAAACCTATATAATTTACATAATTAAAATTTTTCTTATTAATTGAATTTTGTTTTTGTTTTTTCAATTTTCAGGGGATAGTTTGCGTGGTAGTTCATCTTCAGGAAAGACATATAAACGTAAACTGAATAACGATTATCATAGAAACGACGAACAAGTTGCTATTTGTTTAGAATGTGAAAGGTACAGCATATTCAGCCAACAGTTTAAAGTGCTTATATATAAAAAATAAATTTATTTTCAGTTTTACGTGTTTTTTAGATTACCAGAAACTAAAAGGTCAATAAAGGTAAGAAAAAATATTTTGTTTTTCGTTTTTCGTTTTTCGTTTTTCGTTTTTTGTTTTTCGTTTTTAGTTTTTAGTTTTTCGTTTTTCGTTTTTCGTTTTTCGTTTTTCGTTTTTCGTTTTTCGTTTTTCGTTTTTCGTTTTTCGTTTTTCGTTTTTCATTTTTCGTTTTTCCGTTTTCCTTTTTTCGTTTTTCGTTTTTCGTTTTCCATTTTTTTTTCGCTCTTTATTGTTGTTGTTGTTTTGTTTTTGCGTTACGTTGTGCTAAATTGAACAACCAAACATATTTGAATCAAACATTTCCCCCCTCTTTTTAGCCATTAAAAAGAAAGTATTTAAAATTATCATCGCAAGCAACCGTTCAGATACTTAGAAAATACGTCGCAAAGAAATTAAATTTAAAAAGTCACACGGATGTAAGTATATATTACGAGATTATTATACCTGAGAATGAGATCGGGAAAATATTAACATAAGACTACCGCAGTAAGACTCGAGCAACAGGCACAGGCAAGGTTCAAACATAAAAGACCGATGTCTGATTTTAGTCAATCAAGATTGGAAACTCGGCAAATTTCAAAGCGTCTATAATGAGCTGTGATTTTATGTTGAAACTTAACTGGCCTTTTATTTTTTTGTTTGTTAATATTTAAGTAACAAGCTAAGGATGAGCGATTGAATGTAAACGTTGCTATTGGATGATTGGATTGCTTCATTATAGACCCTTAAAGTGGTTCTCTGATGATGAAAATATTGTTGGCAATGTTTTTGCATAATCCTAAAGATGGTATGGTAGTTGGTAATCGTGCAAAGTTTCATTTCAAAATTCGTTGAAGAAAAGGTGATATTTTGCGTTTAAATTACTTTGTATTTTGGAACGCTGCCATTAAAGTGGTGCTCTGGATGCCAGAGGTTCTTCCCCCTTTTCTCCGTCCCTTTTCCCTCCCTTCCCCCTTCTTTCCCCCTTTCTTTTCTCCCTTCCCTCTTTTCCTCCCTTCCCCCAAGAACTTTCTCCCTCCCTTTTCCCTCCCTTTCCCTCTTTCCCCCTCCCTTCCCCCATCTTTCCCCCTTTTTTCTCTCCCTTCCCTCTTTTCCTCCCTTCCCGCAAGAACCTCTGGCATCCAGGGTATTAAAGTGGCCGAACTTGAGAAGAATGAGTCGAGGATGCGTATGACGTCACAGACTCAATAACAACAATGACCCTTTTGTTGACAACAACAATGATCTTTTGTTGTTATTGAGTGTATGGCGTCATAAGATCTCCTCAACTCATCCTTCTCAAACATGGCCAATTTAATGGCGGCGCTCCAAAATAAAACTTCGTACGTAAAATACAACTTTGTTTTTGGGAATTTCGAAATGAAACTTTGCACAATTACCAACTACCAAAATATCTTTAGGATTATGCAGAAATATTACCAACAATATTTTCATCAGATAATCACTTTAAAATTCGCTAATTTTTACCATTCTGGCATCTTTGAAATTTAGATAGATATTTTTTGTAACGAAGAACTTCTCGGAAAAGATCACACGTTAAAGTTTATCATTCTTACACGATGGAAATTTAAAGTAAGTATTAAAGCTCGGGATACACGTGCGATTTTTTTCTCGCGCTAGTAACGCAACGGGTCAAACGTCATTGCGCTGCCGGTACGAGAGAAGTGGCTACACGTGTGGTAATTTTATGACGGGGTCGCAATAGTGACACCTGACGTGTCGAAGAGCGAAGCGTTGGCTTCGGCAATGCTGTTGCTGTGAAGTCGATTCTGATAGAAACAAAGCGTTTAAAACGTTGAATGGAATTATGGAAAGAATGTTATTTTTGTGAGCGATTTCCATTATTAGCTGTCCCTGATACTTTGATTCTTCAAGTTGAAGAATCCATGCGAATGTGATTTTCATACTTTGAAGGATAGTAAGATTGTCATTCTCGTCGCTACTTTCTCTGAGAACATCGACGGTCGACTAATCTATATCTGTACTAAACCGAGACTGTTCAAGGAAAGAAAACGAGCATGCTCTACATCAAAATTAACTGATCATTTTAAATCGAATTTTATTAGCCAGTCTGAAATAAACACTGTGTTTCCTGCTAAAACCAGGCTAAAACAATGCCTATGTAATTTAATAATAATTGCTAGTTTAATACTTTCGGCAATCGTTGCGGAAAGTTAAACCATTTTAACTTTCGGCAACGATTGCGGAAGGCATCAGGTTGCAATTGCGTCGCCGCGCAAGGTATGATACATGCGCGATTTCCTCTCTCGCGCCAGCAACGCAATGAAATTTGACCCGTTGCGTTGACGGCGCGAGAAAAAAATCGCACGTGTATCCCGAGCTTAATGTGCAGATGCATGTGATAAAGATAAAATCTATTTTATACGACTTATCGCGGGCATAAATATGTTTTTGGCCCGACTCAGGATCATTTGGCCCAAGACGATCAACTCTATTACTATTATAATAATTTTAGTGGGCATTTGGAAGAAAATCAAAGACAGTATACGGTAAACAGTATCTTGGACAGTGGGTTTATGTTGTAGTTAGGGTATCAAAAAGATTGCTAAAATCTTGAGGCTCACTGAAACTTGACGACAAATTTGGATAAAACAAATTTGAGGACATATTTTGGAAAAGCCGCGAGAGGACTGGACGGGTCCTTTTGAGTCATCCCTTTGAGCCGAAACCCTAGGATACTGGCAAAGCATTCTGGGGCCGGTTGTATAAAAATGTGGTTACCTCTAACTATAGTTAACATTAACCACCTAGTTAACTTTCTTAACTATGGTTAGTTAACTAGGTGGTTAAATTGCATTGTATAAAACGTAGTTAGTCGGGCAGTTAACTAACCGCATAGTTAACTGCCCGATGATAGTTAAAACGCAGTTAACATAAATTAACATACATTATGTAATGTTTTCCAATAGCGATTGAAAACTCGTGGTAAGCGATGTCTTTGAACATTTTCTACATCGTAAATAACATCTCTACGCAAAACCGCCATGTTTAACTAGATTTTGGGAATTTAACTATACTCTGGGAGCATCGTTAACTTTAACTACGTTTTAACTATAGTTAATGCTAACTACAGTTTTATACAACCGACTTTAACTACATGGTTAATGTTAACTAGGATTTAACTACTCGACGGGTAGTTAAATCCTAGTTAAGAAGTCACCTAACGACAACGTACCTCATCGTCACAAATATGATTATTCACACATTGCATCAGGTTTATCAACAATTCATAAAAATAGCCACGCACTACGTACATGCGGCTACTGGTACTTGGCTTACAAATGACTGGACACGGAAATATGTAAGTTGCATAATGCAAACACACTAACATACTGAAGATACATCACTCTTCAGTTTTGTGACACTTTTTGACGAGAAAGCGACTTGTACGCTTAAATTTATTAACCATACCTGAGGCGAGGCTAGCTAGCTCTTACCGACTTACGCAATTATTGCCGCGTCCATTGCTCACACTGCATTGGTTGCGTTCCCATGACGCCTGTCTCAGTTTATGTGGCAGTCGGCAGAATTGAGAATTGAGCGTACAGCCTCTAACCCCCCAAGACCCACCCACCCAGGGTACGGCCCTGGAAATTAGAGGTGAGCCGATCATCGGCAAAACATCGGCAGAGCCGATTAACGGCTAGTTTTTCTCACAATCGACCATCAGCCGATTGTCTTTCACCATCGGATCGGCTGTCTCGTGACTCTCGTCCTCGTATTTCTGCTCTCTCGTCCTCGTTTATCATAGCCTGTGTATAGCCGCAACCCTCCCGTCAAAATCGGGGAGCGAGCGTCTGTGGTACGGCGTCAATAATCGTGTTCTCGGTCACGTTACAAAATCGGTTTGCGCTCAAAATACGAGAATTGGCTTGGTGACTTCCTCTCATTGCAAAACTTGAGATGAATAAAACGACAAAACGGGAGCACTGAGCATCAGGTTAGCAAACATCGGTTTTGCCGATTAATCGGCCGATGGTGGGGAAATATCGGATCTTAACAATCGGTATCGGCAATCGGCTTTTTTTAACATCGGCTCACCTCCACTGGAAATTTGATATTATCACTAATAAATAATGAACTTTAATGATTTTATAGAAAGAACCACTGATGCTGCACTACAGATCAAGTCTTCAACTTATTTAAAGAAGGCATCAGTTCAAATACTCGTACACAAGATTTCATTAAGTTATTCATTTTGCAAAGATTTTTTAGGATAATTTAAATAAGTAGACTGACTTGTAAAATGCAATCGGACTGGACTATAAAACATTACTCTGTTACTGGATTTTAGAAAGTGTCCCACTTCGACAGAAAATTGTCTGTCTATAGTTTTGTTTGCCTCACAAATATGTAAACGTTTTACCATCCAACCATCCAACTATCCAACCATTCAACCATCCATTCATCTATCCATTCTTCCATCCATTTAACCATCCAACTATCCGATCGAACCATCCAACCATTCAATGCAACCGTCCGATCCAACCATCCAACCATTCAACCATCCAACCATTCAACCATCCAATCATTTAACCATCCAACCATTCAACCATCCAACCATTCAACCATCCAATCATTCAACCATCCAACCATTCAACCATCCAACCATTCAACCATCCAACCATTCAACCATCCAACCATTCAACCATCCAATCATTCAACCATCCAACCATTCAACCATCCAACCATTCAACCATCCAATCATTCAACCATCCAACCATTCAACCATCCAGCCATCCAACCATTCAACTATCCATTCAACTATCCATTCATCTATCCATTCTTCCGTCCACCCATCCATCCATCCATCCATCCATCCATCCATCCATCCATCCATCCATCCATCCATCCAACCAACCATCCATCCAACCATCACATCCAACCATTCAACCAACCATCCATTCATCTATCCATTCTTCCATCCATCCATTCATTCATTCAACCATCCGATCCAACAATTCAACCGTTCAACCATGCATCCATATATTGCATCTATCCATTCTTCCATCCATTCATTCAACCATTTAACCATCCGATCCGACCATTCAACCATCCAACCATCCAATTATTCAACCATCTGATTCAACCATCCAATTCAACCATTCAACCATCCAACCATCTATTCATCTATCCATTCAACCATCCAATCCAACCATCCAACTATTCAACCATCTGATCCAACCATTCAACCATCCAGCCATCCAACCATTCAACTATCCATTCATCTATCCATTCTTCCGTCCACCCATCCATCCATCCATCCATCCATCCATCCATCCATCCATCCATCCATCCATCCATCCATCTATCCATCCAACCATCCATCCAACCATCACATCCAACCATTCAACCAACCATCCATTCATCTATCCATTCTTCCATCCATCCATCCATCCATCCATTCATTCATTCAACCATCCGATCCAACCATTCAACCGTTCAACCATGCATCCATATATTGCATCTATTCTTTCTTCCATCCATTCAACTATTTAACCATCCGATCCGACCATTCAACCATCCAACCATCCAATTATTCAACCATCTGATTCAACCATCCAATTCAACAATCCAATTCAACCATTCAACCATCCAACCATCTATTCATCTATCCATTCAACCATCCAATCCAACCATTCAACCATCTTATCTATCCAACCATTCAACTAACCATCCAACCCAGTGATCCAACCATTCAACGAACCACCCATCCATCCATCTAGCCATCGTGCAGCGTTGTTGCCGATCAAACAAACCAACTTATAATGACGTCATTGCCTAGAACTTTTTTACATTATAATTTATAAAGAAACTTTTCGACTAATTTTCATGAACTCGACAATTTCGAATTTTGGTAAAATTTGAGATGAAAGCCGAGAAGAACCAACTCGTCTTATATAAGAATATTAGTTGTCATTTTTTTACAAATAATTAATCGTACATATATAAAAGTCAACCAACTGTGAATTTGAGACAGTCAGTAATGAATCAACGTTCTCACGGACACAGGATTCTGTACATTTTATAAGAGTAGAGTGCTAGTGCTGCGTAGAGTCCGTAGACATTGTTTTGGATCGGAAAGGCCAGCAAAGCGAAAAGATGGTGTTTCAGCGTAATCAAGCATTTCTTCTACACGGATCGAGCATCTTGCAACCTCGTCCCCAGGGCATTTTTCCTCCACGTTGGGAGTCGGCGAAAATGGTCCTGGCATCGGCTGGTCACGTGACACCCAGAATTTTGGGGTGTTTTGGCAAGAAAATTTATGCGGTCTTTGTGTTTCGTTTTTGTATAATACGTATACATGAATAATAAATAAGAAATATTTAACGCTCTGCCGAATCACTCATGTGAACCTTTATCATAAATGCAACTGGCTAGCATTATTCATCATGATACTCCCCACGATTATCCAGGATACATTTAAATATCGGGAAGAAACATATATCTAATGTTGTTCTTGACTTTAACCAAAGCTATCGTTACAATTCTTTGGATGAACTTTGCAGAGTGGATTTATTGCAATTCATATTTTGATGAATAAATTACACTGTATCTGAATTAATCAAGTTTTTAAACCGGCCAATCCGATTATAGAATCGACCAGCCGATGCCAGGGCCATTTTCGCCGACCTCCCAACGTGGAGGCAAAATGCCCTGGGGACGAGGTTGAGCATCTTGTGGTCCGGTTTTTATCAAAGTGGTTTTCTGAGGAAAATATTGTTGGTGTCTTATCAAGAAAGACACCAACAATATTTTCAGTGATGCCTTATCAAGAAAGACTATTGTCTTTAGATATTTTACCTGTATCCTATTGGCTAGAACTACATGATCTGATTTTCTTGTTTAAAGTTGTCAACGGCTTGGTGTCCTTACCTTTAGGCGTCTGTCCAGCATTTCATGTTGGGGCAAGACGTACACGTAGCAGTACAAGCAGAGGGCGACAGTTGGTTGTAAGGAAACACGACTGATCAAAATAAAGCTTCTAGGACAGCGTCGGCCACGGTTGAAATCCAAATATTACCAGGGTTAAGTCACGTTGGCCTGAAAAACAGAGAAAAAAATCTTCTCGACGTTTCGAGCGAAGGCCCTTCGTCAGGAGAAATTAGTATATATAATATTTTATAGTTATTTCGTAAGAATAGCTAAATTGTGGAATATTTTACCATGCGAACTAACACTAGAAGATCAGACACTTTCCGGTTTTAAACGTAAATTGAACAGTTATTATAAAGACGCGCTAAGAACTGTTTATGACATCGATGACTGCAGAACGTGCAAGTCAATTTGTATAAAATGTAAATCCGCACGTTTGTTGCATGAAAAGCCGCATTGTTGTTTTAACTTGTTTTTAACTTTTTGATATTTCTAACATTTTTAAACATTGTAATTCAACATTTCAAAATTTTAGTTTGGGGTACAGTAATTGGGGTAACCTATTGTACCTACCATTTTTACCTTTGGTATAATAAAGTGATTTAAACAGCATAATCTTAAAGAGGATACGGTAGTTAGTAAAATTACAAAGTTTCATTTCAAAATTCGTTGAAGAAAAGGTGATATTTGACGTGTGAAGTTTGTATTTTGGAGCGCCGCCATTAAAAGTGGCCGAGCTTGAGAAGAGTGAGACGAGGAAGCTTATGACGTCATAGACTCAGTAACAACAATGACCCTTTTGTTGACAAGAACAATGATCTTTTGTTGACAAGAACAATGATCTTTTGTTTTTGTTCAGTCTATGACGTCATAAGCTTCCTCCACTCCAGAGTCGGACTGGCTTCGTATTAGGGCGGTGTCATTAGGGAGAGAGACGCCGTCGGGTTTCTTTCAGAATAGGGACCTTTAGCAAACGCAACGGGAACGTCGTGATAACGTCTTTCATACAAAAGAAATTTACATCTAATACAAAGACAATGAACAATTTGAAGTCCCAAGAGTAATCCCTGCACCGTCCTCGCTGTGTATACAACGTCAACTGACGTATCTTCACGTATTCAGGAGGTGAATAAAATCGTCTGGCGTTAGCCAGAATAAAATACTGAAGACCAATTCGGACAAGAAAGAGTTAATACATTGAACAGTGAAAGCTGTTGGGTGAATTTGACGTTAACCTATATAGCAAACAGCATCTTTTAGAGGCTCTAAAGCTTTTTGAAGGTCGAAACATATACATCAAGCCCATGAAATTACAGTGTCAGTGATGCATGATTTCTTTTAAGTGTTGTAATTCAGATTGCTCGTTCTGGCTTTGTTTGTAATCGTTGAAAGGTGGTGTTTTATTAATGGTTAAGGTCAAACTCGCCCAACAACTTTCACTGTGTAATACGTCGTTCTTTGTAGGATAAGATGCTTTACATGTACAACGAGGACGATGCATGAATTCATTATTTTTGATTTTACATTGTATAAAGGACGTCGTCACTGACGTTCCCGTTGTCTAGTTTTGCTAAAGGTCCCTATTTAACAAGGGGGTGGGGAGGGGCAACAGGCAATACTTACTACGTGTGGGGCAAGGGGTGCCGAGGGCGCGAGCAACTTGTGGGGGGTCCAGGGGCATGCTCTCCCGGAAAATTTTGAATTTTAGTGTCTCTGAAATAGCATTTCCTGCATTTTGAGGGGGGTTTGAAAGAGTTTTGAAGGATATAAAATACCAAACAAAATATACTAATTTTATATAGGAATACACCATAACATGCAAGGCATACATCATGACATGTCGTCACACATGGACAAATCAACTCACATTGTATGTACCATTAATTAGGTGACTACTTCATGTCAGGCTGTCAGCTGCATGAAGCGTACTAAAATATTATAATCGTAATATACTATTAGCTGTACCATACTGATTAAAACGTAAAACGACTATAAATCCAAAATAGTTTTTTTAAATAGGAATTGCACTACATATCAAATATAATATTATATACAACGGGAAAGGGGCGCAGTAACGACATCCTAGGGGGCGCATGTGCCATTGGCACAATGGCCACATAGGGCCAGTCCGATTCTGCTCGACTCATTCTTGGTCCCTTTGAATCATCCCTTTTAGTGGAAAGTCTAGAATAGTGGCAAAGCATTCTGGTAGTTGTAGTCTCGCGTCATCGTGCAAATGGCCTGTTATATCTGATAAGCCGTATAAATAGATTTTATCTTTATCACATGCATGCATCTGCATATCAATACTTACTTTAAATTTCCATCGTGTAAGAATGATAAACTAACTTTAATGTGTGATCTTTTCCGAGAAGTTCTTCGTTACAAAATACTATCTATCTAAATTTCAAAGATGCCAGAATGGTAAAAATTAGCGAAGTGGTTTACTTATGAAAATATTGTTATTTGGCAATGTTTTTGCATAATCCTAAAGATGTTATGGTAGTTGGTAATTGTGCAAAGTTTCATTTCAAAAGTAGTTGAAGAAAAGGTGATATTTCACGTGTGAAGTTTGTATTTTGGAGCGTTGACATTAAAGTGACAAGAGCTTGAGAAAAATGAGTCGAGGACGTCTATGACGTCATAGACAATAACAACAATGACCCTTTTGTTGACAACAACAATGATCTTTTGTTAACAACAACAATGACCCTTTTGTTGACAACAACAATGATCTTTTGTTGACAACAACAATGATCTTTTGTTGACAACAACAATGATCTTTTGTTGACGACAACAATGACATTTTGTTGACAACAACAATGATCTTTTGTTGACAACAACAATGATCTTTTGTTGACAACAACAATGACCTTTTGTTGACAACAACAATGACATTTTGTTGACAACAACAATGACCTTTTGTTGGCAACAACAATGATCATTTGTTAACAACAACAATGATCTTTTGTTGACAACAACAATGATCTTTTGTTGACAACAACAATGATCTTTTGTTGACAACAACAATGATCTTTTGTTGACAACAACAATGACCCTTTTGTTGACAACAACAATGATCTTTTGTTGACAACAACAACGATCTTTTGTTGACAACAACAACGATCTTTTGTTGACAACAACAATGATCTTTTGTTGACAACAACAATGATCTTTTGTTGACAACAACAATGATCTTTTGTTGACAACAACAATGATCTTTTGTTGACAACACCAATGATCTTTTGTTGACAACAACAATGATCTTTTGTTGACAACAACAATGACCCTTTTGTTGACAACAACAATGATCTTTTGTTGACAACAACAATGATCTTTTGTTGACAACAACAATGATCTTTTGTTAACAACAACAATGACCCTTTTGTTGACAACAACAATGATCTTTTGTTGACAACAACAATGATCTTTTGTTGACAACAACAAGGATCTTTTGTTGACGACAACAATGACATTTTGTTGACAACAACAATGATCTTTTGTTGACAACAACAATGATCTTTTGTTGACAACAACAATGACCTTTTGTTGACAACAACAATGACATTTTGTTGACAACAACAATGACCTTTTGTTGGCAACAATGATCATTTGTTAACAACAACAATGATCTTTTGTTGACAACAACAATGATCTTTTGTTGACAACAACAATGATCTTTTGTTGACAACAACAATGATCTTTTGTTGACAACAACAATGATCTTTTGTTGACAACAACAATGATCTTTTGTTGACAACAACAATGACCCTTTTGTTGACAACAACAATGATCTTTTGTTGACAACAACAATGATCTTTTGTTAACAACAACAATGATCCTTTTGTTGACAACAACAATGATCTTTTGTTGACAACAACAATGATCTTTTGTTGACAACAACAAGGATCTTTTGTTGACGACAACAATGACATTTTGTTGACAACAACAATGATCTTTTGTTGACAACAACAATGATCTTTTGTTGACAACAACAATGACCTTTTGTTGACAACAACAATGACATTTTGTTGACAACAACAATGACCTTTTGTTGGCAACAACAATGATCATTTGTTAACAACAACAATGATCTTTTGTTGACAACAACAATGATCTTTTGTTGACAACAACAATGATCTTTTGTTGACAACAACAATGATCTTTTGTTGACAACAACAATGACCCTTTTGTTGACAACAACAATGATCTTTTGTTGACAACAACAACGATCTTTTGTTGACAACAACAACGATCTTTTGTTGACAACAACAATGATCTTTTGTTAACAACAACAATGATCTTTTGTTGACAACAACAATGATCTTTTGTTGACAACAACAATGATCTTTTGTTGACAACAACAATGATCTTTTGTTGACAACAACAATGATCTTTTGTTGACAACAACAATGATCTTTTGTTGACAACAACAATGATCTTTTGTTGACAACAACAATGACCCTTTTGTTGACAACAACAATGATCTTTTGTTGACAACAACAATAATCTTTTGTTGACAACAACAATGATCTTTTGTTGACAACAACAATGATCTTTTGTTGACAACAACAATGACCCTTTTGTTGACAACAACAATGATCTTTTGTTGACAACAACAATGATCTTTTGTTGACAACAACAATGACCCTTTTGTTGACAACAACAATGATCTTTTGTTGACAACAACAATGATCTTTTGTTGACAACAACAATGATCTTTTGTTGACAACAACAATGATCTTTTGTTGACAACAACAATGACCCTTTTGTTGACAACAACAATGACCCTTTTGTTGACAACAACAGTGATCTTTTGTTTTTGTTGAGTCTATGACGTCATTACCTTCCTCGACTCATTCTTCTCAAGCTCGGTCACTTTAAAAAAACTTCGCACGTAAAATACAACTTTGTTTTGGAGAATTTCGAAATAAAACTTTGCACAATTACCAACTACCATAATATCTTTAGGATTATGCAGAAACATTACAACAATATTTTAATCAAAGAACCACTTTAAATTCTCATTCAATTCTGAACTGAATCAATCCAAAACTTAATGGCTTGGTCCTTGGTCCATGATCAATCTTTCCATAAACTTCATGAAAACATATGCAGTACGTACTTTGTGAAGCAGACAGACAGACAGACAGACAGACAGACAGACAGACAGACAGACAGACAGACAGACAGACAGACAGACAGACAAACGGACGGACGGACGGACGGACGGACGGACAGACGGACAGACGGACAGACGGACAGACGGACAGACAGACAGACAGACAGACAGACAGACAGACAGACAGACAGACAGACAGACAGACAGACAGACAGACAGACAGACAGACAGACAGACAGACAGACAGACAGACAGACAGACAGACAGACCGACAGACAGACCAACCGACCTAGCGTCCTACAAATAGACAGACAGACAGACAGACAGACAGACAGACAGACAGACAGACAGACAGACAGACAGACAGACAGACAGACAGACAGACAGACAGACAGACAGACGGACGGACGGACAGACAGACAGACAGACAGACAGACAGACAGACAGACAGACAGACAGACAGGCCGACCGACCGACAGACAGACAGACAGACAGACCAACCGACCTAACCAACCTCGTACCCAGGGTCTTATGCCGACCTAACGTCCTACAAATAGACAGACAGACAGACAGACAGACAGACAGACAGACAGACAGACAGACAGACAGACAGACAGACAGACAGACAGACAGACAGACAGACAGACAGACAGACAGACAGACAGACAGACAGACAGACAACAAGCAAACAAACAAACAAACAGAACGACACAAAACAAACAACAAACGAACAACAACGAACAACGAACGAACGAACGACGAACGAACGAACGAACGAACGAACGAACGAAAACGAACGAACGAACGAACGAACGAACGAACGAACGAACGAACGAACGAACGAACGAACGAACGAACGAACGAACGAACGAACGAACGAACGAACGAACGAACGAACGAACGAACGAACGAACGAACGAACGAACGAACGAACGAACGAACGAACGAACGAACGAACGAACGAACGAACGAACGAACGAACGAACGAACGAACGAACGAACGAACGAACGAACGAACGAACGAACGAACGAACGAACGAACGAACGAACGAACGAACGAACGAACGAACGAACGAACGAACGAACGAACGAACGAACGAACGAACGAACGAACGAACGAACGAACGAACGAACGAACGAACGAACGAACGAACGAACGAACGAACGAACGAACGAACGAACGAACGAACGAACGAACGAACGAACGAACGAACGAACGAACGAACGAACGAACGAACGAACGAACGAACGAACGAACGAACGAACGAACGAACGAACGAACGAACGAACGAACGAACGAACGAACGAACGAACGAACGAACGAACGAACGAACGAACGAACGAACGAACGAACGAACGAACGAACGAACGAACGAACGAACGAACGAACGAACGAACGAACGAACGAACGAACGAACGAACGAACGAACGAACGAACGAACGAACGAACGAACGAACGAACGAACGAACGAACGAACGAACGAACGAACGAACGAACGAACGAACGAACGAACGAACGAACGAACGAACGAACGAACGAACGAACGAACGAACGAACGAACGAACGAACGAACGAACGAACGAACGAACGAACGAACGAACGAACGAACGAACGAACGAACGAACGAACGAACGAACGAACGAACGAACGAACGAACGAACGAACGAACGAACGAACGAACGAACGAACGAACGAACGAACGAACGAACGAACGAACGAACGAACGAACGAACGAACGAACGAACGAACGAACGAACGAACGAACGAACGAACGAACGAACGAACGAACGAACGAACGAACGAACGAACGAACGAACGAACGAACGAACGAACGAACGAACGAACGAACGAACGAACGAACGAACGAACGAACGAACGAACGAACGAACGAACGAACGAACGAACGAACGAACGAACGAACGAACGAACGAACGAACGAACGAACGAACGAACGAACGAACGAACGAACGAACGAACGAACGAACGAACGAACGAACGAACGAACGAACGAACGAACGAACGAACGAACGAACGAACGAACGAACGAACGAACGAACGAACGAACGAACGAACGAACGAACGAACGAACGAACGAACGAACGAACGAACGAACGAACGAACGAACGAACGAACGAACGAACGAACGAACGAACGAACGAACGAACGAACGAACGAACGAACGAACGAACGAACGAACGAACGAACGAACGAACGAACGAACGAACGAACGAACGAACGAACGAACGAACGAACGAACGAACGAACGAACGAACGAACGAACGAACGAACGAACGAACGACGAACGAACGAACGAACGAACGAACGAACGAACGAACGAACGAACGAACGAACGAACGAACGAACGAACGAACGAACGAACGAACGAACGAACGAACGAACGAACGAACGAACGAACGAACGAACGAACGAACGAACGAACGAACGAACGAACGAACGAACGAACGAACGAACGAACGAACGAACGAACGAACGAACGAACGAACAACTAACTAACTAACTAACTAACTAACTAACTAACTAACGAACGAACGAACGAACGAACGAACGAACGAACGAACGAACGAACGAACGAACGAACGAACGAACGAACGAACGAACGAACGAACGAACGAACGAACGAACGAACGAACGAACGAACGAACGAACGAACGAACGAACGAACGAACGAACGAACGAACGAACGAACGAACGAACGAACAAACAAACAAAAAACCAACCAAACAAACAAACAAACAGAAATAAAAACATAACCTGGTGGAGGTAAAAATTCTTCTCTTGGTACGGAGCAGCCCTTACATTCCCCCTCGTCACTGTGCCCTCGTGTAACCCACCCAATCGTCGTAACTATGTCGTAATTTGTATCGTAATCCGATGATGCTCCGAACAATCGAGCGACTTCTGGTTGATTGGTTTCTCCATATATGGCGACAATCGTCTTCGAAACCGGAAACGTGGACACATTAATGGCCAAGCATTTGCATGTAAAGTATTATATCATCAGACATTATTTACGAGATAAGCAACTCTCCTGCCTTTTCCTCTGACTGGAAGTCCATTGTTTTACAAACAGCACATCATAATGGTTCATTTCCGTATCAAACTTCACTTCTGGTCGTTTTGGATGTGTTTATTTGCAGCATTTTTCCGACAAATAACAGGTTAAGTATTCGTGTAAATAAAGGTGTCGTCTTATTAGAAATAAGCTGACTACACGTATTTATTAACGTCTGCATATTGCTGTTTTGGGAAGTAGAAAAGCAGTCCTTTTTAAGTTTTTGGTTCAGGAGAATGCCGTTGTGTTATTACAGTCGCGACTTGAAGGTTACTTTTTCTTGACGTTGTGTCAACTGTCAGCATAGCCAAGGGCAAAATTATTTTGAAGATAATTAATAAAACTTTAATATTTGACAACTGTTTTCTCCGTGTGTGTTTGGTCGTTATTAGAGTATTTATACAGTTTTTATATGAACTATTTAGATGTTACAGCTACTGAGCTCTTACTATAAAACTTCTGAAGAAATTGGTTTAAGAACCTTGGACAAATGGACAAGTTGGATAAATTGTAGACAATTTGTGAGATTCCCAACCCTATAGAGATCTATATATAAGTGGATTTTCTTAATATAGGGTTGTATTCCTGTATATAGGTTACCTATATTAACGTTTCGATTGCCTATAGAAACGTTAGGATCCTTTACATGTAAATAGGCATGTTTGTCTAATTGTCGGCCTATAGATCTATACTCTGTAAGAGGTCAACCTAGTTTAATATAGACTTTGTTAGGGAATTGATCTAATATTAATTTAACTAAAATAAAGCACTTTTTTCTTTTAGATGCTAATATGCTTAATACTATCTTAACCGAACACGCTGAATTACTGAAAACCGTGAAATCTTACGAAATAGTCAAACTCTACCGATTGGAAGGTCGAAGGAAGCGCCATGCTTCGACAAGGCTGTTGGTAATGTATTTAAATAATTAATTAAATACTGTATTTTAATTTAAATGTTGTCCTAGTAATACTTTTAAAAGCTATTGGCATCTTTTTGAGTACTCGATTGACAGATTTTACCGATTGTCTGAGTGAGCTTTTGCGTCAATACGACGTAAGCATGGCCGTGGGCGTTCCTTCTTCAATTTTTTAATATCTTAATATTGAAAGATTATTAATATGATGTGTTATCATATTGCTGGTGTTTTATATAGCGTAGTGATCTTTGCATGTAGTTCTGAACTTTTTGATATTTGCTTAAGATAGGCTTAGGTGTGAAATAACTTAATACAGTACAATATACATGTAGTATAATATTGGCTTGTTACATAATATGTACTATTTTTGCTTTAACAGAATCAAGATAGTCATGCTGAAGAAACTACACTTGTTTTAGATGGTGTAAAACACCGATTTACTTTGGATATAACGTTAAATAAGTAAGTCATGCTTGTAATATTATTCTGTACACTGTATTTAAATATTATCAGAGTTTGTAATTGGCAATACGTATATCCTGTTATCGGATCATATCACTTCCCCTAATTCTTCTGTGGAAGTCCAAAAGAGGCAAACAATGTCTAAAACTATTTTAGTTATTTTTGGTATACATTTTTGTTGAATTTGTTAGTCATTGTAGTTTTCTTGGGTTAGTGTTACCTAAACAGTAATAATAACAGATCTAATTTAACTAACAGCTGTTATTATATATATATAATACCATGATTGCCTTGGATTCTTTTGTTCCATGAGGGAATGTAAACCTTGTATTTCCCTCATTGGTCATGTAAGAGGGAAATTTTTCCTTTGTCTTCTAATTTTCCCCCATGCATATATGATATGCAAGCAGGAAATTTAGTGGAGACAAAGGATTTCTTTTCCCTCAGTCAGTAACATGCACAGGAAAATTAGTAGACAAAAACCTCATCTCATTTCTTAATTTAGAACACGAAAAGCAATGCACTCATCTCTGATCAACTGACTAAATTTCCTATCAGTAAGATTCTCAAAGTTTTCCTCAGCGATCACAGTATTACTGTACAAAGTGAAACATGACTTTTTGGGAAATTAGCGATTAAATTTCCCCTTTGCCTCAGGAAGATTTGTAACAAACCTTCCTTCCAGTGGGGGACATTTAATTGCTAATTTCCCTCAAGTCATGTCATTACTTATAAGTATGTTATAAAGTACATGTAGATTATCTGTCACTCACAACAAACCCAATATGACACTACACTCAGATGCAGTATAAATGTCAAATGCTCAGAAATTAATTAATTGGGGTGATAGTTAGCTAGGCAGCAATGGTTAATACTATAAAGTAGCTGGCTGAGGGTTCTTGGTTTGATAAATAAAATCTTATGATGTTAGAAAGAGTAAAATAATAAGGAGACATTTTCTAGCTGGCTCAGACAGGAAGGTGTTAAAATGAACTGTTAATCCATAGGTTTAACTGTTAATCCATTGAGGGTTCTTTCCTGAAGCCTAGTTTCCATAAGTGAGATCATCTCAATGGCCCTCTGGTCTGATTGGAGGGATTTGCCATAATCAGAGCATTTGATACAATCCGAATAATCTTATGGCAACGACCCTTGGCTTTAACCCATAATTTCCTGCTTGAACTGGCCAAAAAGGGCTCCTTTAATATGTTACTCTAATTAATGTCAGATGATTTTACTTGACCAAGGGAGAACGCTCAAACAGCCTGGGCAGCAGTGGGTTAAGCTTTAAGTTTATATATACATGGTTCGAATTAGCAGGTTGCAATTCGCAATTTGTGAGCTGATTTTTGGCACTTGTGAATCAAAAATTTTATTTTTTGTGAATCGAAATTTTTTAATAACATGTATTCGTTTTCAATTTTTGCGTTCAATGTATGTTTTGTTTTTCTAAAAAAAGATGTGAAACGTAGAAATATAGCAGAAATATTTATAAAATTCGGGACGAAATTCAATGGCCACCATTTTGTCGTCTCAGGCCCCGTCAAGCTTATTTACATCACGATTTTCACGCATTCATATTTTTATGGGTGAGAATCGTGTTGCATCTCGAAATTCACAATTTTTTTTTGCAAGTCAACTTTTTCTCTCTAATTCGAACCCTGAATATATATAAATATATATATATATATATATATATATATACAGTATATATACAGTATATATACAGTATATATATATATATATATATATATATATATATATATGTACATACATGTACTGTATGTAATTGCCAGCGAACACTATCAATTGTTGATCAATTATACAGTACTGTGCAGAAATAACCTAACAAAATCCGCGCCCGATTTGCGATCATGTTTGCGGATCCCATACGGGCGATTCGCGGCTGCGGTTGCGTACGCTTGGCGGTTGCGGCTGCGGGCGTTTGGCGGTACGGCTGCGAGTGTCCTTGCGGTCAGCCAAACACTGTGGCAAGGAAGATGCAGGCGTCGTAACACGATCGGCGCCGATCGTCAGCATACGTTTCTCGAACTTTAATATAAGCGTCATCTGAAATTCTGAGATCAAGGCCACGTTCAAACGTAGAGCGTGTTGCAATCAATTGATAGGGGAAAACTTTCATAATTTGCAACGAATTGTTACGCTCAAGTCATCCGACGTTTCTATTGTCAATATATAAATAGAATTTTAGAAGAAGGAGTAAAAACTTCGAGGTCGGCAATACGTTTGTTTCTCTCTCGATATCGAAGAACTGGAAGACTTGCCGACGCTCAACGCAGTTGGAGAAGACCTCTTTTAGGTGCCGATGGAAGAAGATTCATCAATGATGAAATGAACAAGAACGACAAATTGATCGGTCGAATTAAACTTGGAATATTTATTTTTCAAGGCGGTTTGAGAATAAAACGTCTTTATGTATTCCTGCGTGAACACAAAATATTACTGTCAGGTTGTGAATGATGATTGTTAATTGACTCGGGCAAATAGCCAATGAAAATTGCAATGTTGTTCGTGAATATTGCTATATTGCGGGCAAGAGAACATCCAGTTTGACTGTAAAAATCACGTGTAGTTCATATTTAAAATTTATAAAATAATACGGATTCGATAAAATAATAGTTTCAAAGCAAATATGTCGGAAACGGGGAAGGGCTAATCATCGAGTTTCAGAGTTTATACATATGTAAAGATACACAGAATCGTAAACTTGGCAAAGAAAAGTTAATTATACGTCTCTAGATTAATTTTCTCGAATTGAGTTTGTAGCGACTCAACAAACAGAGTTTAGGAATTTGGTCCCGACAACAGTTACGCCGAAAAAGTATTTTTTTAAACACAAAATGCAACATGGGGTCCTAAACCGCTACGAAGTCTTTATACAAATGAGCGCCTTGGGAATTAGCCTGCGTCACAGACGCTCGTCGAAATTGCATAAATTGTTAGAAATTAATAGTTTCACCGTAACCACTGAAATCTTCAAACAAACGTTCGGCAAATTTTAAGAGTGTTCTTATAGTAAAACTTTAATTTACAAAACTGTTTTTCGGAAACTCCGCTTCGGAATGAAACTTTCAATCATGCAATCTGCAGGCCGTAGAATCATGTTGTTTTAAAACACGCTGACTCTTCTTATAAAATTACTTTAAAAGCATGTTACGTTCTCTGTTTCGGCAGTATATCTAACCTTACTATATTTCGATTGTAAGTTTTTAATACATACGTTTTGATCAAGTAGTTACTTCGACTGATTTAACTTTTTCGGACGACGAACTTTTGACGTAAAATCAATTTTCCACGCGGCGCGGTTCGGAAGTTCGGATATTGATTTCAAAGTTTCGAAGTTTGAATGTTTGACTCCAAGTTCACCTTTACGGAAAATCTCTTGCCAATCGCTGTCGCGCATAGATAGACTAAGTTATATATCTCATCAACTCGTTCGGGCAATCTTTATAATTATGTAGCTGTCGTTGGATGTACTGAATTCAGAATCTCCGCGATCTCGTTCGTTGGTGATTTAGATTAGATCACGAGATTCTATATCTCAGCGACTCTTTCGTTGGCAGCCTTTATACCAGTCGCTCAGATAGACTAAACTCTCGACTCAGCGACTTCTTCTTTGGAGGTTTTTGTACCTGTATCTGTTGCTCCACACAGTTTAATAGTTTAGATAGACTGAATTCTGTAACACTCGGGTGTTCCGACGTTTGACGACCATCAACTGTGGTTCCTGCGTCTGCAGAACCGCAGCCGCAAAGCGGACGTGAAACCGCACGCAGTCAATCTCCCAAGCGGGCGCAGCCTCAGACGCACAGCGACCTTGCGGCAGCCGCACAATCGCACGCAGAGCGCCCGCAGACGCAGTGTTAGGTTATTTCTGCACAGTACTGTATATAGGTTGGAATTGTTCAACCAAACAATTGTGGTTGGTTCATCTGGGTTGCTAGTGATTGTTGATCGCTTAAATGGCTAAAGATTATTATTGAGTTACACTGTAGTCCGTACGCTATACTATCTCTAAATGAGAGTATATATTTTTAATTTTATATAGAGGTCTTTTTAGCCCAGATTACAGGGAGACACACATACTTCGTGATGGTACAAGAACTGTAGGGCAGGTAATACATGTATTATTAATAATAACATTGGGTCATTCCAGAAAAGATCTAAGTATACCCCTCCCACAGAGGAAATTTTTGCTGTCCGGAGGGGGAGGGTGTATAATTAACTTCACATTAACTATAATTGTTCTAGGATGTCCTAAGAGGGGAGGGGGATCCATTTGGTATTTCCTCCATGGGGGGAGTGCAGATATTTTCTGGAATGACCCATTTTACTCAAGATTTTTGAAAAGTTAGTGTTTTGTTATTTTTTAAAACTGGTGCTTACTATCGCAAGTGAAGTGCTGCCTCAAATGCAATAACAACCATAATTTTGTGCCTCATTGGGCTCCGCCACAGTGGGCAGATCAATATTACATTAGTTTGTGCCTTAACGGGCTTTGCCACAATGGGCAGATCAATATTAGTTTGTGCCTTAATGGGCTCCACCACAATCAGGGCAGATCAATAGGATATTTTTGTGCCTCAACCTTCACAAGGAATGAGATCATTGTTAAAAGCATTCATTGCCAAGTACTTATTGTCTCCTTGTACTAAGACATTGTCGATGGTTGTCACGTTCCACTTGATATCTGGAATAGTTTGTGCTGTTAAGAGCACTGATAAACTCATGAAAGAGCAGTCTGCTTTCCTCGAGACTGGCAACCGATGCAACCTTCATGGCCTTGATGAATACTTCCACAAGAAAGTAAAGACATGATGTATTTGTTCTTAATGTGAATTTTCTGTTGAGGAAGAACTTCGAGAAGCTGAACCACTGACTGAGTATCGAAGGCGGTGTGGTAACGGAACATGTGCACTGAGTCACATCAGCTCATAGTCATACACAGTATGGATGATGTAATGCTGACAGACAAACAAACACAAAATTTAACAAATTGAGATCTGGTTGGCTATACAGTGGAGCCTCGCTATAGCGTGCATCATTATAACGTGCAACTCGATATAACGCAGTTTATCCTTGGACCCCAAAAATTTCTCTTTGCCTGGTTATTATGATCACTCAGTAAGAGAGAATTTGAATTTCTTAACAATTGCTGAGCGTCTTGAATGATCGCGACTCTGGTCGATTCAACGCAGATGACATGTCTAACTTAGCACAAGTATTCGGTGAATCATGTTCCATAGAAGAGGTGAACGCATGGCTCAACGTCGACGAGAATGAAGCAATTAATTTTCTTCTCAAATGACATCATCAGTGGCGTAGTAGAAGAACCAGTACCAGAAAGTGACAGTGAAGATGAAGAGGAGGCAGAGCCGATCCCATCAATGAAGTCTGTGGTGCAGAGCATAGAGACAACGCTGAAGTGGGCCGAATCGCAGGAGAACTCTGCCGCTGTAACTATTTTTCATCTTAGAAATTTGTTACATCATGCTAAAGTCGAAGCATGAAAAAGTTGCATATTTAAATACAGTAGAACTTGAGTTTTATGACCACCCCTGTTGCCAGGTAAAAGTGGTCGTAAATGACAGGAGGTCGTACATGGCAAGTAGTGATGTGACGTCATAGCAGCCATTTTGGCAGCGACGCAGCGCTTCTTTATATAAACATTGTTTCAAGGTTAGGAAAATGGTGATTTATAAAGATTTACAAGGGAAATGGAAAAGCAAGAACATTTCAAAGAAGTGCAGTCTTGATTTATTAATGTTAATATGGTTATTAAGAGAAAAAGAATTTGACATTTGTGCGTTTAATACACTGAGATATCATGGCCTTTATAGAGCGATGTTCTCCATATCAAAATCGTGTCGTACTATCGTTCACTTCAGTTTTTGCGCTGTGTTTTTATTACGTTTGATTCAATTTTTACGCTGGTTTGGTCTTGTTAAAAGCTCTTGCCTTTATTTACGATCTTCCAGTAGTATTTTTTAGATGTGAACACTGAGTTTTGTCACTTTCCTTTCCAAGTTAAAAAGCCGTTGTAAAACCATTGTAAAATAACGTCAACGATCGTCAAGATCAACTTGTCTAAAGTTAACAAGTATTACTCATGGTTTCGAATTGTTCAGTCATTGTATTAACTCTCAAACATCAACTAAAAAGTATTTAACTCTCACAACAAAAATTCACACAGATTTTCATCAAATAATGCTCAAAAGAGAAGCAAAACAAGTCTAAAATGCGGTATGAAACCGGAAGTGTTGCACAATTGCCGTGTTGTTTTCGCATGTGGTCGCATTTGCGTTTGTTTACTATTTTATGTTGAGATGGTCGCTCACAGCAGGTAAATATCTTGTTTGGGACACTAAAAAGTGGTCGCTGGTCGCGTTAGGCAGGTGGTCGCACATCGGAGGTACATTTCTATTACAAATCATCCGTGCCAGAAAAAGTGGTCGTAAACAGCAGGTGGTCGTTAAAAGGGGTGTCGTAAAACTCAAGTTCTACTGTATTGGTTTTGTATGTATTTAATACTGATAGTCTGATATTCACTAGGTAATATAACAAGATGAATAACATAACAGAAAATGTGTGTTGATTTTATTAGACGTTATAAGGATCTATTAAGGATCTATTATGCTTCTGGCAGTATCTAAGCTTATTCCCAGTACTCTTTCCACAATATTGTGCCAGGACCGAGTGGGAAGAGTACTGGGAATGAGATTTACCCAATAACTCGCAATAACGCGCTTCATCTATAACGCGGTCTCCGCGAGGCTCCACTGTATTGCATGTACACGATAAGTTATTAAAATAATTTGTTGTTTTGTAGAAACGGGATAACTGTTTTTATCATGGAACTGTTCAGGAAGATAGCAATGCAACTGTGTCATTAAGTACTTGTGATGGCATTGAGTAAGTCTAATCAGTCCATTGTTGTTATTTCAATGTTGAATTAATATTGCTTTTTTTTGCAAAAAAGTATTCAATTGAAAAAGTTCACTATTTCAAAGTACATGTACTGTATATATTATTTACCACATTCAGATAAATTATGGTTTTTGAGATACAAACTTGCAAGTCTGGTGGTATCACAACTTATAAAATTGAAAAATTCTATCAGGCAGGAAATCCTTAATTTAATTTAGCAGGAAATATTTATTTTTGGATTTTGCTGCCAAGAAGAAAAATGCTTTATCTATAGGACTGGGTAGGATTATATACAGTACTAATCTTACCTAATCTTTATGCATCAGTTATAATTAATCAAAGTTAACATTTAGGAGATTAGTTGCTGGCCAGTGGCTTCATCTTGCTCGTTATGCGCAGATGGGGTGCGGTGTCATGTCACATGATTTGCGCTCTTCACTTGCATTTGCGCCTTGCCTTCGCCTTGTAGAGTTGCTTTCTCCCACCTCTCCACTGCTGGAAGGCAGGGTTTTTTCTTTGTCTGGGAGTTTTTTCTTTCCTGATTTGGTAATTAGTATCATTGCAATTTCCACTATTTATTCAGTGTGACAGGTGCCAGGGGTTGACCCGTGGCTTGGTTGCCAGGGTTACCTCCTTATTTGCTGTTGCTCATTTTGCGCATGAATTGCTGTTTGCTTGCTATTATGGCACCTACCCCAACCTTGTGGGCAACAAGTTAATTAGAGATTAAATGTTGGTGTGGGAACAATGAAAACCCAGGTGGCCGTGATATTACTGAATTAATGCAATTTATAATACTTTTAATGCCATAGTATTTTCTATTTTCAGAGGAATTATAAGGACTAATAAAGGATCTTTTTTCATCCATCCTTTGAAGTCAAAAGAAGGCAATGTAGGTATTTAAAAATGTGCAGTAAATAATTCCAGTAAAACTAAAGTAATTTACAGAGTATAATTAAACAAATGTAGCCCAAAATTAAGGTTGGCAGTTTACCAGTTTACCGTTTTTTAATTTAATTTAATTTAAATTAATTTAAATTAATTTAAATTAATTTAATTTAAATTAATTTAATTTAATTTAATTTAATTTAATTTAAATTAATTTAAATTAATTTAATTTAATTTAAATTAATTTAATTTAAATTAAATTAATTTAAGTTAATTTAAAATTAATTTAGTTTAAAATTAATTTAATTTTAATTTAGTTTAAAATTAATTTAATTTTATTTAATTTAAGTTAAAATTAATTTAATTTAATTTAAAATTAAATAAATTTAATTTAAATTTAAAATTAATTTAATTTTATTTAATTTAAGTTAAAATTAATTTAATTTAATTTAAAATTAAATAAATTTAATTTAAAATTAAATTTAATATTAAATTAAATTAAATTTAATTAAAATTTAATTGAAAATTAATTTAATTTAAAATAAAATTAATTTATTAACATTTTCAATTTATATTTGAGTTAGTATTGCAGTTGATTTCACATTACTTTACCGCCGCGTGTTGCGAAGTTCGTTGGGAAGTTCCGAAGTTCGTTTGGAAGTTCGGGAATTACGTTGCCAAGGTTGAAAAATTATCCAATCAAATTGCGAGCTGTTGATCAAAACTCGTTATGATTGGATAATTTTTCAACCTTGGCAACGTAATTCTGAACTTCCGAATGAACTTCGGAACTTCCCAACGAACTTCGTAACACACGGCGGTAAAGTAATATGAAATCAACTGTAATTATAGAGATACAGTCTATACGGTACAGTACAATACAGTATGTAATGGTTAAAATTTTATTTTTGAAGGTGTTGGAAGAACATTTAGTTTTCAGTAGCAATGATGTGAATGATGAACCAGTAACATGTGGTAAGTGTCACTCATGAGAGATCATAGTAAATAGTTCAATACTATATAATTTAAATACAGTGGTAGTACTTGATACAGTGGAGCCTCACTATATTGCGCATCGTTATAATGTGCAACTTGGTGTAACGTGGTTGATCCTTGCACCCTAAAATTTTACTTTTCCTACCTACAGTACTAAAGCTGACCCAGACCACTAAATTCTGCAATACTGTATATTAGCAACATAATTGATGTGTAATATGACACTGAAACTGAAGTTTCTTTTTTTCTCACTGGAGACAATTCAATCTTGACTGCTCCAACCCAGCAGTTGGCACCCCCGGCTTGTGCTTGACCCACAATCCATGTTCTCTGTGAACGCTCACAAGGTATGGGCTGTGGAGGTACTGGGGTACAGTCAAATAGCTCGGTACACTACCTTTGCTCCATAGTACCAATGCGCTAGAAACTGGATTCTCACCTCAGTGGCTCGCTGACCAGACCTGTTGGAGGCCATGTTTGAATAGCTGCCAGGAGCCCCTCTTAAGCTAGGTATTCACTTCTCTGGCCCCTCAGACAGGCCTACCCCACCTGAGGTATTGTGTACGAGGGACAGTAGCTTTTTCCTGCTTCCTACTCGCTGCCACAACGGGTTTTTTTGCATGGGATTTACTGTCCCGTTCGTGTTTTGCCCTATTGGGAATTATCTGCATTGTATGTATGTATATATGTAAGTGTCTTGTATCTTGTGAATTCCTAATTAAAGTTGTCAGTCTTAGCTCTATTTTTACTAATTAAGTGATAGGACATTAAATTGGATTTTCTTCTTTTTTTGCCATCCAGGTCATAACCACAAGATCTCTTTGAAGAATGAGTTTGATCATCAGAAAGAAATACCAAACAGTAAAAGGAGGGTAAGCATTTTGTGCTATACTGTATATTAGGTCAGTTGCACAATGTTGCACTGGGATCATTACTAAACTGTTGTTGTTCAATGGTGTTGGTGGTGGTGGTGCTACTGTTGGTGGTGGTGGTGCTGATGTTGGTGCTGGTGCTACTGTTGTTGTTGGTGGTGGTGGTGGTGATGTTGGTGCTGGTGCTACTGTTGGTGGTGCTGATGTTGGTGCTGGTGCTTCTGTTGGTTGGTGTTGGTGTTGGTAGTGGCTATGGTGTTGGCAATGTTGTTGTTGTTGGTGGTGCTGATATTGGTGCCAGTGCTACTGTTGGTGGTGGCTGGTGTTGTTGATGTTGGTGTTGGTGCTACTGTTGGTGGTGGTGGTGCTGCTGATATTGGTGCTGGTGCTACTGTTGTTGTTGTTGGTGTTGGTGTTGGTGGTGGTGGTGGTGGTGATGTTGTTGCTGGTGCTACTGTTGTTGGTGGTGGTGGTGGTGCTGATGCTACTGGTGGTGGTGGTGCTGATGTTGGTGCTGGTGCTACTGTTGTTGGTGGTGCTGATGTTGGTGCTGGTGCTACTGGTGGTGGTGTTGATGTTGGTGTTGGTGCTGGTGCTACTGGTGGTGGTGGTGGTGCTGATGTTGGTGCTGGTGCTTCTGTTGGTTGGCGTTGGTAGTGGCTATGGTGTTGGCACTGTTGGTGTTGGTGGTGGTGCTGATATTGGTGCTAGTGCTACTGTTGGTGCTGGCTGGTGTTGTTGATGTTGGTGCTATTCTTGGTGGTGGGGGTGGTGGTGGTGCTGATGTTGGTTCTGGTGCTACTGTTGGTGCTGGCTGGTGGTGTTGGTGTTGGTGTTGGTGTTGGTGTTGGTGCTACTGTTGTTGATGGTGGTTATGGTGCTGATATTGGTGCTAGTGCTACTGTTGGTGCTGGCTGGTGTTGTTGATGTTGATGTTGATGTTGGTGCTACTCTTGGTGGTGGGGGTGGTGCTGATGTTGGTTCTGGTGCTACTGTTGGTGGTGGCTGGTGGTGTTGATGTTGGTGCTGGTGCTACTATTGTTGATGGTGGTTATGGTGCTGATATTGGTGCTAGTGCTACTGTTGGTGGTGCTGGTGCTACTGTTGGTTGATGTTGGTAGTGGCTATGGTGTTGGTGCTGTTATTGTTGTTGGTGGTGCTGATATTGGTGCTAGTGCTACTGTTGGTGTTGGTGGTGGTGGTAGTGGTGGTGTTGTTGATGCTGGTGCGACTGTTGGTGGTGGTGTTGTAGTGGTTTTGGTCTTGGCGCTTTTGATGCTGGTGGTGTTGCTGATATTGGTGCTAGTGCTGGTGGTGCTGTTGCTGATGTTGGTGCTGCTGTTGGTGTTGATGATTATGGTGTTGATGTTGGTGCTACTGGTGATGGTGATGGTGATGGTAATGGTGCTGTTACTGATGTTGATGTTAGTGCTACTATTGTTGGTGTTGGTGGTGCTGGTGCTAATGTTGGTTCTGGTGGTTAGGGTGCTGTTTCTGATGGTGTTGTTGTTGTTGTTGTTCTAATTTACTAAGAATTTCTTGTTTTGATTTTTTAGGTGCGAAGAAATATCAAAAATGAAATTAAATATTTGGAATTGTTTTTAATAAATGATAATGCACAGGTACTATTTGACAAGCACGTACTGTACATGAATAGTAGACATGTTTTACAAAGTGGTACATTCTTGGATTGACAGAGGGAAATAGACTTTCTCAAAGTCCTTTTCAAACATTTTTGACCTTTCGGTTCCTCATTGAAAAGGACTTTTCCCACCTGCAGCGTGCCAAAATTCACCGGTGAATTTTTCGAACGGTGACGTAATTCGGGAAGTAATTATATTTGGGCTAAATTGCTATGCAAGTGCTATCTTTGGAAGGAGTTACACAGACTCTTGAAAACGTTTTAGTAGGGGTAGAACCACTTTCCATTGCATGTACGACAACCCGAAACACGTCAAAACAGGACGATGTACATTTCAGCGATTTCCCGCTAGAGTATTTAATTAGATTCAAAAACCTGCAAGCGAAACAAGTCCGCCTCTTTCCTCCCGCTTTTCCGCTCTCCCGCCTTTCCGCTCGCCCGCAAAAACTAGCGCTAAGAGGCGGACTTGGAGCAAGTCTAAGAGGGAACTAGATATTTTGGAAAACAAATACTACTGATTCAAAATCACATTACTGTACTTCAACGCTTTATTTCCACCATGCTTCTACACAACCAATTAGAATTATCATAAAAATAATCATAATTTAATTTCATTTTTAATTGAATTACTGTAGCTAATAATAACACACAAAAAATACATATTTATAAACTAACAGCTCAGGAGCACTAGCACAGCGTGAGCCAATTACGTTACCTATTAAAATAATAAATAAATAAATAGATAAATAAATAAATAAATAAATAAATAAATAAATAAATAAATAAATAAATAAATAAATAAATAAATAAATAAAAAAATAAAAAAATAAATGGTTTATTTCAGATATAAAACGCCACCTTGAAGGTGAAATACTTTATAGTTACAGAATGGATGTTAAAGCGCCAATGAAGCGAAAATTATTATCGTCTTAAATGAAAGAACTCTTAAAACTACAACGTAACATCTTTTGCAGATCTTCGTTTCCGTGCTTCGTTTGTTGAGATATTTCAGTTTCTTTAATATGAAAATTAAACATGTTGACATCACACGTGCATAATGAGTTATCGGAGAAAGTTCTATATCTTTGCTATTGCCAAACGAAATCACTTCGAAGCCGATCCTGCGCGTCTATTTCGCATACAGCATTAGATATACAGATTTTTAATTGATTTCGTTTGATAATAGCAAAGATACCGAACCTTCTCTGATAACTCATTATACACGTGTGACGTCAAAGTGTTTAATTTGCATATCAGAAAAATTGAAATATCTCAACAACGAGGCATGGAAAAGAAGGTCTGCAAAAGATGTTACTTTGTCGTTTTGAGAGTTCTTTCATTTAAGACAATAATAATTTTCGCTTCATAGGCACTTTAAATAGATAATCAAAGAGCTAAGAGCTAACAACTAACTATGACTAAAATTTAACTATAGGTTATTGATTTCAATTAAAATAGCCAATATTCGCTGGAAAAAAACTATGCTTAAAACGTTTAGTGTTGCATTTGTATAGATCTAAGTTTTGACTGTTTCGAAGGTTACGGCCATGTATACTAAACCTAGTCTCAGGTATCAAATATGAGAGACGATCGTTAGTTAATTTGATGTTATAATAATTGTCAGTTGTTTGCTGTACAAGCTGTGTTAGTAATACTCAGAAAAACTCTGAGTTCTAAGCGGGACTCGAACCCACAACCTTCTGAATGCTAGCCAGATGCTCTAACCATTGAGCCACTAGAACTCAGGTAGCGGAGCAAGATTAATTAAGGTACTGTACATGTAATTATACCTTAGACTTGTAGACAAACGTTATACTTTAGACTTAGACAAAACCTTAGACTTTTTAGACTTGTAGACCAACAAGTACTTGTAACCGAGCGGTTAAGACTCGTTCCTGGAAAATACCTTAATTAACCCTGTAATAAAAGTAGCGTGTTGCGTAGGTAGTGTAGAAACAACAATCGAAATATAGTAAGGTTAGATATACTGCCGAACGAAACAGAGAACGTAGGAGTCTAATGTTTCGAGCAAAGGCCCTTCGTCAGAGAGAAACGTTAGACTCCTACGTTCTCTGTTTCGGCAGTATATCTAACCTTACTATATTTCGATTGTTAATTAACCCTGATTCGATCAGAATACTGTTGCCCAGTTTGGCACTCGAGTCTTCCTGCTTATCTATTTGATACACTTAGTCTTGAACAAATGCAACGAAGATCATTCCGAATCCTTTATCCGTCAAGATCTTATAAAAAATCTTATGAAAGAGAACAGACACCAACTATCACAGAAACTGTTTAATAACATCAAATTAGTTAGTTTCAGAAATTGCAGCTTGATGTTAGTAATAATTGTCAGTTGTTTGCTGTACAAGCTGTGTTAGTTAGTAATACTCAGAAAAACTCTGTAAACAGAGTAAACACTTTCCATGTAAACAGCCCCTTAGTTGTTGATCCCACCTTTAAGACCGCCAAACTGTTTAGTATCAATTTTATCTCCTATATCTTCAATGATCCAATCAGCAACAAACTCCTAAATAAACTAAGAAGTTACAATACAAACTCACACCCCAACAACTGTATACCACTAAAAACTACATTTCATTTGAGACTGCGTTCACACGAGTCCGGTGTAGGAAATAAACGGTAAAATATGGTTATGTTCACACGAATCCGTCATAATTTAACGACGCTTTGAAGGCGTTCACACGACACCGGAACCTTCTGGTGTACATCTAGCATTTCAGTGCTGTGCACTGTGTGCTGTGCACTGTTTAAATAGCCATATCTCGTGGAAACGAGGAGCAATTCAAAGAATATTATCCCCCAGTGTGTATAGTGCATTCTAGGTTTACAATTTTAGTAATTCCATTAGGAACTCACCTTATTGACTTCATCTTCTCCTATTTACACTGCTAGTCATTGTTGTAATAATGTTATAATTGTTCAAACAGCGGCGTAAGTTCTTAGCAGAAGCTTTCCGAAGTCGAGAAGACAAATAATGTTTTCCATCGCTGAAAAATACGCCAGCCGTTTGGTTTGGAGCTGAAAATTTAGGAACTGGGTACTAAAGCGGAGCGAAAAAGTGCCGGATCTTGTGTTCACACGACACCGCCAAGGGTTCCGTTTTCATCTCGCTCCGTCAAGAAATCGTTTTCAAAACGCTCCGGTTAGAGCGCCGTTTTCACACAATTTCGATCCGGTGCCGTGTGAACGCAACGGCGTTTTGTGACTTTTTAGCGCCGTTTTCAACTCGCTCTGGACTCGTGTGAACGGGGTCTGAAACTGTTAACTGCCTTGCTTGATGGCATTTCGGACAGATCGATTTTCACGAATCTCAACCGTTGATTTTCAACGTCAAAAATGGATGTGATACCTGAGAAGTAGTAATCGAAGAGAAGTGATTGAAACCTTTGTAGAGAAATGTCCAATTCGCGAAGTTCGCTTGCGAGAGTATTTCAGATACGCGACACTCTCACTATGTCAGCTTCTTTAGGGTGGAATATCAGCATCAGTTAATTATAATTATACATGTAAATTTTTGAGGTTTGCTGAAGTTTTTAAAATTTCTTTTGCAGTTCAGAAAGTTTAAGGGAAATACAGAGCTCCGAGCAAAACAACTTGCCAATCATTTGGACTCGGTAAGCACGGCAGCTTATTGTCACCAACAATGAAACAATAGACATAACATACTTTAAAAACTTTGCATCACATCCCATTCCATCACACCGCCCCACACTAGACCACTCCACAATCCACTGCACTCCTGCACAGTGCGCTGCAGTACTACACCCCACACACTACATGTGTTATTGCATTATATTAGATTACGTTATAATTACATTACATTACATTTATGCATTACATTACATTACATTACATTACATTACATTACATTACATTACATTGCATTGCATTGCATTGCATTGCACTTGCTTTGCTTTGCTTGACATGACGTGACATTACATTACAATTGCACTACATTCCATTCCATAATTTCGTTACATTACATTACATTACATTACATTACATTACATTACATTACACATTGCACATTGCACATTGCACATTGCACATTGCACATTACATTGCACATTACATTGCATTGCATTGCATTGCATTGCATTGCATTGCATTGCATTGCATTACATTACTTTACACATTACACATTACATTACACATTACATTACATTACATTACACATTACATTACACATTACATTACACATTACATTACACATTACATTACACATTACATTACACATTACATTACACATTACATTACACATTACATTACACATTACATTACACATTACATTACACATTACATTACACATTACATTACACATTACATTACATTACACATTACATTACACATTACATTGCATTGCATTACATTACATTACATTTAATATACATTACATTTAATATACATTACATTTAATATACATTACATTTAATATACATTACATTACGTTACATTACGTTATATTTACGTTACATTACATTACGTACGTTATACATTACATTACATCACATCACATTGCATTGCATTGCATTGTATTGTATTGCATTATATTTACATTACATTACGTTACGTTACATTGCATTATAATAGATTACGTTATCATTGCATTGCATTGCATTGCATTGCATTGCATTGCATTGCATTGCATTGCATTGCATTGCATTGCATTGCATTGCATTGCATTGCATCTTTATAAGTTATAGAAGACTAGAAAACCCCTCAGTCGTAGCGTTTACATAGAGTAAGTCCAAGTATGAAGTCCAGATCTTTTTCTCTAAACCCCTAACTTTCTTGTTAGATTTATCGATTTCAAAATATCAGGATTGCCTTGGTGTTGGTGGAGACATGGGAAGATAGAGACCTTATTGTTGTTGATGCTAATGCAACGAAAGCATTAGCCAACTTTATTAAATATAAGAAAAAAAACCTGGACAAGAACAAGGGCAAACACTGGGACAATGTTCAATTAATAACGTATGTTACATGTATGTTTCCATATCTACTTAAGACGACATAAGCATAAGCACAAAGAACGAATAACTTTTCTTCTGGACTTGCAAAGACAAAACAACAAGAAGTTTTCTTTATTTCGTCTTTTGTTCTGTTCTTGGCTTATGATATTATGTCATTATAATTATGACTGTCCTTATGTCGCAGGCGTGACTTCATTCTTTTGTTTTGTCCTTGTGCTTATGCTCAAGTGTGAACCAGCCTTAAAGTTACTATACAGTGTGTATAAAAAAAAACTGAACCCTTAGAAAACAACCTATTGTAGTAGTTTGAAAGCCCTAAAAGCGCTGCGTTATAAATTAATCAGCACATAAGTTAAACAGGAAGAGAAAAAGCTTTTAAATACGTTCACCATGCATACACTTCAAGTTATCTTAATTTCCCAGGTGTATAAGACCGTGTGTTTTACGCGTCTGTGGGTTCAGCGAAGTGCTTAGGGCTTTCAAACTACTACAATAGGTTGTTTTCTAAGGGTTCAGGGTTTTTTATACACACTGTAGATGTCAAGTAAACGACAAACTTTTTAATGTAAAGTAAACATGTTTTGGTAAACTTATGCCATCTTCAGTACAAGATGAAGGAATAATTATTTTTACAGGCGGTATAAAAATTTAACCCCTATGCCGGGCATGTTTGCCGTCAAGTGGAGACCTGGTATAATCTGCCGGATAAAGGCTTAGAGAGATCGTCTGGCGTTAGCCAGAATAAAATACTACAGACGACTTCGGACAGAAAAGAGTTAAAAGCGATTGCTTCTTTATAGTAGTGGTACGGTTATGTATTTTTATTCTATTTTTCACTAGAGGTATTGATTTTGACGGAAGTACTGTCGGATATGCTCCTATCAGAAGTATTTGTGGCAGTAGATCTGCTGCTGTTGTGCAGGTTTGTTCTATTTTTAAACTACGATTTAGCAAAAACCGCTGTTCTTCCCATGCATAGAGAGCACATAACGGTTATTCTCGCCAACTAGCCTGCGAATACAGCCGCCTCACATCGGGCGCCCCGGTGAAACGCGAACCCCCGAGAGAGACGTCTGCGATTCGAGAGCAAAAATTCCATACTGATGACGTAGAGTCTGTCCTGAATCAGGACGGAGCTGCTGATTGGTTTAGAAGCTTAGAAAGGCTCAGACGCTCACACCAAGATCAATTTCAATGCTCAGTTTCTGTCCTAAATTCTAAAGCGAAAGCCTAGTTATTGCCAAAAAAAAGGAAAACGGTTAGCTATTCTTCTCACTACGAGAGTTCGATTAGCGATAAATTGCAAGATTTCCTATCGAAATCGAACGATTTTCCCGTCATCAAGCGGGACATCCGCCTGTCCAGACAGTTGAATTGTTATTCTCACGGTGGAGTGCAATCTCGTTCCCAGAGCCCACGTTCCCCACCGGGAAACGAGAGACTCTGGGATAATCCGTTTCACATCGATATTTCATTGGCTGATGAACATGATTACTCTTCTTCCGGATAACAAGAAGCCTGTGATGGCGTGAACGGATTATCCCAGAGCCTCTCGTTTCCCGCCTGCTGGGTAAGGGGAATGTGCGCTCTGGGAACGAAATTGGGTGGAGTGAAATTTGAAACCCACGGTGCTAGGTTACGACTATTTACAGATTCAAACGACTATTTAAAGATTCAACAGGAAGTCCCGCTTGATGACGGGAAAATCGTTCGATTTCGATAGGAAATCTTGCAATTTATCGCTAATCGAACTCGTAGTGAGAAGAATAGCTATCCGTTTTCCTTTTTTGGCAATAACTAGGCTTTCGCTTTAGAATTTAGGACAGAAACTGAGCATTGAAATTGATCTTGGTGTGAGCGTCTGAGCCTTTCTAAGCTTCTAAACCAATCAGCAGCTCCGTCCTGATTCAGGACGGACTCTACGTCATCAGTATGGAATTTTTACTCTCGAGTCGCAGACGTCTCTCTCGGGGGTTCGCGTTTCGCCCGATGTGAGCTGGCTGTATTCGCAGGCTACTCGCCAACAGGATCGCCGAGAAAGGGGGTAGCCGAGGTAACTTCCCCGGGGCCCGGCCCACGTTGGGTGCCCGTTTGATCGCCGACAACGCCACGCATATCCACCTTCGTTGAATTCGATCTTGTTAGGAATTCTTTCAATAGACCATTTGGAGGATGACGTGAGATGGCGTTGGGTGACTACAACTACCAGAATGCTTTGCCAGTATTCTAGGGTTTCGGCTAAAAGGGATGACTCAAATGGACCCGTCCAGTCCTTTCGCGGCTTTTCTGAAATATGTCGACAAATATGTCTTCCCAAAAAAGCTAGAGTTTATGTTGTGGTTATAGGGTATCAAAAAGATTGCTATTTTCTTTAGGATTATAGCAAAACAGCTGCTGTTACTGCATCAACAATGGCTCATGAACTTGGACATAATCTTGGAATGAGGCATGATACGCCAAGTAAGTTCTCTCTGAGTACTGCTCTCTTGTTAGTCTGCTTGTCTAAACGAGCCATTTGCAATAGCATACAGCATTTTTTTAGAATGCTTTCGTCAATTGAATTATTATTGTATATTTGTAGCTTGTGAGTGTCCAGCTAATGGGGAATGCGTCATGAGTGCATTCCTAAGGTGAGTGTTACCACTATCGCTCTTGCCGCCGCCGCTGCTGCTGCTGCTGTTGGTGGTGGTGGTGGTGGTGGTGCTGCTGCTGCTGCTGCTGTTGGTGGTGGTGGTGGTGGTGTTGCTGTTGTTGTTGGTGGTGGTGGTGCTGCTGCTGTTGCTGGTGGTGGTGGTGGTGGTGCTGGTGGTGGTGGTGTTGCGGTTGTTGTTGTTTTTGTTGGTGGTGGTGCTGCTGCTGCTGATGTTGTTCTTGGTGGTGGTGGTGGTGCTGTTGTTTTTGGTGTTGTTGTTGGTGGTGGTGGTGCTGTTGTTGGTGGTGGTGGTACTGCTGTTGGTGGTGGTGGTGCTGTTGTTGTTGGTGTTGGTGGTGGTGGTGCTGCTGTTGTTGTTGTTGTTGCTGCTGGTGTTGGTGGTGCTGTTTTTGGTGTTGGTGGTGGTGGTGGTGGTGGTGGTGGTGGTGGTGGTGCTGTTGTTGTTGTTGTTGTTGTTGTTGTTGTTGTTGTTGTTGGTGGTGGTGGTGGTGGTGGTGATGGTGGCGGTGGTGCTCCTCTGCTGTTGTTGGTGGTGGTGGCTGTGGTGGTGCTGCTGCTGTTGTTGATGGTGTTGCTGCTGTTGTTGTTGCTGCTGCTGTTGGTGGTGGTGGTGGTGGTGGTGGTGGTGTTGCTGCTGGTTGTGGTGGTGGTGGTGGTGGTGGTGGTGGTGCTGCTGCTGCTGCTGCTGCTGGTGTGGTGGTGCTCTTGTTGTTGGTGGTGGCACGTTGTGGTATTGCTGCTGCCGTTGGTGTTGTTGTTGGTAGTGGTGGTGTTGCTGCTGCTGTTGGTGCTGCTGCTGTTGGTGTTGCTGCTGCTGTTGGTGCTGCTGCTGTTGGTGCTGCTGCTGTTGGTGGTGGTGTGGTGGTGGTGCTCTTGTTGTTGGCGGTGGCACGTTGTGGTGTGGTTGCTGTTGGTGGTAGTGGTAGTGCTGCTGAAGTCGTTGGTGTTGGTGGTGGTGTTGTTGCTGCTTCTGTTGCTATTGTTGTTGTTAGTGGTGGTGGTGCTGCCGCCGCCGCTGTTGTTGTTTTTGGTTTTGCTGCTGCTGTTGTTGCTTTGGTTATTATTATTATGTTGTTGTTGTTGTTGTTGTTATTATTGGTGGTGCTGTTCTCGTCACTGTCATCGTCGTTGTTGTTGTTGATGTTGTCATTGTTGTCGTCGTCGTCGTTGTTGTTGTTGTTGTTGTTGTTGTTGTTGTTGTTGTTGTTGTTGTTGTTGTTGTTGTTGTTGTTGTTGTTGTTGTTGTTGTTACTGTTGCTACTGCTGTTGTTGGTTGTGCTATTGTTTTTGTTGTTGCTGTATCTGTTGTTGCTTTCGTTATTGTTGATGATGTTGTTGTCATTGTTGTCGTCGTCGTCGTTATTATTGTTGTTGTTGATAACATCATTTCCCTTGCTTTAATTTGACAGCGCTGCAGTGACGCGGTTTTCCACGTGCAGTTTAAATCAGCTCAGTGAGACGCTAGAAGAAGGTTATGGAACATGTTTGTTCGACAAACCAAACAAGGTATTGTGGCAAAATGTTATTACCTGAGCGATGCTAATATATCGCCCAGCTAAATACTAACCCCATCCGAATTTAACCTCAGCGTTGAGAGCCAGCGTGTTAATGTTGTATTTTTGATATTCTAGTTATTTGGTCCAGCCATTTGTGGGAATGGATATGTTGAAGAAAGTGAACAATGCGATTGTGGTACACAAGAGGTGAGTTGCTCGTAGAGTAAGCTTGTAGCATAGGCGTAGAGTATGGGGGGGGGGGGGGGGGGGTGGTTAACTGTTACAGCCTCATTCCTGTCAGCCAAAAGCACCCATATACAGTGATAAGTCAACCCAGTAAACACAACATCGAAAAATTGTTGAAATGTGTTGTATTTTAACTAGTTTTTGACATTTCATGACCTTCGGTGTTCTTAAAAATCACGCCTCAGAATGCAGGAAATGGCATTTCCAAGACTCTAAATTTCAAAAATTTCCCCCGGACCCCCCTACAAGAGTCCCTTTTTGTAAAGCCACCCACGGGGAAATTCTTAGAAAGGCCCTGTTTAGCACTTCAGTCCCCCTAGACAAAAACAAAACTCTACGCCTATGGCTTGTAGTATAAGAGAGTTTAAGCAAATACAACGCGAACGACAACGACCTTAATACAATAGAATTTTCCTCACACAGCAAAGAAAAGGAATATAATTTTTAGTTCCAAGAGTAATCGTCTTCGAGACGACGTTAACTTGTAAAACGACAAAACCTGTTAGTCGAGTTTAACTACAAACTATGCGACACTCTAATGTCAAAACATACTTTAAGGCCTGCGCAAAACGTCGCACAATAGCACAGGGAGCCCATCTTGGCAGAGCGTGGGCACCGTGTGGCACACTCGATCGTGGTGTGTTTAGGAATATAATAAAGGGATGAAACACGAATTCTTCCTTGTTTTGAACATCGTTTTAAGCGCCTATAGGTATTAAAATCGTAAGACAATTCAGCGAAGTAGTTGTGATAATGATTCGTTTATCAAAATATATTCAAAATGAGGCAAAATCTCTCCTTTTAGCCGTGATTTTGCAGCTAAATTACATATCGTATTTTCGAGAGATGTGTTCCACAAGTAGCTAGGACACTGCATCATCGTTAACACTTCGGATAGCTACGAAATCCTATGATAAGCTTTTCAGATAAAGCGGGAAGTCTCAGGATTATTGATTTATTGCACATTCATCTGACTCTGAGTTTCAGTAGGTTTTAGTATTCCAACGGTGGCTCCCGACGATACGAGATGTCCTGACTACTTGCGGAGCACATTCCACGTTGAACGTTTGGTGTTTCATCCCTTATATTTTTTCCTCTCCCGTTCCCCCCGTTTTTTCCTTTTTTCCGCCTTTTTTCCCGCTTCCAGTAACCATTCTTCGTTTTTGTAAATCCCCTGCCACAGTCCCCCGCGCGTCTTTCGAATCTGCCATAGGTGCCCAGACGAAGTTAATTCAGACGAATTTAATTCGAATTAACTTCCTCAGTAATGCGACGTAAATGCGACGTCGAGTTAAACGTCGAATTTCAGTCGAATTTAATTGTTTTTACTTGAACTCGTGGAGCCTGAAAACGACTTCTTGAAAACATGGTGCCGAATTGTCACAGACGGAAGAGAAACATTTAATTCGACGCGACAATAATTCGTCGTGTAACTCGAACACGCATTATGGTCGCATTATCCGTTTGACTCGGACGCGTTTAATTGCCGAGACGAATTTAATTCGTGTGTCGAATTTAATCGAGTTATACGTCGCAGTTTCGTCGAATAAAATTCAAACAATTAAATTCGTCTGAATTAAATTCGTCCATTGTGCGACGTTTGGCGCAGGCCTAAGCATTCAATACTATATGTAAATGATTCGTGTTTTTTTTTGCTAGATACTGAAGTTTAGACTCCCCAATGATTCGAATAAGCGCACTTCTTTCAAGAAACAGACGCCCCTCTCGAATAATCGTTCCAAGTCCCTCCCTCTCTTTCCCCACATCTGTCTGTCTGTCTGTCTGTCTGTCTGTCTGTCTGTCTGTCTGTCTGTCTGTCTGTCTGTCTGTCTGTCTGTCTGTCTGTCTGTCTGTCTGTCTGTCTGTCTGTCTGTCTGTCTGTCTGTCTGTCTGTCTGTCTGTCTGTCTGTGTTTGTTTGTTTGTTTGTTTGTTTGTTTGTTTGTTTGTTTGTCTGTCTGTCTGTCTGTCTGTCTGTCTGTCTGTCTGTGTTTGTTTGTTTTTGTTTATCTCTGTCTCCGTCCGTCCATCCGTCCCTCCGTCCGTTCGTCCCTCCGTCCGTCCCTCCGTCCGTCCCTCCGGCCGTCCCTCCGGCCGTCCCTCCGTCCGTCCCTCCGTCCGTCCCTCCGTCCGTCCCTCCGTCCGTCCCTCCGTCCGTCCCTCCGTCCGTCCCCATAGCCAGAAATGAGCGACTTAGTGTTTACGCAATACCCGCCCGACTCCCAATATTTATAGTAAATTGTATTACAAATGCCGAAATAAACTACGATTCTTGAAATGCGAAGATCGAATTCGGGCAAACAAATGCTTGCGAACAAAATAAGCCTAAAATTATGCCATGTCGATGCCGATAGACCTTGTCCCCGAGAAATTCAACATTACGGGCGAGATAGTAGTAGATTAGTTAACAACAAGCATGAAAAGCTGCAAAATTCCCTGCGAAAAACCTTCGCTGCACGTTATAAACAACACAAATTCCTACATGCGAAGCTTGTTCCGGCAAGATGGGATTCTTACGGTTTCGAATGATATAAAAACGATAAAATATTACCTTCCCTTCCCTTGTCCCAGCCTAGTTGTTTTAAAGGTAGTTTAGAGCATCCATGTCCGCTAAACGACTTCGTTTTGCTTAAAATGGCCATAACTCCGCGATTTTCTGCAGTATCACAACTATTTTGGTATTGAATTGATGCTTGTTGTCTGCTTGTTTGATTTACCATGGTTTGAAAATCGACGCACGCATTATTTTAGACATATTTGCCGCTGAGTTATAGGTTTTGAACTACTTTTGGACAATGCGAAGGAGGCCGAAGCCAGACGAGGAGCAGCGGGATATCGGGAATTTGCCGGATCGTATATCAGGAAATATTCCAAATACTCATGCGCTATCACGTAAAACGCTGACAAATACACATGTCTTGCAGACTCAAATGTCGCGTATTTCTGGCTATGCTCCGTCCGTCCCTCCGTCCGTCCGTCCCTCCGTCCGTCCCTCCGTCCGTCCCTCCGTCCGTCCCTCCGTCCGTCCCTCCGTCCGTCCCTCCGTCCGTCCCTCCGTCCGTCCCTCCGTCCGTCCCTCCGTCCGTCCCTCCGTCCGTCCCTCCGTCCGTCCCTCCGTCCGTCCCTCCGGCCGTCCCTCCGGCCGTCCCTCCGGCCGTCCCTCCGGCCGTCCCTCCGTCCGTCCCTCCGTCCGTCCCTCCGTCCGGCCGTCCGGCCGTCCGTCCATCTGGTCGGTCTGTCTGTCTGTCTGTCTGTCTGTCTGTCTGTCTGTCTGTCTGTCTGTCTGTCTGTCTGTCTGTCTGTCTGTCTGTCTGTCTGTCTGTCTGTCTGTTTGTCTGTCTGTCTGTCCCTTTTCTCTCCCTTTCTCTCTTTTCTTTTTCCTTCAAATGTCCCTCTTCACCCTCCCATCTGTCCTCCACCTCAAACTGTTTTTTTCTTTCAAGGAATGTGATCATTTTGAAAACAAATGCTGTAATGCTACAACTTGCATGCTTTACCCTGAAGCTGTTTGCGGTCATGGCGAATGCTGCGACAATTGTCAGGTTAGTTCTGCCTTTAGAACGCTCTGGTTGTCTTAGCTCGTTCACCTGTTGTTGTGTGACAACTTGATCATTTTTCACTGTCTGCCAGATAATTCTACTCGACAAAGGACGCGTGAATGAAAGGTTTTAACAAGTGAATAACAATAAATCCAAAGTGTTGGTATAATTATTGTGGGACAGCTAACTCAGGTGGAGAATAATTCTTCTTCACTGCACCTGAGTTCGCTGTCCCACAATAATTATAAGTAATAACATGACTTGAGGGAAATTAGCGATTAAAGGTTTGTGCAGAAGGCTTTTACAAATCTTCCCGAGGCAAAGGGGAAATTTAATCGCTAATTTCCCGAAAAGTCATGGTATTAGTTTGTAAAATTATGATCGCCGAGGAAGACTTTGAGGATCGTACCGACAGGAAATTTACACGGTTGATCAGAGAAGTTGCATCTAATTTTCCCGTGCATGTTGATGAGGGAAAATATATGCAAGCGGGAAATTTAGAAGAAGACAAAGGATTTCTTTGAAGTAATATTGGGCATTTCACTCGATTACATAGTATGTTCTAGGGATATTTGGTGAAGGAAAATTCGAGTGTAGAATATATACATTTTAAGACCAAACCGGGACCAGTTGCGAAAAATGCAACTACACAGGCCTTCCGGCAGGAATTGAACCCACGACCTTGCGATTCTAGTGCAATGCTCTGACCACTGAGCCACGGAGGCCGTTGCCGAGAGCTTGATCGCGAGTTCTGTATACATTAAGGTGGTAATGCCAGGAGAGAATTGGGTTTATTAGAAGTAATATTGGGCATTTCACTCGATTACATAGCATGTTCTAGGGATATTTGGTGAAGGAAAATTCGAGTGTCGAATATATACATTTTAAGACCAAACCGGGACCAGTTGCGAAAAATGCAACTACACAGGCCTTCCGGCAGGAATTGAACCCACGACCTTGCGATTCTAGTGCAATGCTCTGACCACTGAGCCACGGAGGCACATTATGGTAATGCCAGGAGAGAATTGGGTTTATTAGAAGTTTAATTTTAATTTAATAGAAGCTTTAATCAAACTCACTAAGTAATACAGTACTACAATAATAACAACAGATCACAATATGGTCTGGAAACTCAGCTAAAGTCTTTGGTCTATCTTTTTGTTCGCCTTTATGTATTTTTGTGCACGGTGCACGGTCACTGAACACATTGTATTTTAGTATAATGAACGAATAGTCCAATAGCAACGTTTCAGTTCAATCACTCAACCATGCTATTTAAATATTAATAAACCTAAAACAAAGGTTGTGCACGGTGTAAGGTACGGTTCAACATAAAATCACAGCTCATTATAGGAGCTTTGAAGTTTGCCGAGTTTCCAGACCATATCTCGATTGACTATGTAACAACAGATCACAATACATTACAAACAGTAAAAGATGAGTTTGATAAGGGGCTAGCAAACGGACACGAGGTCCCAACTAGGCATACCCCGTACACAAATCAATAAATTCATGACAATACACATAATGGTCCACTATTTACTACTATACAGAATGCGCCATGATCCGCACCTGACGCTGAACTCAGCCCCCTACCCCGAAATCAAAACGATTTAGTTTGAAATAGACGGATAATGGCAGTATTCAAAGGGCTGATCCCGACGTCAAGCACTGAAAAAGACGCATCCTGGTATTCCTGAATCTTGCCTAAGAAGTAATATTGGGCATTTCACTCGATTACATAGCATGTTCTAGGGATATTTGGTGAAGGAAAATTCGAGTGTAGAATATATACATTTTATGACCAAACCGGGACCAGTTGCGAAAAATGCAACTACACAGGCCTTCCAGCAGGAATTGAACCCACAACCTTGCGATTCTAGTGCAATGCTCTGACCACTGAGCCACGGAGGCCGTTGCCGAGAGCTTGATCGCGAGTTCTGTATACATTAAAGTGGTAATGCCAAGAGATTTCTTTGGGATTTCTTTGTCTTCTAATTTTCCCTCATCAACATGTACGGGAAAATTAGAAGACAAAGGAAAATTTTCCCTCTTGCATGAGCAATGATGGAAATACGAGGTTTACATTCTCTCGGAGAATAAATGAATCCGAGGCGATCATGGTATTATTATTCTAACAACATAACAAGAAGAGTTAGTCTCTCGATATTGAAGAAACTAGATTTCAGTTTCGAAGTATCAAATATAAGTACCATCATTCCACGACCTGCTCCCATCTTGACCATGTAGCTCAGTCGGTAGAGCGTTGGACCATTGAACTCTAAATAAACTGGAACGTTAACCCCATAAGAAAGGCCCTATGATTGGGTGAAGCCAAACTTCCGGCCGCTGGGGGTCGCCATTGCACGTCTGACGTCAACAGAACCTATAAGGGGCACAATGAAAACTCGCTGCAAGAAACAACCATTTTTTAGACCTAAAGTTTTTTAACGATGATAACGAAGAAGATAGTATTGGGCTTATCGGCCTTCTGTACCTGAAGAATTTCTACACACGAAAATGGATTGAATGACGAAATATCTGCCGAACAAATGCAAAATTCAAGTCCAAAACTCGTACGCAAAATGCAGGTTTCTCTTATTTTTCTTTGTTATCTCAAACGTTTGAAGGTTGTCTTGCCAAGAATTAGTGATAAGATAATGCTAAATTATAGCTTTAACTCAAGTTTCAGTTGTGGAAATGCTAAATCTGTCATTTTTCGATACGAAGAGTAATTCCAGAGCTATAATAACACACGGTAAAGTGCATTTTGTTGGTTTTTTCCTACTGAAAATTGAGAAATTTAAAACCCAACTGTTTTTAGAAACAACCTCTTCATTTTAAACCTGAGTTTCATGTATATTTTCTTTATATTTGTCCAAACCAATGGCAATTTTGGTTGCGTATTGTTGACTTTCATTTGAGAGCTTATATTTTTACTGTTTTTCTTGTTTTTACTCGTCATGTCAGTGTTCACCTACTCTACGGTATATTGGAATTTGATTTAAGCCTAAAAGTGGTTAACAAGTTTAGTTTTTCTTTGATTTCAAGCTGTTTTTGCAACCCAGTTCACCAAATTCAGCTTCATTTTCTCTCGGTTATACAGTAAAAGGGACTGGGATTGACGTGCATGGCGGCCCCCATGTTGGCTTCAAAACGTGCAAGCGAGTTATCGTTCCAGTTTATTTAGAGTTCAATGCGTTGGACTAGTAAACCGAAGGTCGCGATTCGCGGGTTTGGATCCCAGCCGCGGTCGAGTAGTTTTTCTCTACTTACCCCGGTATGGGTCGATCGAAAGTGTTCACAAACACAAAATCTTCAGAGTTTGTTCTCAAATGTGTTTTTTTCTACTTTTTGCTGTGTCGTAGTTCCGATCAAGAGGACATTTATGTCGCAAAAAACATGACGATTGCGATCTTCGTGAGTACTGTACTGGTGATAACGAAGTGGTAAGAATCTATTCTGTCCTGGTTTTAACTTTTGGAGTAGTTTTTAATATGGTTTTCTGTTGTAGTGCCCGGAAGATACGTATATTCATGATGGTATTCCATGTAAGGATGACAGTGTAAGTTTGGTAGTATGCATTCACATGTCACTGTGAATAAAGCGATGAAGGAGAATAGACAGGCGGGCAGACGAAGCAACCAAGGGATGGAGAGAAGGGAAGGCAAGAAGGAATGGAGGGAGGGAGGGACGGACGGACGGACGGACGGACGGACGGACGGACGGACGGACGGACGGACGGACGGACGGACGGAAGGAAGGAAGGAAGGAAGGAAGGAAGGAAGGTAGGAAGGAAGGAAGGAATGAAGGAGAAAGGACGGACAAAAAGAAAGAAGAAAGAGGAGGAAGGGAGGAAGGAAGGAAGGAAGGAAGGAAAGAAAGAAGGAAGGAAGGAAGGAAAGAAGGAAGGAAGCAAGCAAGCTAGGGAGAGAGACGGAGGAGAAAGGAGGGGGCGGGGAGAAAGGAAGGAAGGGAGGAAAACGGAAGGAAGCCATCGAGGGAGGGACGGAGGGAGGGAGGAAAAGGAAACGAGGGAAAGAGATAAGGAGGGAAGGAGGGAGGAAGGAAGGAAGGAAGGAAGGAAGGAAGGAAGGAAGGAAGGAAGGAAGGAAGGAAGGAAGGAAGGAAGGAAGGAAAGAAGGAAGGAAGGAAGCAAGCTAGGGAGAGAGACGGAGGAGAAAGGAGGGGGCGGGGAGAAAGGAAGGAAGGGAGGAAAACGGAAGGAAGCAAGGGAGGGAGGGACGGAGGGAGGGAGGAAAAGGAAACGAGGGAAAGAGATAAGGAAGGGAAGGAAGGAAGGAAGGAAGGAAGGAAGGAAGGAAGGAAGGAAGGAAGGAAGGAAGGAAGGAAAGAAGGAAGGAAGGAAGCAAGCTAGGGAGAGAGACGGAGGAGAAAGGAGGGGGCGGGGAGAAAGGAAGGAAGGGAGGAAAACGGAAGGAAGCAAGGGAGGGAGGGACGGAGGGAGGGAGGAAAAGGAAACGAGGGAAAGAGATAAGGAGGGAAGGAGGAAGGAAGGAAGGAAGGAAGGAAGGAAGGAAGGAAGGAAGGAAGGAAGGAAGGAAGGAAGGAAGGTAGGTAGGTAGGTAGGTAGGTAGGTAGGTAGGTAGGTAGGAGGCAAGCAAGCAAGCAAGCAAGCAAGCAAGCAAGCAAGCAAGCAAGCAAGCAAGGGAGAGAGGTGGAGGAGGAAGGAGGGGGCGGGGAAAAGGAAGGAAGGGAGGAAAAAGGAAGGAAGCAAGGGAGGGACGGACGGAGGGAGGAAAAGTAAAGGAAACGAGGGAAAGAGATAAGGAGGGAGGGAGGGAGGGAGGGAGGGAGGGAGGGAGGGAGGGAGGGAGGGAGGGAGGGAGGGGGGGAGGGAGGGAGGAAGAAAGGGAAGGAAAGGAAAGGGAAGGAAAGGGAAGGAAAGGGAAGGAAAGGGAAGGAAAGGGAAGGAAAGGGAAGGAAAGGGAAGGAGGGAGGGAGGGAGGTAGGAAGGAACACACAAGTTTATTTACCTAACCCTATTTGTTTCAGGGATATTGTTATGGTGGAGTATGTCGAGCCCTTACACTACAATGTCAATATCTGTTCGGAGAAAGTAAGTCACCTCAACTAATGTCATTTTATCTCAGCCCAACTTAACTCCAACCCATTTTCTCTTTGTCATTGCATGTCTTGTCGTAACGCAATATCTTTTCCACAGAGAAGGTAGTTACTCAAGTTAGTTCCATGTTACTCACGGCGTGCACTGACTTTTCTCTGAATCTCTATTGTAATTATATTATTTTTTCCCTTCCAGCTGTAACTGCAGGAAAAGACGTATGCTTCAATCGAAATGTGAGGGGGGGCTTTTTTGATTGTTACAATGACACTCATGGGAACCATCCCTGTGCAGAACGGTGAGTTGTAGTTTACTGTGCTTGTGATTTGCTAGGGAGGGAGGGAGGGAGGGACGGAGGGAGGGAGGGAGGGAGGGAGGGAGGGAGGGAGGGAGGGAGGGAGGGAGGGAGGGAGGGAGGGAGGGAGGGAGGGATGGAGTGAGGGAGGGAGGGAGGGAGGGAGGGAGGGAGGGAGGGAGGGAGGGAGGGAGAGAGGGACGGACGGAGGGAGGGAGGGAGGGAGGGAGGGAGGGAGGGAGGGAGGGAGGGAGGGAGGGAGGGAGGGATGGATGGATGGATGGATGGATGGATGGATGGATGGATGGATGGATGGATGGATGCAGGGAGGGAGATAGCATGGAAGGGAGGTGAATATCTAAGATTGGGGCAGGGAGAGGGGAATGAAAAGGGAGGGATGAATGGAGGCAGGGATGGATGGAGGGAGGGAGGGAGGAAAGGAAGGATGCAGTGAGGGAGGGGGAGAGCATGGAAGGGAGGGGGATAGGGATTGGGGCTGGGAGAGAAGGGGATGGAGGTAGATAGGGATGGATGGATGGAGACAGAGGTGGATGGAAGGAGAAAGAAATTGATGAATGGATGGCGAGAGAGAGGGGAGGGAGGGAGGGAGGGAAGGAGCATGGAAGGGAGATGGATAGGGATTGGGACGGGGAGGGAGGTGGAAAAGGAAGGACGCAGGGATAGAGGTAGGTAAGGAGAGGAGGGAGCATGGAAGGAAGGTGGATAGAGATTGGGGCCGAGAGGGAGATGCAGGTAGGGAGGGGTGGATGGAGAGAGAAATGGATGGAGTGGATGGATAGATGGATGGATGGAGGGAGGGAGGGAGCATGGAAGGGAGGTGGATAGGGATTGGGGTGGGGAGGGAGGTGGAGAAGGAAGAACGCAGGGATAGAGGTAGGTAAGGAGAGAGGGAGGGAGCATGGAAGGAAGGTGGATAGAGATTGGGGCCGAGAGGGAGATGCAGGTAGGGAGGGATGGATGGAGCGAGAAATGGATGGGGTGGATATATGGATAGATGGAGGGAAGGAGGGAGCATGGAAGGGAGGTGGATAGGGATTTGGAGGGAGGGGGAGGGATGGAGGTAGGGAGGAAGAAGAGAATCGATAGAGGAAGGGTAAGAGGGAGGGGACACACAAGGGATGGAGACAGGGAAAGAGGGAGGGGAGGTAGGTGAGGAAGGGAAAATTTAATGCAAGAAAGAATGAAGTAGGAATGGCAGGGAGATGAAGCTAAGGAGGAAACGAATAACTTCTAAGTAAGGTGAACAGATAGCTAAACTTTTCCCTGAGAACCTTGAAGTACGTACTGGGTTTGAATTACAAAAGATCGGCAATCAAATATTTTAATTCGTGTTTTTCACTTCCTACTTTTTAGCGACGTCAAATGCGGCAAACTTCACTGTCTGTCTGACAAACAGAGGTTCCCAGTTAAAGGTCAAGATAGACATTATAGCTCCGTTTTTTCTGAAGGGAAGTTTTGTTTGTAAGTTACAACATACTGTATATGTATCCGCCGTGGCTCAACCCCTCCCGAGGCTTGGGGAGCACGGATGGCGTGTGCTGTTGGCATGCAGCTCCTCACCAAAAAGTAAAGCCCGGATGGTGACCACTTGGGAGTGACCCCATTGTCACGTCGGGCTTGGACTCGTGTGAGTAGAGTTGTACTTGATCTCTCCTGTGATTCGAGGGTTTTTCGCCGGGTTCTCCGGTTCTCCGTAAAATCTGTGATCCGTGGTCTGAACTGTGTCGTATGGTGTCTGCCTGCAGTGCCTTTGATATGCCTCGACAGGGGGGAAATATATATATATATATATATATAGATAGATAGATAGATAACAATGGACCAAACTCGTCTCAACTGCAACCACATTAATATATTAGACAAGATGTTCAGCTACAGCTCAAAGTTGTGTGAAAAAGCTTTATTAAAAATAAACTTAAATTTTCGGCAGCACTTTACTTCTGAAGAAGGCGGTGGCATGCTGCCGAAAATTTAACTTTATTTTTAATAAAGCTTTTTCTTACATATATATATATATATATATATATATATATATATATATATATATATATATACACACACACATAGCTTTAAATCCCATATCACTCGTGACCATTAATTAACCTATACTTATTTTGCCCTCTATAAAACTTAATTACTTAATTCGCCTGGCACTGGTTTGGTCTTATATCGTATAGATTCTATACTGTGGTTAGTCGTTTTTTGGTCAAACTGGCTTTTGTTGGCTATATATTGAGAATTAATTCTGATTTGTTTCAGAGTACCAGGAGTGACAGTAGGCGATGGACAGGATCTTGAGTACGCTCAAGATGGTACTAAATGTGGCACTGATATGGTGAGTAAGTGTGCGTTATTGTTTCAATAGGTCATGGTGTTTGTCTTTGTCTCTTCTGTTTTCAGTGCATTGTGGTTGTGTTGATGTGTGTGGCCTAGGGTTTGTCGTGGTGGTCCGTGTTTATGGTTGGTGCTAGTATTGGTGCTGCTGGTTTTTGTGCTAGTATTGGTGTTGCAGTGGATGTTGGTGTTGGTACGTGTTGGTGCTAGTACTGGTGTGGTGTTGGTGTTGGTTGTTGATACTGGTGTTGGTGTTGGTGCTGGCGTTGGTGTTCATGCTAATGCTTGTGTTGGTATTGGTGCTGGTGTCATTGTTAGTGCTGATGTTAATGTTGATACTGGCGTTGGTGCTGGTGTCAGTGTTGGTGCTGGTGTCAGTGTTGGTGCTGGTGTCAGTGTTGGTGCTGGTGCTGGTGTCAGTGTCAGTGTTGGTGTCAGTGCTGGTGCTGGTGTCAGTGCTGGTGTTGGTGTCATTGCTGGTGTTGGTGTTGGTGTTGGTGTTGGTGTCAGTGCTGGTGTTGGTGTCAGTGTTGGTGTTGGTGTCAGTGCTGGTGCTGGTGTCAGTGCTGGTGCTCGTGTCAGTGTTGATGTTTTTGAAGCCTAATCTTCTAATATATTTTTTCAGATGTGCAAAGACAGCAAGTGTATTCCCGTAACTGTTGCCGTCCCGATCTCTGCATACGATAAGTGTAAAGATAATTGTTCAGGAAATGGGGTACGAGTTTCTAGATCAATTTATGAGCTATGTATATATATATATATATATATATATATATATATATATATATATATATATGTAAAGGTTATATACCGAGAACGCGGGATATAAGTCATATATTGACCCGAGGTGCCGAAGGTCCCGAGGGTCAATATATGACTTATATCCCAAGTTATATCACGATTTATATTATTATATCCGACTTATATCACGATTGAGGAGGTTTTCGAACAAGGTTTCGTACATGGATACAGATTATAATAAACTGCTTGCTTTTTATTATTTTGAATTGACATTTTCAGCCAAATTATTGGGACACTTTGCCGTTTTTGCATGTGATGTCCCAAGGACGTTTGACCAGGATTGTAGATCAAACGTTTTCACAAAATACTGATCGGTATAATAAATATTTTAGCCATCACTTATGCGTCGTTCATCTTTTCAGATTTGTAATCACAAAGGTAGCTGTCATTGTAACAGTGGCTATGCATGTCCCGACTGCTCCAATACAGGTCACGATAGGGGTGGTAGCAGCGACAGTGGACAAGGCTGTGAGACGATAAGCAAAAAAGGTAAGCGTAATTTATCTAAAGGTGTAACAAGACGCCTGCTTAGGCGTTCACTTAGGCAAATTCTGTATATATGGTCTTATACGAAGTACTTGGTTCCATGAAGCGATTTGGTGTAAACAAGCTTATTAGCCGAAAAATTAAACGATCTTTAGTAATTTCAGTAGACTAGACAAAACCACAAAACCCATAGTGCTGAATTCGGCAGATTCAAGCGATGGTTCCGATGTAGAATCATGTAAATCGTACCAACAGAAACTATTTAAACATGTTTTGAAACACATTTTCCAAATGAAATACGACACCTTCACGATAGGCGATTTGTAGACGACTATAAACATATCTAAACATATTTTTGCATTATCGGTGCCTACTAGGTAAACATGTATATGTTCTTTGATATTCTGTGGCTCTTTCTTGTATCTCTACTAGTCCTCAAGTCAAGGCTTCGGCCTAGGTACTGATGTTGATGTCAATACGGCATTTTCTCGCGTCTGTATTAAATATAAACAAGACAGCTTACCGGTACCTTTTATAAATACTTCAACAGATCCTGGTGGGTTTTTAAATTGGCTATTCTGTTTCGCTATTAAAAACGGCCATACAATGTCTAATATCGCCGAAAGATTGATTCCTTGTTGTTTCTTTCGAAGAACACGTAGTCAGACAAAGGTGCCATAGACGTAATTTTTCGATTAAATGGTGATTTCTAATAGAGACAACTCGCAAAGCCTGTTGGGGCAATATCGCGCGGCTGGGAGACTAATGATCACGTGTCGTATGTGTGCGTGCGTGTGTTATCGAGTGCGTGAGTGCGTGTGTTGTCGTCTGCGTGCGTGTGCTGTCGTGCGCGGGCGTGCCGCGTGCGTTGTCTCGAGTGCATGCGTGCATGAGTTGTCGTGTTCTTGTGTGGTTGTGTTGTCGTGTGCATATGTATGCGTGTGTCTGTATCCGTGCGCGTGCTTGCATATGGGTGTTTTCAAGCGTGTGCGTGCGTACATGTACGTTTTCGTTACATGTGTATGCTTTTATGTGCGCGTGCATATACTTATGCGCGGAAAGTTTCGTATCGCGTGCGTATGTTTGTTTTCGCGTCCACATGTATGTGCGCGGGTATGCTTTCGTGTGCTTGCCGGGTGTCTTCGTGTGCGTGCCGGCGTGTTGGTTTTCGTATGCGTGCGTGCGCGTGTTTGCGTGTACGGAGTTGTGCGTTATTTCTCTAACACAAATGAATAATTCATAGTTTCAGGATCTTCCGGATTTCTGACGTTTCGGCAGCCTGTACGGCTGCCATCTTAAGAGAAGTTGTTGGTTTTTGAAAACAATCTGGAAGATCCTGAAACTATGAATCATTTATATCCCAGATTCAATCCATTCACTCGACAAATGAATAAGTAAATTGATGTATAATAGTCGAAGTGTATGTGACTCACGTTGACTTATTAGACTACGTTTACACTACAGGGTGTCCCAAAAAAATGTCCCCCATACATTTATGAGGTGCATGTTCTTTAATTATAGTACAAGAAGTAAATTTTTATATCACGTCGAAAGCCCATCCCTCCTTCTTTGTCGTCTGAAATTTTCAGAGTTAAGCAGTTATCTACTCGCTTCCTGTAGTCATTTAAAGAGGCAACATCAAAATTTGAACTTGTCCAAATTATGTATGCTACGTCAAGATGCGGAAATCTTCTCCTAAAGGCTTCCCTTGTCCTTGTTGGGCTTCTTGTTTCATGATAGGAAAGTACCATGAATGCTCTTTCCTCGGGAGTGAATTGCTGTCCAACCATCTTAAGACGGATGAAGTAAAGTGCACTTCTGCCTATATGGCAAACATGTGCATGGAACTCTCATGTACATTGTTATTACCCCAAGAAACCCCACATGATTTGATGCCGCATTGCTTCATTTGGAATCAAACTTTATTCCCCTGTGGTCAGTTTTCACGTGTATATGTATTCAAACTTGTGTTCCGCACTCAAACAAAGCTGTGGTCAAAAACGGGATGGGCGCCATTCGTTTGGGACACCCTGTATTTTTCCAAATCTGTAGGTAGCATAGACAATTTGCATAATTTGGACAAGTTCAAATTTTGATGTTGCCTCTTTAAATGACTCTAGGAAGCGAGTAGATATAACTATTTAGCTCTGAAAATTTCAGACAACAAAGGAGTGATGGGCTTTCGGCGTGATATAAAAATTTACTTCTTGTACCCAAATTAAAGAAGATGCAGTACAAAAACGGATGGAGGACATTTTTTTGGGACACCCTGTAGCGCAAAAGTTTCCAGATTCGTAAATGTTTCCGGTTTCACTTCGTACCAAGTATTCGGATTCGTTAGGCGTTTACACTACAACAGTATTCGCAGATTCTGCCCCTTACACTAAACTCGGAATTCCTTTAATTCAGTTAATATGTTGACCATGTTGGTTCCACCGCAACCTCACATGACTACGAGCGGAAGAGCATCCGAATTCATCAGAATAACCGTTCACGCTACGTCTTGTCTCGGATTCAAAAGTATTCATTTATTTATTTATTTATTTATTTTATTTTATTTTATTTACAAAATGTTTATACAGGATAGTCATTTCAGTGATTACACTGTTTTCCAAATGAGTCCTGTTAAAATATGTAAAAATTTAGATGACTATATCAGGTTGCGATGACTATATCGGGATTCGGATACGAAGTTTACATTTTTTTCTGGATTCGAAATTTCCGGATACGTGATCAAACCGGAAAGTTTTTATTCCGGATTCACTCTTTTGTGTGTAAACGGCAAAACGAATCCGGTACTAAAACGTTCCGGATTCATCACGAATCCAAAAACTTTTGCTCTAGTGTAAACTGGGTCTTAGCGCTATCACAGAACATCAATTAATATTTATATTTTTTGTTCTAGGAGGCATCAACCTTGCCGCAGCCATACTCATTCCATTGTTTATAGTGATTTTGATTATTGTCGTTGTTGTTGTCTATCGACACCGCACTGCCATTCAAGATCGTCTAAACCGTTACAAACTCGTCCGAAGATCAGTGTAAGTTGCTACGTGAGATGCTATTAGAGGGATTAAGGGGGGCTATTACATGGACCGGGCTGGCCCGGTTAACCGGGATGAGTTTACGAAACGATTACATGGAGCGGGCTAGCCCGGTAAGCCGGGATGATTTCAGGCCGAAATTCGCAATTATCAAGTAATTAAGGGCAAAGTTACGTTAATAGATCATTTTCACTCACGTGATCGGTGGCCCCATTGGGGTGGTGAAACAATACGAAATATTTGAATAAGAAAGAGCTAATTCCCATACCGTACACCAATATGGCCGCCATTTCATTGTTTTGGTACACCAATATGGCCGCCGTGACGTCAGATGAAAACGATCCATTAAATCTTCGCTATGATCACGAAACACACAAACGACGTTGATGTCCTATTTCAGTTCCTTTCAGCACTATTTATTCACACAGTCAAGCAAAGGAACGAACGCGTATCGAAGCGAAGTTTTTCAGCCCGGTTTGTCGGATGAAAACGATTACATGGACATTTTCATTTCGGTTAACCGGGCTAGCCCGGTTGCGACAACCGGGATCCAGGCAAACCGGGCTATAGCCCGCTCAGCTGACATGTAATCGAAATGTTAAAACAACATGCGTTCCGTATATAAGGCGGGCTAGCCCAGTTAACCGAGCCAGCCCGGTCCATGTCTAGTGAGGAAGGTTTACTAGTGAGGAAGGTTTACTAGTGAGGAAGGTTTACTAGTGAGGAAGGTTTACTAGTGAGGAAGGTTGACTAGTGAGGAAGGTTGACTAGTGAGGAAGGTTTACTAGTGAAGAAGGTTGACTAGTGAAGAAGGTTGACTAGTGAGGAAGGTTTACTAGTGAAGAAGGTTGACTAGTGAGGAAGGTTTACTAGTGAAGAAGGTTGACTAGTGAGGAAGGTTTACTAGTGAAGAAGGTTGACTAGTGAGGAAGGTTTACTAGTGAAGAAGGTTGACTAGTGAGGAAGGTTTACTAGTGAAGAAGGTTTACTAGTGAGGAAGGTTTACTATAGTGAGGAAGGTTTACTAGTGAGGAAGGTTTACTAGTGAGGAAGGTTTACTAGTGAAGAAGGTTTACTAGTGATGAAGGTTTACTAGTGAGGAAGGTTTACTAGTGAGGAAGGTTTATTACTGAGAAAGGTTTACTAGTAAGGAAGGTTTACTAGTAAGGAAGGTTTACTAGGGAGGAAGGTTTACTAGTGAGGAAGGTTTACTAGTGAGGAAGGTTTACTAGTGAGGAAGGTTTACTAGTGAGGAAGGTTTACTAGTGAGGAAGGTTTACTAGTGAGGAAGGTTTACTAGTGAGGAAGGTTTACTAGTGAGGAAGGTTTACTAGTGAGGAAGGTTTATTACTGAGAAAGGTTTACTAGTAAGGAAGGTTTACTAGTAAGGAAGGTTTACTAGTGAGGAAGGTTTACTAGTGAGGAAGGTTTACTAGTGAGGAAGGTTTACTAGTGAGGAAGGTTTACTAGTGAGGAAGGTTTACTTGTGAGGAAGGTTTACTAGTAAGGAAGGTTTACTAGTAAGGAAGGTTTACTAGTGAGGAAGGTTTACTAGTGAGGAAGGTTTACTAGTGAGGAAGGTTTACTAGTGAGGGAGGTTTACTATATATAGTGAGGAAGGTTTACTAGTGAACAAGGTTGACTAGTGAGGAAAGTTTACTAGTGAAGAAAGTTTACTATAGTGAGGAAGGTTTACTATAGTGAGAAAGGTTTACTAGTGAGGAAGGTTTACTAGTGTGGAAGGTTTACTAGTGACGAAGGTTTACTAGTGACGAAGGTTTACTAGTGAAGAAAGTTGACTAGTGAAGGTTTACTAGTGAGGAAGGTTTACTAGTGAGGAAGGTTTATTACTGAGAAAGGTTTACTAGTAAGGAAGGTTTACTAGTGAGGAAGGTTTACTAGTGAGGAGGGTTTACTATAGTGAGGAAGGTTTACTAGTGAAGAAGGTTGACTAGTGATGAAGGTTTACTAGTGAAGAAGGTTTACTAGTGAGGAGGGTTTACTAGTGAGGAAGGTTTATTACTGAGAAAGGTTTACTAGTAAGGAAGGTTTACTAGTGATGAAGGTTTACTAGTGAGGAGGGTTTACTAGTGAGGAAGGTTTACTAGTGAAGAAGGTTGACTAGTGAAGAAGGTTTACTAGTGATGAAGGTTTACTAGTGAGGAGGGTTTACTAGTGAGGAAGGTTTACTATAGTGAGGAAGGTTTACTAGTGAAGAAGGTTTACTAGTGATGAAGGTTTACTAATGAGGAAGGTTTACTAGTGAGGAGGGTTTACTAGTGAGGAAGGTTTACTAGTGAAGAAGGTTTACTAGTGAGGAAGGTTTACTAGTGAGGAAGGTTTACTAGTGAGGAGGGTTTACTAGTGAGGAAGGTTTACTAGTGAAGAAGGTTTACTAGTGAGGAAGGTTTACTAGTAAGGAAGGTTTACTAGTGATGAAGGTTTACTAGTGAGGAAGGTTTACTAGTGAGGAGGGTTTACTAGTGAGGAAGGTTTACTAGTGAAGAACGTTTACTAGTGAGGAAGGTTTACTAGTGAGGAAGGTTTACTAGTGAGGAGGGTTTACTAGTGAGGAAGGTTTACTAGTGAAGAAGGCTGACTAGTGAGGAAGGTTTACTAGTGAGGAGGGTTTACTAGTGAGGAAGGTTTACTAGTGAAGAAGGTTTACTAGTGAGGAAGGTTTACTAGTGAGGAAGGTTTATTACTGAGAAAGGTTTACTAGTAAGGAAGGTTTACTAGTGAGGAAGGTTTACTAGTGAGGAAGGTTTACTAGTGAGGAAGGTTTACTAGTGAGGAAGGTTTACTAGTGAAGAAGGTTTACTAGTGAAGAAGGTTTACTAGTGAAGAAGGTTTACTAGTGAGGAAGGTTTACTATAGTGATGAAGGTTTACTAGTGAGGAAGGTTTACTAGTGAGGAAGGTTTACTAGTGAGGAAGGTTTACTAGTGATGAAGGTTTACTAGTGAGGAAGGTTTACTAGTGAAGAAGGTTTACTAGTGAGGAAGGTTTACTAGTGAGGCAGGTTTACTAGTGAGGCAGGTTTACTAGTGAGGAAGGTTTACTAGTGAGGAAGGTTTATTACTGAGAAAGGTTTACTAGTAAGGAAGGTTTACTAGTGAGGAAGGTTTACTAGTAAGGAAGGTTTACTAGTGAGGAAGGTTTACTAGTGAGGAAGGTTTACTAGTGAGGAAGGTTTACTAGTGAGGAAGGTTTACTAGTGAGGAAGGTTTACTAGTGAGGAAGGTTTATTAGTGAGGAAGGTTTACTAGTGAGGAAGGTTTACTAGTGAGGAAGGTTTACTAGTGAGGAAGGTTTACTAGGAAGGAAGGTTTACTAGTGAGAAAGGTTTACTAGAGTGATGAAGGTTTACTTAGCGAGGAAGGTTTACTAGTGAAGAAGGTTGACTAGTGAGAAAGGTTTACTAGTGAGGAAGGTTTACTAGTGAAGAAGGTTTACTAGTGAAGAAGGTTGACTAGTGAGGAAGGTTTACTAGTGAGGAAGGTTTACTAGTGAGGAAGGTTTACTAGTGAAGAAGGTTTACTGGTGAAGAAGGTTGACTAGTGAGGAAGGTTTACTAGTGAGGAAGGTTTACTAGTGAGGAAGGTTTACTAGTGAAGAAGGTTGACTAGTGAGAAAGGTTTACTAGTGAGGAAGGTTTACTAGTGAAGAAGGTTTACTAGTGAAGAAGGTTGACTAGTGAGGAAGGTTTACTAGTGAGGAAGGTTTACTAGTGAGGAAGGTTTACTAGTGAGGAGGGTTTACTGGTGAGGAATGTTTGCTTTGAAGTGACTTGTTACAACCTGTTGTCTTTTTTTAGAGCCCGTTCTTCTAGCGCAGCTGGATCGAGGAGGACTGGTACTGAGCGTCCCACAATTATTGGGCCGACCACAATAGAATTTAAGCCATCTGATACTGAGAGCAATCAACCTTTAGTAGTTAGACGTGAACCTCCGCCAAGACCGTCAGGTAAGTCTAATGTCTCGCAGTGTATTATATAGTGATTAAACGTAGTGTTTGAATTATTCCTGATATATGCACAGGGTCACCACTGACCTATATATAACTGGACTGTGGGTGCTTTATATCAATGGGTGACCAATGCAAGATGAAGGTGCTTTGTCCCATAGTGGTAAGCACTGACTTTTTTCTTAACTTAATTTATAACTGAATTGATCGGCCTGCGGGCGTGACTGAGCCCACAGTCAAATAAATATATTGGACAGAATAAGGTCAGCGGTTGCTACCATGACAGAAAGGAGACGTATACTGTATTTCCACCATCTTTGTTCAGTCACTTTTTGAACGAGACCCACCATGCATATAGACATTATTCAAAAATGGCCGCCGAATTAAAATTCTTTTATATGCATATAAATTAGCCCTTATGAACTCGTTTTCATGTGTGAAATTCAAAATAATTACTTTAAAACGAGGTCATAAGGGCCAATTTATATGCACATAAAAGAATTCTAATTCGGCGGCCATTTTTGAATAAGGTCTATAGTGTGTCACTTTTAAATTTTTGCGCATACAAATTTTTCGACATATTTAGCGACGTCATAGTTTCACGGGTTTTTTTAAAATCGCAAAAATTTGCGACGCACGTCAACCTCGTCCCCAGGGCATTTTGCCTCCACGTTGGGAGGTCGGCGAAAATGGTCCTGGCATCGGCTGGTCGATTCTGTAATCGGATTGGCCGGGTTAAAAACTTGATTAATTCAGATACAGTGTAATTTATTCATCAAAATATGAATTGCAATAAATCCACTCTGCGAAGTTCATCCAAAGAATTGTAACGGTAGCTTTGGTTAAAGTCAAGAACAACATTAGATATATGATGCCAGGGCCAACGACCTTCCAACGTGGAGGCAAAATGCCCTGGGGACGACACGTGGTCGCACGTGTCAACTACATGTTGTACTTTACGTATTATTATTGAGACCTTTCTCGTGTGCTGTCTAAACAATTTTTCTTAGTATCATCTTTCTTTCTAATGATTCGTAGCACCGTCAGCGCCTATGGGAAATGAAAAACAGCCTTCTTGGGGTACACCTGCTCAGCCTTCTTGGGGCACACCTGCGCAACAACCTGCACAACAGCCTGCTTGTGGCACACCTGCTAAACAACCTTCACCTGTCCGCAAACCACCACCCGCTGTTCCCACGCATCTCCGTGGACAGCCGAGGACTGGTCACCAGTCGGTACCACTCTTCCCACCGAGCGCGGTACCAGAACCACAAGAGAGCATGAAGCCGCGACGACCTCCTTCCGGACCTCCTACCGGACCTGACTACGAGAACCTACCCCCCGCCGCACCCCCGAAGCCGTTACCAGGAAAACCTAAACTACCACCCTCCCACAACACGCCCAATCACAGTTCTCTCCCAGACCTCGTCTCCCCCGCTAAACCTAAGACACCAACCGTCACCCCTAAAGCCAACGCAGGCCCTCGCCCCAAACCACGCGTTCCTCTGGGCAGCCATTGGTCTGTGCCGGAATTTCCCGACGAACTCCCGGTCCCTAAGCCACGAAATGTGGGTCCTCGCCCTGGACACCAATCGGTACCATTATTTAACCTACCAGACGCTTCAGATGCTGAAGACGTGCAGTCAGTAAGACCATCAGCTGTAAAGGTCAACCAAGCTAAACCATCTCCTCCAAGGAAACCTCGCACAACGGATAATAAACCTGTTGACTTCAGAGCTGGCTTGAAACCAGTGCCTAAACCGTGGGATAACAGTTAAAGTTGCGGTAAGAAAGAAATGAATGAAATGACTTCAGAAATGTCTTTTGACCAAGAAAAATTCAACGAAATTTTTTTTTTAATTTGGGTATTTTTTATTGTTTAAACGTTAGGTTTAATTATGTCCTGCGTTTCGTCCTTGAGCTGTAAAATATTACCAATATATGTTTTAGGTCTTATTAACTAAGGGGCTGTTTACATGGGAGGTGGGACGGGACGTTTGCCGCGATCCCGCCATGCATGTATATCTCTCTTATTTATCCCGTCCCGTTTATATGGAAAGTTGTTATATACCAAAGACTTTCGTTTGCCAAATATGAAATCCTATTGGTCAAATCATGGTCACGTGTTGTTTAACAAACTCAATGTTTCTTTCTGCCGAGGGAAACATTGCACTGTTTCCCTCTGACGTCAACAATGAAGAGGGAAACAGTGCAATGTTTCCCTCTGACGTCAGCTTTAATCATGCTGTTTCGAGCTTGTTTGGTACGAAATAATACATTTTCCAAAGGAAAGAGTGTCTATACATATCTTCAAAGAAGGTCTGAAGAAAACCTGGATAAATTTAAAGCTGTTCTTTGTACTTGTTGAGTCTGGTGTATTTGTTTAGTTGAATTGAAATCACGAAGACAAAGTCAAAGTGTTCTGGTAAGTCTTTTTGCCTTTTGCAAGTTTCGAGTCATTTGGTATCTTGTATTTTAAAAGTCTTTGGTATATAACGAAACGCTTGTTGACTTTTGCCTCGAGAAACATCGAGTTTTACGGTCCCTCAGGCTTCAATGTCGCCCTCGGGCTAAAGCCCTCGGGTGACATTGAAGCCTTCGGGTCCGTAAAACTCGTTGTTTCCCTCGGCGCCAGTCAACAAGTGTATAATATTTGCTGGGACGTTTTTCATCCCGTCCCGGCAAAGCGGGATCCCGGGAAATCCAACACAATTTTCCCCATGTAAACACTTCGTCCCGCTTTGCCGGGAAGATATTATGCTGACTTGGCAAGATTGTCATGTGACGCAAAAACAAAAAATGGCTTCCACAGAGAAGAGGAGTGCCTAGTCGTTTGCTAGTCCGAACGTTTTCTCAAGAAGTAATCCACTGTAGAAATTATAAAATATATTGGCAGAAAGATAATTCACCTTGCTACAACATACGTAGAATTTATCCGACCAAATAGCTTAGTTTCCCTAAAAATAGCGAAATACCGAACATGTCCAAATCATAATAGCGGGCCCAATAATTTTTTTTGTATGTATTATAATCTGCCTTCTCCGAATGTTTTCTCGACAAAATAAACCACTGTAGAAACTATCAAATATACTGGAAGAAAGATAATTCATCTGGCTACAACATACGTGCAGTTTATCCGACCAAATAGCTTAGTTTTCTTAAAAAAAGCGAAATACCGAACATGTCCAACACGAACTAGAGATGCTTGTTGAACGTCCCGGGTATTCCAGGGTGAAATCGTCCTGGTAGAAACATTCTTATGTAAACCCGGGATGAAAAACGTCCCGTCCTGGCAAACGTCCCGTCCCGCCTCCCATGTAAACAGCACTGATCTCAAATAATAGACTCATTATACTGGATAGAGCATCTATTGTTTCGCGTGTGGCAAAAATTGAAGTCGGAAGAGAGGCTAAAAATCTCGCGGCGGCCATATCCGGTGGGACCCACAATATTGCTGAATCATAGTTTTCGCCTCTGGTTTTCGCTTTAAATGATTGGATTTTTAACGAAAACCAGCTAAATTTTTGTAACGTCTCTGTCGCTATGGGAGAACTTAAAATTGGCTGTTGAAAACCAAGTGGGTCCCACCTGAAATGGCCGCCGCTAATTTATTCCGACTTCACAGCGAGCACCGGATGCTCTATCCAGTATAATGAGTCTATTATTTGAGATCAGTGGTAAACAGCCCCTAATTGTTAGTAAATTCGTTTGAGATAATGTCCTCCTGGTCGCATATCACCGTGCACCAGCACTAGAATCACTGCCAGTATTACAAGAACTATTACTACCAACAAAAGCGATGACGACGACGTTACCATAGCAACAGAAACAAGAACAGCACTTCTAAAAAACTATGGCAAGAACAGCAATCCGACCATGAAAACATCGGAATGGAATTAACTATGTTTCTAATTATAATTGTAATATCTAAAGTATTTGTAATTGCAACATTGATAAACGTTGATACTAATTATAGTAATACCATGATCGCCTCGGATTCTTTTGTTGTCCAATGGAATGTAAACCTCGTATTTCTCTCATCGCTCATGCAAGAGGGAAATTTATCCTTTGTCTTCTAATTTTCCCGTGCATGTTGATGAGGGAAAATTAGAAGACAAAGAAATCCTTTGTCGTCTTCTAAATTTCCCGCTTGCGTATATTTTCCCTCACCAACCAACCTCGTTCCCAGGGCTCTTATCTCCGCTCGCTGCGAAAAGTACCCTGGCATAGGCTGGTCACGTGTCACCCATATTCTGGGTGATAGCAAAAGATAATTTATTGGGAGGGGATGGTAGGGGATTAGGGAATTTAGAGGAGAGACGACAATCACAATTGAGAAAATATATGAATCAGCTACTTGGTCAAGATATGGTCAAGAGGATTGTCCACAATAGTCTCTTTCAGTTTCTTCTTCCAAAACAACAAAGCAGGCAGCACATGGAAGATTAAGGACTATCCATAGCCCGTCGATAGAACAGCAAGTAAGTCTCTACCCAAGAACAAACTTTCCAAGCAAATCACCTGCAGTTTGGTCGTAAAACTTTGTCCCAGTATGGACTATTTATAATAGCAAAATTAAGACACGAAAGGAAGGTATAACACTTCGAAGACTTCAACATGGCGTCTGGTCGAGCGTAACAATAAGCACATTAATAGGACCCCTCCCACAATGATATTTTTTCTTCAGCGACACGTGACCAGCCCATGCCAGGGTACTTTTCGCAGCGAGCGGAGATAAGGGCCCTGGGAACGAGGTTGCTCACCAACATGCACGGGAAAATTAGATGCAACTTCTCTGATCAACCGTGTAAATTTCCTGTCGGTAAGATTCTCAAAGTTTTCCTCGGCGATAATAATAATATTACAAACTAATAACATGACTTTTCGGGAAATTAGCGATTAAGTTTCCCCTTTGCCTCGGGAAGATTTGTAAAAGTCCCTCGGACTCTGTGCGCAGTACATATGTGATTAATGTCCTTGTTTCCGGTTTTTAGTCACGTGTGACATGTTTTATGTCCCGTGTTCCAGGTTTTATGTCCCGTGTTCCAGGTTTTATGGCACGTGTTTTTAGTTTTATAGCACGTGTTCCAAGTTTTATGCCACGTGCTCTAGGTTTTATAGCACGTGCTCCAGGTTTTAGGGCACGTGTTCCAAGTTTTATGCCACGTGTTCCAGGTTTTATAGCACGTGTTCCAAGTTTTATGCCACGTGTTCCAGTTTTTTCCCCATGCGTCAAGTTTTATGCCACGTGTTCCATGTTTTATGCACATATTCAGGTTGTATGGTAAAAAAAAGTGCGCCCACCATTAATTAAGCTCCACGCTAAAAAAAGGTTTTTTCTTGTGTTTTTTTTTAAACACCACTCTTGTGCACGCACTCTGGATGCAGTGTCGTACAAACGCGTGCCCATACATGAAGAGCTGTAACCTAGTAACACCAGCTGAGTTGCATTTATCCCCGAGCCCGGGCGTAGGGCCGAAGGCCCGGAGCCCGGTGAGGGTGCTAATCTCGACATGCGTGTAGTCCACTTTACATGCGTGTAGAAAACGCGAGGGAGACGAAATCTTGGAAATAGTTTATTTATTTATTTATTTATTTATTTATTTATTTATATATATATATATATATATATATATATATATATATATGTATATATATATGTATATATATATGTATATGTATATGTATATGTATATATATATATATATATATATATATATATATATATATATATATATATATATATATATATATATATATATGTGTGTGTGTGTGTGTGTGTGTGTGTTTGGAGTTGGACACTGGTGACTAGCGACGAAGAAAACTAATAAATCTGTCAGTATTTTGAAGCGAAACCAGAGAACCTGAAGAAACCAAACGCCGTATGGTAAACAAAACTCGATCTGAATTGCAGTGGTTGACATGTGGTCACTCAGTGGTCAAATCATTTTAAAGTTATAAGGTAGGATTCTTCTTGTCTTAATAACCTAAACAACATACAGCTTCATGTTTTCGTGCTTTCCCTTTGCTCGTCCAAACTATAAGTCAGCTTAACTAAAGCTAACTTAAAACACTTCCTTTATAAGCTTATGTTGATGTTATCCATTGACTTTGTATATATGGGCTTTGGTGATTTTTTTGCTGTATTTCCAAAGTTTCGACTGAAACGTGGTCTGTTTAATACTTCTTTCTGGGATCCGATTCTATTGAATTGTTTTTATCTCAGACTCTATTATAAATGGAATTTTGAGCTGTTAACTTTTAATTCTGCCTCTGCAAAACATGCATACATAGGGAAGCCATAAGCCATTTAAGTGCTTGCTACTTTTGAATCCTCCTAAAAACAATATATTTTTTACAACCAGATCTAAGTTTTGCTTTGATATGTTCAACTTTCATTAAATCAGTTAGTCATCCTATCCATAAATTCTATAATTATCTCGAGGATTATCATTTGTTTTAAAATCTGTTTGTTTTTATATTGGTTGTATATCAGGAGTGCTTTAATTTTAAATCAAGGTGGGTGGGTGGGGGTGTTTAAAAAAAACATTTAATAAAAGCGGGTGAGGGGTTGTTGCATTCATGTATTTCTAGTATGTTTAATAACCGGGCAATCGGAACATACCACAACTGCTAACCACAGTGTGCTAACAAAATAACGCTTATTGTTAGAATTTCCGGTGGAACCACAGGCCCCCTTCCGACCTTTCTCCGGGGGTGCTCCGGGTGTACAGTTGTGGGCCGTTGGCTTTGACACCTGAGTGACGGTGACCTGACCTTCCTGTCAAGATGGCGGAAGGGAGCTCTATCCCTTGCTCATGTAAAATTTATTCATCTGATTGGCAAATACACACAATGCTCAGCACGAACTGTGAGTCCAAAGTGTGTTCTCTCTTCACAAGAAGCTTTACGAAGATTCGTTGGCAAAAAAATGAACGGAAAATAATAAAGGAAAGTGATATACCTAGCCAAGGAGCCAATCCGGCATCAGGCAAGTCCTTGGCGAAAGTGGAATATTTTGAACTTAAAAATCTCCTAAACACAGTGCCTACCTGATGAAGTTAATACCGCGAAGACGAAAGGCATTGTTTATGCTTATCTGCTGTGGATTCCTGTCGATTCTTGTGTATATTTCCATCAATTTCATCCACCAGGAAGAGAGATGCTTTGGTTCGAAATGTTTCCACGTGCCGAGGTATAATTAGTAAGACTAGTATTATTTTCTTTCGGTTTCTCAACGAGGTTGCTCTCTGCTTCTCCAGATTATAATACAGAATTCATTTTTTAGGATTTTTTTAAGATAGAGTAATTTTTACGGGTTAAATATAGTTTATTGTAGCTGGCTTTTGTTATTAATAAAACATCCCAGTTCACGTTGCCCAAAACATGCGTTCGATCGAGAAAGAAATCTTTTCTAATTGATTCTTTCGAAGTGCTGACATGCTCTTTTAGCGCAGTTGTCACAATTACGTGTCGATAGAGTTGAAGGATAAATATTCTATATTTATAAGAGATACCTTAATATCGTGTTTCTAAACCCTTTTACGAAACGCGATTTGCAAGAAATTGAAGGGGGAGGGAAAATTCGAACAAATAGAGTACCTTTCTTCGACGGAAATCAGTCGACGGAATTTGATCTATTTGCTCGGACGAAAATATTAAGTATTCCAATTGAAGGATTAGCGTTCTGAAACGCCCAGCATGCATTTTTAAATTGTCTTGAATTGTGACAATTGTCGAATAGAATCGTTTTTCCCGCGATTTTTATGCCCATCATGATGAATTGAGTACCAATGGTTTACATTTAAACAGTAATACAGCTGCAAAGCTATATACGGACGTCGATGGCAAACGGGCCTTAAAGTTTCGTTTTATTTGTGTCCTGTTCGACTTGGGCGGTTTAGAACTTCCATAATTTGGTTTAAAACAGTTAGTTACAAGTATATTTTGTCACCTCGTTTCAGACTTCAGGAAAAACAAAAGGCAATTTACAAATGATTACGAACACTGAAAATATTGTCTTTATTTGGGTGACGAATTTAGTATGCTAATATTTGATTTGGCGGTCGGCGTGCTTTTACAATGGGCTACAAAGTAATATTTCAATTCCGAGTTAGTGTTCTAGACGTGGTTTCTAAATCCTATGTGCCGTTAACAATAGCGAGGCGCAGCCGAGCTATTGTTAACGCCGGCACATGGGATTTGGCAACCAAGTCCAGAACACTAACGAGGATTTGAAATAGCTTCTCACACATCATTAGATATTCATTGCAATCACAACAGACCAGTCGTCAAGGGCTTGCAGAGACAAGGGGAAATTTTGTTTTAAAACAGCCAGGAGTTTTGGTTCGCAAGACGTTTTATTGGATAACATACATTAGATTATGTTGAATAGCAGGATCAATTTAGCCAGGACTGATATTGAACAGAGAAAATATAGATGACAATTGGAATAATGTAGAACTTTACAAACTAAAGAAGACAGAAGATGTTAATGGTCGATACCGGAGAAAACAAAGCGTGAGGTGACTGTCTTGTATACTTTTATATGTACTTCATAATATTATGAAAGGTAGATGGATGTTTAAACTTCATTACTTCAATCAGTCTGCAAGCAACATCACTGTTTTAGTGCTTTTCGTAGGTTTTTGTCTGTCGTCGAATAACTTAAATTGCACCAACGTAAGTTTGATTTCTTGTTAGTCTATTTTACTTGTAATATATGTATCGCATGTAGTCGCTTACATTGTGAAGCGCTGTTAGGTAAAAAAATCTGTTGTATTTGGAACTGGTTTCTATAGCGACAGAAAATTGTATTGGGAAATGATTTCTAAATACAGCGTACTGTATTTAGAAATGTTTTCTAAATACAGTTTACTGTATTTAGAAAACATTTCTAAATACAGTATTGAAATTTTAAATTAACATATGTATTGTTCTCGCACTTGAATTCATTGGTCTCTGGTTTAGACTGGGTTTCTAGGTAAGTACATGTGACGTAAATCAAGCAACCGGATTGGCCGAAATGCTATGAATATCTAATGATGTGTGAGAACTTCATGTGAAGTATCCCACATGTATAAGCAAGCTGTGACACAAGTTTCAGTGTTCAACATTATATTCAAAAGCTTGTTGAATGTTTATTGATATTCTTTCAAGCAAGTGTGTTTAGACAAAAACAGTTGCGGCGGAAGATATATATTTTTTGGACATTCGATACGCACGCGGCAAGGTGTTTTACTGAGAGGAAATATTTGGTAAATTTGTCTAGAAAACTGGTAACCTATTAGCCATGTTTTCGCATTTTTATTTGTGTATTATCTTCATGTATTCCGATCCTTTACCATTTCGCAAGTGGTATGAGCAACTCAAGGGACAAATAGAAGCAAACCTTCCACGCTATTTTTGTATAAAATCAACAGTTGCCTGCGGAGGAGGCTTATATTAAAGGTACATTAGATTTTGGAAACAGGTCGTAAATCGTAATCATACAAATTCTTGGTTTATGAAACAACTTTACTCATCAGGAAAAAGACGTCTTCGAAAGCCATGCAGGAAAGCCATGCAGACCGTCTTCACAAGTCTTCCAAAACATTGAAGCATCATCCACTTGGCGTAAATGGCGCGGCAAGAGTTTTTTTACTTGAAACACAAAATAAGTTAATTCATAATATTATATATTTCAAAAAATATTTTTAGCATATTTTACGATCCTCGACCAACTACCCTCGACCCTCGACTAGCAACCCTCGACACTCGACTAGCAACCCTCGACACTCGACTAGCAACCCTCGACCCTCGACTAGCAACCCTCGACACTCGACTAGCAACCCTCGACACTCGACTAGCAACCCTCGACACTCGACTAGCAACCCTCGACACTCGACTAGCAACCCTCGACACTCGACTAGCAACCCTCGACACTCGACTAGCAACCCTCGACACTCGACCCTCGACCAAAACCCAAACTCCTGTAGCTTCAGTCTCCATTTTAATATTTTTACATGACCAGCTGTCAAGCACAGACCTATAGTCATTCTCATCAACAAGCAAAACATATAATTGTTCTTCTAAATGTACTGCCTTCAATGATGGAAACGGGAACTTCCGACGCACAAAAAAAAAGAAAACGTTGCTCCTTTGTACCCAATCTGTCCTACTTTCTTCATTAATTTCCATGGTGATATTTCCCGTTGCGTTTGACGCCAAAGATATGGATTGTTCATTTGAAAATGTGTGGAAGTTTCAGCAATGTCACACCTCACAACGTAAAGCCGGTTTTCCACCGCCGAATTTTGTCGCACTAGGCGACATTTCTATATTGTCAAAATTGAATAGATTGGAATAGATTTCTCATTAGTTCCACTCGAGAACTTATAAGACAAAAGAAAAAGGTCGCTTGCTTCGCGCGAGAAAATTCGCCAGTGGAAAACCAGCTTAACCTAAGAGATCTCACAACATAACGTAAAGTTTCACAACGTAACGTAAGGTTTCACAACGTAACGTAAGGTTTCACAACGTAACGTAAAGTTTCACAACGTAACGTAAGGTTTCACAACGTAACGTATAGATCTCACAACGTAACGTAAAGTTTCACAACGTAACGTAAGGTTTCACAACGTAACGTATAGATCTCACAACATAACGTAAAGTTTCACAACGTAACGTAAGGTTTCACAACGTAACGTAAAGTTTCACAACGTAACGTAAAGTTTCACAACGTAACGTAAGGTTTCACAACGTAACGTAAGGTTTCACAACGTAACGTAAAGTTTCACAACGTAACGTAAGGTTTCACAACGTAACGTATAGATCTCACAACGTAACGTATAAGTCTAACAACCTAACGTCTCACAACGTAACGTCATGAGGGCACAATCAATGTAATGCAACGTCTCACAATGTATTAAAACGTAAGGTCTCTTAAGTAATATGTAAAGGCCGACAATGAGGACTAGACCGGGTTTTCAAGTACGAGGAATTCGTTTCAAGTACGAGGAATTCGAGGCGAAGCCGAGGACTGAAACGAATTCCGAGTACTTGAAAACCCGGTCTAGTCCGAATTGGAGGCCTTTACATGACTTCTCAAAATCACTTAGTGTATTCCCCAAATGAATTAGTGCATTAGTAATTAGTGTATGGATGAATAACCGATTGCGTGAAGTAATATTTCAAGTCCTTTGCCCAGTACTTCCCTGGTATTTCAAGTCCCTTCACGTGGTGCAATTCAGCGCTTCTGATTGATTGATTATCTCATGAATTATTAATGAGTTTGAGAAAGTATGATATAAACCCATTAACCTGTATATAAATGTGATATAGACACTGACGTTTTATTAATCAGGTCTATATCACACATTATAGGCACATGAGGTCTATATCACATATATAGACACTTGTCCCTCAACAATCTCGACAAGGGTACGCTGGTAGCGACCCCATACGAGAGGGAGAGGCAACTTTTAGTTGCAAACAAACTGTTTCTTCGATGAGAACTTTATTCCTCTTTGCCTTGAATACAAAATGTGGGACTCTTTTGTATCACAGCGCATGCTCCAATCACCAATATGATAATTCATAGCCTCCCACATTCGGTGATTGACTTGCTTTGTTATAACCTTAGGTACTTTATGATGATGGTTTAGAAATACATTTACAATACGTACATGACACTTGATGTACATATATATACTGTATTTGTTGTAAATGTATTTATAACATAGAGTTTATGGCGGCAAAGATGATGCATGCATTCAAGATGGCCACCATTACTAAAAATCAAAATATCAACACTTTCCTTCTCTAAAGGAATTGTGTTTGAGAATGTCAAATTTTTTCACACATTAATTATAAAAATGTTTATTTTGACTATAAGTTCGTAGCACCTGCAACTTGAGACTAGCTTCATGTGAACTGAATCTCAGGCCTGAGACTCAAGCTGGTTATAATGCTGTTATTAACACCTTTTCAAATACCAAGGTTGAGTTAAAAAAAAAAATATTAACCTATTCAGAGGGGTGGGGCAATGCCCTTTTTGGTCATCACTGCAGACAGCAATGCTAACCTCTGTAATGTTACCTTTTAGTCATCATGTTAACACTTATTCTTCATCATGCCATTTACCAAGACTTGATCCATTTGATAAGTCCATCCTGCATCTAATTACAAACTATTCACAAAATTCAACTACACTGTGCCCTGGGGCACCAAAAATATTCGAACTTGTGAGAGGAAGGATTCGTGTTCGAGACAATTCCCTGCTGCAGAATGTTTTGAAGAAATCTGTAAAATACGAAACTATTGAAAGACCTCAGGGCATTGACTATGCCATCACGTATGGAGATGAAATATTTATTTTTAAAACTAATAAGAAACCACACCGGATCCGAAGTGACTTTGTGAAAATGAGCTACAGGATGGAGGACCGTAGCCGGAAAGTGGAAATGTTTACGCAGATAGTTCCCAAAAAGGGTGTTCAAAAACACTTTGAGGAAAACCAACTTAATGTTATTTTAATGGGATTTGATTCTACATCAAATGCCAACTTCCAACGGAAATTACCCAAGAGTTATAACCACCTTGTGGAAAAGCTTCAAGCATTTGTTTTTAATGGTTATTCTATTATCGGCGATGGTACTACCCCAGCCTTGACAGCAATGCTGACTGGACAATTTCTGAGGTCTGTTCACGACAGTTCTGAAGGCATAGACAACTGGCCATGGATTATGAAGGATTACAGAGAGAAGGGATATGTTACCCTTTATGCAGAAGATGACCCTCAGATTTCTAGTTTTAATGTCCGGCTGCGTGGTTTTGGTGTTCAGCCTGCTGATCATTACATAAGACCTTTCTGGCTTTCTGTCGAGCTGCATGGCTTCAATGGACATAGAAGGGACAAGACAGACTCACTCCATCGGGTTTGTTGCAATAATGAGCCACTTCATAATATTACATTAGATTATGTGATGAAGTTCTTGGAGGCCTATCGTGAAACACCAAAGTTTGCTTTCTCCTATTTTTCATACCTACCACATGGGACGGGAGAAAAATTGAGCTTTGCAGATGAAGACCTTTTTCTGTTTTTGGGAAATTATGAAGAATATCATCAAAATACCATCCTCATTATTTTTGGTAAGTTAGATATCTTAATTAGTCTGGGATTTTTGAAAAGCATCTCAGATGTGAGCACTGAGAATCGAGACTTTTAGCCAAATACAGCTAAGGGCCACATGCCGTATACTAAAACTCGATGGAGCACGCTAAACCATGAGCCATTTCTTAAATATTGCTCGGTCGTGCCAATGGAAACATATAGTAATTGATATGTTTTTTAGAAAACCTCCTTAACTATTAAATAACTCAGTTCATGACCTCAAACCTCAGCTTTTATCCGAATAATCCCATTGGGCCCAACCATCGTCTATTACAAATCCTGCATTCTGATTGGCTACTCAACCGTTGTCTATTCGTGATGGACAACGTTTGAGAAAAATGAAAACAAACCTGAAAAAATATAGCAGTAAACTCTCGTTTTTTAGACGTTTCGGAGGAATTTTTTGAGAGTTTGATAGAAAATTCTATCCCTGAGAAAACTAAAAACGCCACAAAATATGGCATGAAGATTTTTAATGGTAAGGAACAAAATACAATTAAACCGTATTTTATCAATAAATCTGCTTTTACTTGCCGCTCACGAGTGGTTAAATAACACAACATTTTCGTCAGTTTGCACGAGAAAAACTGTATTTTTTAGAGTAGGTACAGGGTGTATACTAAAACAATTAGCCATTGACTATTCGCTCATAGACAACTCGGACTCATTGTCTAATTGTTAAATGGAGCACGCACGACAGCCAATCAAAAACGTTGCTATATCAAAGCCATGTTATAAAATATCCATGTAAAACCTTGAATTTTTAATTATCAGTTTTCCTGGGATGTATCATAGATACATCTCTAGAAAGAACAAAGAAAACCGACGCAACTATTAAATAAGTATTAGGTTAGTTACTGAACTCGAGGTAACTATACCAAGGTTGAGGTAACTAACCCACTACTTGGTTCATCTTGGTTCATCATCACAGAGGTTGCCAAACTAAACTGAGATGCTGAGTTTGTTATCACAGAGGTTGTCTAAAAAACACTTCGGTTGCGATGATAAATCCTTTATCACATTTTGTGACCATTGATTAAAGCTGATTTTCCCAACCACGCATAAATCAAATTAATTGCACTGAGCTAATAAACAATTATTGAATGAGGTTGAGCTAGGCTGAGGTGGATAACACAAACCGAGGCCTTGATAATTCTCGATATCATGCGAAAACCGAATCCAATAATTGTTTTATTATATATTCAAAAACAAGAAGCAAAGAACAACACCAGTGCTCTTCGAGTACAACTTGCCGTTCTGTTTTCTAGCTTCGGCGTAGAACAACTTCAAAATCGCTGCCAGCTCGATGGCGTTTGTCGGATATTCTTTTTGCTTTTCGTGTAGATATTCTTCGAAAATACGTTTAAACAGTTTTGTTGCTCTCTTCGTGCTTTTACTATCTTTCTCTGAAAGCAACGTCGAAATTTCTCCTTCGTTTAACGATGGAAACTGGTTAAAAGCCATTTTGTTTACTCTTCAAAAATATTTAGTTTTGGCTGGATTTTTAGCAAGCTGCCGACCGCGCTGGGGGATTGGGTTCGACAGCTTGCAATAATACCTTGTTTTGGAGCGAAGTTCGATCTAAAACAAGGTATTAATTTATTGCACGCTGATCACGTCAGCAGCTGAAATAACGCGTCAGCTTCCAGATACGGGGGTGTTTTGGCCAATCACGAACGAGAATAAAGTTTGAATATATAATAATATATTTTATTATATATTCAAACTTTATTCTCGTTCGTGATTGGCCAAAACACCCCCGTATCTGGAAGCTGACGCGTTATTTCAGCTGCTGACGTGATCAGCGTACAATAATACCTTGTTTTGGATCGAACTTCGATCCAAAACAAGGTATTATTGCACGCTGTCGAACCCAAGCCCCCAGCGCGATCGGCAGCTTGCTAAAAATCGCGCCAAAACTAAATATTTTTGAAGAGTAAACAAAATGGCTTTTAACCGGTTTCCATCGTTAAACGAAGAAGAAATTTCGACGTTGCTCTCAGAGAAAGATAGTAAAAGCACGAAGAGTATAGTTTTTGAATATATAATAAAACAATTATTGGATTAGGTTTTCGCATGATATCGAGAATTAGTATAAATACACAGGTGATTATAGAAAATCACGCGCGCTGATTGGTCGAGCTACTTCGGATTAATTCTCGATAATCACCTACAACGTTTATTCAAAATGGCCACCAGCCAAAGTTGTCAATGCGACAGACAAGGAAATTAACAATTTTAAAGAAAATGCTCTTCCTAAAAGTACGACAATGTGTATTTATACTAAAACAATTATTCGCCTCGGGCTCAGTGAATATCGGTGAATAATAACCTCGACTTCGTCTCGGTTATTATACACCGATATTCACCTCGCGCTTCGGCGAATAATTGTTAATTATGCATGGTTGGGAGTAGCTATTATAAATAAACAACCGCGGTACATATCAAAGAAAACTGAGGTGATTTTGAACTACAGTACTGCCATTTGCAAGCGACCGTTAGGCGAGTGATTTTTTTCATGTTTGTTTACGTTTGAAAGTTGCACGTTTCACCAGAAAACGTTGAACGTTTAAAAACAAATCAATCAACTTGGGGCATCATTTTGACAGGTTTCTTTGAACTGCGCCGCAAGTTGACTTATTTGTTTTTAAACGTTCAACGTTTTCATGTGAAACGTGCAACTTTCAAACGTAGACAAACATGAAAAAAATCGCTCGCCTAACGGTCACTTGCAAATGGTAAATTATTATCATGGTTAATTTTAACCCATTGCTGCTTAGGATGTCTGAGGGTTCATCTCCCTTTTACAAGTAAACAGCCCCCTGTCAGGGAACCCTAGCCCCCACCCGCCATTGGGGGAAATTCACCGATTTGTTGGGAATGATCTTGAAGAAAAATCATATTTTTAGCAATTGGCAAAGAACTTTTTAACTGATTATTAACCAAAGAGGTCAGTAATTAATGCTTTCAATGGTGAAATAAAACTCCTGTAGAAACACAGGATAAGGTACATGTTGTGTAGAAGCCTGAACAGTCATAATTACAACACAAAATTGCATTTTCTGTCTTCAAAATTTTACAAAAATGGCAAAAGTTAATCAACCACACTAAGAGTAGGTATTTGACACATTTTCCTTTATTGATACCTGGTTAATTATTGCAATAATTTCACACTGAGGAGATGGGAAAAGGTTGAGCCATTCTAGATGTTCAAATTTTTAAAAACATTTGGGGGGAGAATGCCCCCACCCCCTACTAGCCCCCCCCTGCTGAGCCCTGTGTTGGGGAATTCCTGGCACCACCCCCCGTACCGAAATGGCAGCGCTGCAGAATAGCTGCAGATGTAATTTTTCTTGACTGCAAGTCAAAATGCATTTAAACTGCAGCGCGTCTGCATTACAAATTGATGAAATCACTTACGCAAAGCGCTGCACATTGAATGCGCAGTCAAACAAAGTTTTCAAATTCGGTGTGCATTCAATATGCAGCTAATCTGCAACACAAAGTTGCGATCCAGCGCTGCATGTTCGATACTGATCGACTTAGATAATTTAATTGGTGCCGCAAACGTGTTTCACAACATGCAAAACGCCATCACGCACCGCGCGCTTATCCTAGCAAAACTGTAGAGAATTTATTAAATCGGTTAACGAAAACGCTTTGTCTTACAAGGTCTTTAAAAGGTCTATAATAAGTCTCGTTTAATTTTTAAATTTTACGCAATGAGTCAATACTAATAAACTATATAGCTCTCGCAGCGAGTCGCTGTTCAAGAACCTGAAACTTACCGTAATTTGGAGCAAAGAATGAGCCGTTTTGTGCAAATGGTAAACTTACGAGAAATGCTTTTGAATTGCTTTTTACAGTTGTCTGATGTAGCTCATGCAGCTTTTACAGTTTTATCGCCTAGATAGCCTTGAACCTTGGCAGGAAATAGCAAAAATACTTTGCTGATGCCAGAAGATAACTTACTCTCTTTCAAACAATTATTACCATTGAATATTATTTCAGGACGTTCTGAGACTTGTAGCAGTAGCAGTTGTGCGTAAAGATAAAGCCGTTGATCGTTTGCGCGTTAACTGCTTCTCTTGAGTCTTGGGGATTCAACTGAACTTGTTTGGTGAATGTCTTAATTCTTGAAGAAAGAAGAAGGGCGCTGGTACTTGCATTTAAAGCTGCAGCTCTCACTCTGCTGATATTCTCTTAAACGTTTACAAAGAAGCACAATAAACAATAGGACAATCGGCGCCATTCAGAGGTAAAGTTTTGTCTGTATGTAGTTGCGTTTTCGTGTTTAACACTATAAACGTTTAATGGCGTTTGTTCAAATGCTCTGTCTGATTGTCTCAGTAAAACGCGAACACTGATATTAACTCTTTCTTGTCCGAATCGGTCTTTAGTGTTTATTCTCGCTAAGGCCAGACGATTTTATGCACCTCTGAGGAAGCCCCCGGACAGGAATGAGTAACAAAACTATCTCTTTAACTCTTTGTTGTCCGAATCGGTCTTTAGTATTTTATTCTGGCTAACGCCAGACGATTTTATTCACCTCTGGGGAAGCCCCCGGACAGGAATGAGTTATATAATAGAATACGTTCTGATGGTTCTGTGACTTGGTTTTGTGATGCGCGTGTCTTTAATGTAATTGAGAATTTGGAAAAAATTAGTATTATAATTAGGTCAAGACATATAATAACGCAACAGTATAAAGCAACTACTGGGCAAGTAAAGAAAACTCTACTTGCTGACAACGGCTGAGACTCAAAATATCCCACAGCTGGCTTCCTAAATCCGATGCTCTGAACTACCGTTCAAGCGGCTAGTAAACCGAAGGCAATTGCGGGCATGCACTTCGAATCCCAGTCGAGGTCAATTCGTTTTTTCTATAGTTGCTTTATTCTTGCTTCTTTCATATCCAACAATTTGTTCATTATTTGTTCTGTTCTTAAGTAGACGCGTAAAAGTTGACAGCTACTGAAGCCGACTGACATACAACAGAGGTGCTAAAGGCTACAATATAATCAAACTTGTAAGTCAAAATACAGCGCAAATGCAGTACTGATTACTGAAGTCAAAATGCAGTGAAAATGCAGCGCTGAAGTCAAAATGCAGCGCATATGCAGCGCTTTATTTTTGTGTAGATCTATATCAATGCGCTGCAGTTGCATTCAATATCGACAAAAAGTGCAGCGCATACTGTGCAGCGCATCTGCAGCGCATCTGCAGTGGATTTACAGTCAAGAAAAAGTCAGAATGCAGTTACCATGCAGCGCTGCCATTTCCGTACGGGCCTGCTTTTGGCCAGCTCAGACAGGAATGGGTAAAAGATGATTGCTGAATGGCAAGTGCCAGTAACCTGTGATCCTTAAACCAGGAACACAGCCAGACTGTACTCACTACAGTAAGTTAAATTTTTTGGCTTTTTCATGTGTTTTCAGGAGACCATGGAGCCAGGATTGGACCTATTCGAAACACAATACAAGGCACCTATGAAGAGCATCTTCCCTGGCTTTCAATAGTCGTTCCACCTTGGTTCCATCAAAAATACCCTGACCTCGTAAAAAACATAAAACACAACCAAAATATCATTACCACGCCATTTGAAGTTCACGACACACTTCACCACATCCTTGAACTGGGAAAGAATCCAGCTGACATTCCCGGGATGAGTTTGTTTTTGCCATTAAACTCACAACGCTCATGTGCTGATGCAGGTTAGTCTACACCAGTCCTTAAGGCTGGGGTCTGCAACTTACAGTATCTTTAGGTGGCTTGAAAACTTGGAAGGGTGAGACACCTCCAAGCCAACTTAAAGTACAGTACAGGTACTTATAGAAATGGTATGATGGTGAGATGAGGACAGGATAAAATGGGATGAGATGGGATAGAATGGGTTGAAATGGGATTAGAGGAGATGGGATGGAACGGGTTGAAACACAATGACGTGAGATGGGATAGAATGGGTTGAGATGAGATGGGATAGAAAGGGCTGAAATAGGATGAGATGAGATAGAATGGGATGAGATTGGATAGAAAGGGCTGAAATAAGATGAGATGGGATGGAATGGGCTGAAGTGGGATGAGATGGGATAGAATGGGTTGAAATGAGCTGGGATAGAATGGGATGAGATGGGGTAGAATTAAGAAATAGAATTGGTTGAGATGAGATGGGATAGAATGAGTTGAAATGGGATGAGATGGGGTAGAAATAGAATGGGTTGAAATGGGATGGGATGAGATGGGGTAGAAATAACATGGGTTGAAGTGAGATGATATAGAATGGGTTGAAATGAGGTGAGATGGGATAGCATGGGTTGAAATGAGGTGAGATGGGATAGAATAGGATGATATAGGATAAATGGGTTGAAATGGGATGAGATTAAATGGGATAGAATGGGTTGAAGTGAGATGAGATGGGATAGATTGGGCTGAAATGGGATAGAATGGGCTGAAATGTGATGGGATAGAATGGGATGAGATGGGATAGAATGGGCTGAGATGAAATAGAATGAGTTGAAATGATGGGATAGAATGGGATGACATTGGATAGAAATAGAATGAGATGAGATAGAATGGGTTAAAATGAGATGGGCTAGAATGGGCTGAAATGGAATAGAATGGGATGAAATGAGATAGAATAGGTTAAAATGAAAGATGGGCTAGAATGGATTGAAAGGGGATGAGATGGAATGGGTTGAAATGGGATGAGATGGGCTAGAATGGGTTGAAATGAGATGGGATAGAATGGGTTGAAATGGGATGAGATGGAATGGGTTGAAATGGGATGAGATGGGCTAGAATGGGTTGAAATGAGATGGGATAGAATGGGTTGAAATGGGGTGAGATGGAATAGAATGGGATGAGATGGAATGGAATGGGTTAAAATGAGATGAGATGGGATAGAATGGGTTGAAATGGGATTAGATCAGCTCACCCATTATCACTGTATTTAATTGTAGATTAGAACATGTTTAAACTGTTCTAATATTCTATTAGGTGTTGATGATCATTGGTGTCCTTGCCTAAACTGGAAAAGAACAGACATGGCAAGCACTCACATCCAAGCTGCTGCACGTATGTTAGTCCACGAGATCAACAAGGTCATTGGGAAAAGATCTCTCTTAATTCACCTCTGTTTCACAATTTATCTGGTCGAGATTCTTCTCGCTGCAAAGGTTGACACTACAACCACTAACAGCAGGGAGAATACATACTTGCAGGTAACAATTGCCACCAATCCTGGTGGTGGGATATTTCAAGCAACATTCTATATGGATGCAGACTCAAAGCTGACCATCAATCCACACATCAGCAGGACAAACAAGTACGGGAAGAAGCCATGGTGTTTGCCTCAAAGTTACCACAGCATGAGAAAATTTTGTACTTGTAAACAAGAGCCCCCGACCAAGCGTGTGTCTAAGAGACATACATAAGCTAGAAGCATAGAAAGTGAAATTATCAACATTTTTATTATATTACTGTATAGCACATGAAATGTGCATTTTTAACACTATTTTACACCAGACAACCCACAACTGAAATGTAAATGCAGACTGTGCACAGCATTTTCCACCCTAGCTCCAGAACACAAATCCAGACTGATATCCTATTGTCTTTTCCTTTTAATAGCACCATTGCCCTGGCATGACCTCCACCAATATTGAGCTGCAAAGTTCAAGTGCGCTGTCTTTCAATTCATAATCATGGCTTAGCCCCAGTAGCAACAAAAATATTTCAAAAAATAGTTGCATTCTTAATTCAATTATTTATTTATTTTTAGAAATCTTTGTACATTTTACATGTAGTTTATTGTACAAATATGTTGTGTATCACAATGTGGTGTTTATTTATAATTTACTATGTACGTCTGCTAAGAGCTAGTTACATGCTAACTTAGAGCTCCTTAGAATGGGTCATTCCAGAAAACATCCACACCTCCCCTACGGAGGAAATGTGAAGTTGACCCCCTCCCCCCCTTCGGACGTCCTAATTCCTTTTACTATTATCAGAAGTAGATTTACCCCCCTCCCCTCCCCAGATGGCACAAATTTCCTCTGTGAGGGAGGGAGGTATGGATGTAATGCAAAAGCAATGAACATCAAAGCAGCTAACAGTGAGCTGCAATTTATGTTGAGGTTAGCCTAAAAGTGCACAAATCTTTTGTTTTACATTCATTATACAGCACAGTTGGGTGATAATTAATTTGAAACCAAACACTGCTTCAGGCTGATTGCTGCTTATACCAAAAATATAATGTGTTGAGCAAGTGTGGAAATGTGTACATTTTTATGAATTTTGAATGATTATTGTGGGACAGCGAACTTGGGTGGAGAGTAACAATAATTATCATTGGACCTTCAGCTCCCAACTTGACCTGTAGCCCAGTTGATAGAGCAACGGACCAGTAAACTGAGGGTTTGTGGGTTTGAATTACAGCCATGGTTCACTTGGAGTAACACCTTTAGTATTAGTTTCAGAAATTGCAGCTTGATGTTAGTAATAATTGTCAGTTGTTTGCTGTACAAGCTGTGTTAGTTAGTAATACTGATAATATTAATATAATACTACATATTTAATCATAGTCAATCGAGATATGGTCTGGAAACTCAGCTAAAGTCTTTGGTCTATCTTTTTGTTCGTCTTTATGCATTTTTGTGCACGGTGCACGGTCACTGAACACATTGTATTTTTAATTAGTATAATGAACGAATTGTCCAATAGCAACGTTTCAGTTCAATCACTCAACTGTGCTACATTTAAATATTAATAAACCTAAAACAAAGAATGTGCACGGTGTAATTAAGGTACAGTTCAACATAAAATCACAGCTCATTATAGGCGCTTTGAAGTTTGCCGAGTTTCCAGACCATATCTCGATTGACTATGATTTAATATAAATATTTTTGAGTATTACTAACACAGCTTGTACAGCAAACAACTGACAATTGTTACCTTTAGTATTATTACTACATTTTTATGAATGTGAACAAAAGACATAGAACAAATGGTTTGGCTGCATTTCCAGATATTTTAATTCTAGAGGCTAATATACTTAAATTGGCACTAATGTCAGTAAGAAGAGAACTCCCATAAATAATGTAAATAAAATAAATGGAGTAAAAATACCCCAGATTGGCCAAAGTGCATATACACAACTAAAAAATAAAAGTAAAAAGACCTTCAGTTGGTAATATTATATATTATATATAGTACTTTAAGAGTGGGTCTTTATGCTAAAAAAGAAATGAAACCATGAAAATTATGTAATAGATCAAACATGAGTTTGAGTGTTTCATCAGCCCAGGGTTTCAAACATGGGAAAACAAATGAAAACTGAGGGTGTGACCCTGAGGTTTCTATTGTTTTTGAGTGTTTGGGGTCCCCTTATGAAACACAATAAATAAGTGTTTGATCTTGCTTCTCAAACGAGTATTCACATCATGATTTGCGGTGTTTTCTTCATTGATTTCAATATGTGATCCAGTTCACTAGGAAGTTTCCTACAGGTTTTCATTGGGTATCAAAACTCATGCATGTGATGTGGTATAATGTTCATGGATTGGCTATGATAATTCATGAATGAGTTTGAGAAGTTATATATCCTACACGAGGAGGAGTGTTTCATCAGGATTTCCAAACACTGAGACTTTTGTTGAAAACCAAGGCGAAGCCAAGGTTTTTGAACAAATTTTGAGGTGTTTGGAATCCTGATGAAACACTCTTCTGAGTTTATGATTAGCTTCTCAAACAAATCAGTATTTTAAGAGAAAATTGAGGTGAAAGTTGGCTTAATTTATGTAATTTCTTCCTCCAATATCAAAACCTCCATCTCGGTACTGATTTCCTTTGTTTTTGGTTCATGAATTATTAATGATTTGAGAAAGTAAGGTCAAATTACATTCAAGGTTGAGGTTTGATATGTAGGGCCTACAACATTGATCTGTGTTATAGAATATACTGTCAATGTGTAGTTACAGAAAATATCTATAATCCCCCCCCCCCCAAAAAAAAAACCAAAACCAAAACAAAAAGGCACTTGAAACTAAGTGGGGGGGAGTACTGGAAAAATTGCCTTCTGTAAGAGGGGGTCATGGATATTTTCTGGACTACACAATCATGATCCTATCTTTGGTATAGAGTATAGACCCTTTTAATAAGTGCAGAGTACCGTATGTCATTTTCCACCATTGACATCATTTTCAGCCTTTTGAATTCTATTGAACATGCCAGTATGTATACAAAAGCTATTAAGTTAAAGACAAACAAAAGTGAAAAGAAATTGATGTCAAATGGTGAAAATTATTCTATACTTATTAAAAAGGTCTATATAACTGAGTTTGAACCTAATCTTACCAAATCATTCCAGCAATAAAGGTCGCCGTCGCTACTGGAACAGCAAATGGTGCATGGCTATCCCAATCATCAATTTTCTTATGGTAAGAACACCAGAATATGAGGTAGAAAGCAATGAAGAAATTCACCACCAAAAGAAGACAGCCAATGTAAAGCCATGACCTGTTGTCAACAAGATCAAAGAAAATCAGGTATGTGCTGCACCTGGGGAGATAATTGCAGTTTTGTGGGTTTTTATATGGTATTTCAGTAATTTCACAGCTTTGGTCCATATACCAAATATTTGTTTTTTTCCAGCCATACAGTTTTGGTATTTTGTAAATTTCTGACATGCAATTGTTTCTGATAATTTTTTATGGCACCCTCCAATGCCCTCTTTACATTTATTGCTTGGTATTTTTTGCTGGGTGTAAGAAGGGAAAGGACTGCGGGATAAATTATCCTTACTTGCAGCCAGTATAGGCACTCGGTGCAGCTGCTATACAACACTGTCCAGTTCAGAATCAGGCAACAGATCACAGCTAAGATGCAGGTGTTGATTTTATAGAGGGAGGGAAACAGGAGAACCCAGAGAAAAACCCACTCACATGAGTCCATAGAAATAATAGGTATATTATTATTTAAATAATAGCTAGGTATATTATGAAATAATAGGTATACAATGAATTATAGTTCAAATAATAGATATATTATGAATTATAGAAATAACAGGTATATTATGAGTCCCAAGCTTGACAACAGGGTTATTGCCAGGCAGTTGCCCGTCCAAGAGATAACCCTGTCTAACTGGGCTTAACTTTCAACTATAGTGGTGTCAGAGTCAGAGAGGCAGTGTGCTAACAGCATGCACATGCCATCCATGCTCCCCTGTCACCAGCACACAATTCCTACCACCTCAGGGACTCGGGCTCAATTCCTGCTACAGGGGCAGATACAGGATTTTTGCAAAGGGGGTGACTATATAAGGTGCTCAGTTGTTTCTTTCAGAATATTTAACTAGGGTGTGGGGCAAAACAGGCAATACTTACTATGTTGGGGCAGGGGAGCACCAAAGGTGTGACAAACTTCCAGGGGAGTTCAGGGGCATGCTACCCCAGAAAATTTTGAATTTTAGAGTCTCTGAAATAGCATTTCTTACATTTTGAGGGGGATTTGAAGGATATAAATTACCAAACAAAATACCCAAATATATGAATACACCATACCATACAAGGCATACATCACGTAGGACGACATGTCGTCCTTGTCGTAGACTCATGGGGATATGTTTATAAGTTTATGTTCCAAAATTACTATGTACAGTACCTATGTACAGTATTGTATGTATACAATACCTGTATATCTATATAATCGTGAATCTTATTGTTTTAAAATTGGGGTTTCAAATTTACAAGATATTAGTGAATTATGTCCAATATTATTGCAAAGGAGAGGCCATAGCTACAGCCTGTATCAATAAGCATTGTTATACAATATAATTTATACACATTTTAAACACACGAGTGACAGTCTGTTGTGATTTGTCTGCTAGTGTATCACTGTATAATCCTGTATTTGTTGGGACAGGGAAGGGAAGGGGGTGACTAGTCACCCCCCCTGGGTGACTAGTCACCCCCCCTGTATCCACCCCTGGGCTATTATCAGGTTAAAATTTCCTGTTGGTGGCATGTGAGAAGACCAGGGGGGGGGCTTCCTAACATTGAAAAGTTCTAATTACACTGTATCATTAAAGCAAAATCTCTCAGCCGTGGTTCAGTAGGTTTTTTCTCTATTTACCCAATATGGTTCATCACTTGGAGTAGCGCCTAATATCATTTATAATTCTCCACTTGAGTTTGCTGTCCCACAACAATGATCCCAAAAAATTACCTATAAATCCTTGGGTCAATTCTTACAGCCATATAAAAATCTGTGTAATAAAACACTGCCATAGAAGCAACCATCCAGAATATCATGTGAACACTTAGCATTGTCTTTGATCGTTTTCTGGGATCATTCTCTTCCAATATCCGTTTGCCTTCCTTTTGAAGTTGCTCTGATATATAAAAAGATAACGTATTATAGAATTATTCCTATGTCATAAGAAATAAGGAAATGTTACTTAAAGAGCAATTGCTGTATATTTTGAAATGCTAACACAAGAGTCTTACAAGATTTAATAACAAGAAATAGACAACAATTTATTGAAAGATTTCGGAGATATTGACAATAATATGTTCAACCATGCACAGCAGTTGAGTACAGTCGTACATTGTTGAAATATGGCGAAAGCTTCATTTTGGTTTCTTTTTCCTTCATACTCTGTCTTTTAAATTATCATAACTGTATTCACTCACCATCCAGCTGGGCATCGTAGATTCCTCGACGATGTTTTAAGAAAGCTTCTTTTAGTGTGTCGTTCATCTTGGTTTGCTTTGCTGTTTTGGGTGTAAGGCTGTACTTCGTGTAACCTCCTTATGGTAGCCCGTGCTAATGCGATATCAAATCGTGTCCTTTAATTAAATTTTGGTTAAAATTCAGATACGAATTTCATAAAACTAGAAGTTACTATCGCAAGTGAAGTGCTGCCTCAAATGGGACGAAAACCTTAGCCTACTCTGCAGGCTGTGGCCCATGTGACACCACCTTGTCCACTCCACCCAAGGTTGCCCACTCAACCCAAATCTGTCCTCTCCACCCATGCCAAGGTTGGGCAAACTTGGGTGGAGTGGCTGGAGTGGGCACTCCACACAAGTCTGTCCTTTCCACCAACAAATAGTAAATAATCAGCCTCGTCCCCAGGCGCTTTATCGTCGCCGCGTGGATGTACGCGCGGGAAAATCGCGAGGAGTGGACGAGGCTGGTAAATAATCATGCCACTTATGCTGTGGCAAAACTGTCAATGCAAAACATATATGCTGTGGCAAAACTGCCAATGCAAAACATATATGCTGTGGCAAAACTGTCAATGCAAAACATATATGGATCGCGAATCTCGACTGCGCATCAGAATGACGCGTTCTGAGTCGGGATAAAACTTAATTAACTTTATAACATCAGGCTAAAGCTGCAGTTTTCATTTGCATTTCATTTACATTTCTGAACTCATTGTACTGAATTCCTCAGCCTAATGTTATAAATTGAAATAAGTTTTATCCCGACTCAGAACGCGTCATTCTGATGCGCAGTTGAGATTCGCGATCCATGTATTCAAACTGCTTATGTTATACAAACTGTCTAGAGCTTAAAAATTTAATACACAGCAATGTACCATTGAGTGCATCTGATTATCTTGCACAATACGAATAAGTAAAATATGTTCTAAGCCGACATCGTGTCAATCGTGTCAAATTCCTCACGCGGAGTGATATGCTGATATCACTCTCAAAAACGTTAGGTACATAATCCTTGCAATAAGCCACTGTAAGCTGTTGTCGAGTTCCACTTCAGTAGTGGAGAATAAATGGCTTGTGCCGTTAAATAGCAGTACTAACCCCTTCTAACCGGGCTTAACTTTTTGGTGAGAGGCAGCGCGCTAACAGCACACGCCACCCGTGCTTGCGTAAAAACCTGGAGAAGAAATAAATGAAAAATTCTTGATTTCTCTTTGCAGTCTTCGGAGAATGTAACTCGCTTCGGAATTCCCTCGGAATGCAATTGGTCGTCTCGCGTTTCCGCTAAAGACATTTTGGGTGCATGCATGGAGACTTGTTTTGTACTAAAATTGACTAGAATGCTAGGATTATCACCTAAGAAGGTTTCTGATTGGGATAATCTAACCCAACACCTTCGTCCCCTAACCTTAATCAGTAAGGGGCATGGGAACGAATTGATAATCGACAATGTGATTACTGGTTACAAGGATAAAGGATAGGATAAAGGACTGGGTGGCTAATCATCCTTACTTGCAGCCAGCAGCTGAATTGCGAAGGACGCAGATCAACGTGGCCGTGTCGAGGCATATCAAAGGCGCTCCAGGCAACCGCCATACGACACGGTTCAGACCACGGATCACAGCTAAGGTGTTAGGTGTTGATTTTATGGAGGGAGGAAAACCGGAGAACCCGGCGAAAAACCCTCGAAGCACAGGAGAGATCAACTACAACTCTACTCACATGAGTTCCAAGCCCGACAACGGGGTCATTCCCAAGCGGTCACCCATCCAAGTACTAACTCCGTCTAACCGGGCTTAACTTTTTGGTGAGAGGCAGCGCGCTAACAGCACGCGCCACCCGTGCTCCCCCACTTATAGCCAATCCGAAAACTCGTTCAAATTAGGTTGTTATGCTATTATCAATCGGAAAATTATTTAATGAAATTCAATTTCTGCATAGCCTATGACACCAGTCTTATTGTAATTACAATGAATAATACATAAGATACTGTCTTAATAGTCCCTTAAATATTGCGCAAATAGTGCGCATTGCGCACCTATTTTTGTAATACGAGAGTCACGCTCCAGCCCCTATTCGCCCAAGGTTTGTCGTTTTTCACGCATTTAAGCATTCCGAAATTGCTAACATGTTCTTTGAAGAACTTAGCATGCAACTTCTTTCATTAGTTAGCCTGCGCAGCTGGCGGTATTAAGCCGGTTTTCCACTAGGCGATTTTTTTCGCGAGAAGCGACCTTCTTTTGTTCGAATTCAATAGATTTCTGATTAGCTCCAGCTCAGAGCTCATGAGACAAAAGAAAAAGTCGCTTCGCGCGCAAAAAGTCGCCTATAGTGGAAAACTGGCTTTAGGTTCGATCGGGCGCGGGCGGCAGGCGGGCAACGGGAAATACCGCCTGCCCGAAAACCCTGTGTTTTTGAATATGTTTGTTCAGCTAAGAGAACCAATCAGAACGTGAGCCAAAGCGTGGATAGCGAACGATGCGGGAGACCCAACACTAATTTGCCCTCAATCAAAATCAATATTCTGATCAATCAGAATTCGCCGTCACCCATGCGGACGGACAACTCAAAAACACATGCCAGCTACGCAGCGGGTATTCATTAAGCCTGGTTTCCATATAGTTGTAATTGTTGTAATTCAGTCGGCGATTGATCCGCGATTGCTTGCGATATTTTACAACAGTCGTGTTTCCATATAGTTGTAATTGTTGTAATTCAAATCGCCGATTCGCTCGCACTGAGGACTTCTCGGTTTTGACAAAGTTCGGATGAGCTAAGTTTGATATTCAAAAACAAATTAAATGACTAAAACTTTGTTTGTGATCATTTTCACAGTTTATATAACAATATCACAAGCATTATTTACAAGTTCAGTAACTTCGCCGCTTAAATCTCATGTTTCGTGAACGTTTGACGACAGTTGCAAACATTTGAGCTGGCGCACGGCATTCAGCTGTTCGAACTAGTCATCCAGGAGACTTCTTTAACAAAATCGAGGGGTTTTGAAAGGATTTGGCCGATTTTTGTAATTTTGTGTTTTACGTTGTAAACATCTAGCAAAAAGTCGCCGACTGTCGGCGATTGATGTTTCCATTACTGTTGTCGCATCGGCGACTGTTGTAATTGTTGTAGAAGTTGAACCTGATTCAACTTCTACAACAGTCGCCGACTGTCGCCGATTGGATTACAACAAGCGTTTCCATTAAGTTGTAATTGTTGTAAGACTTGATCGGCGACAGTCGCCGACTGAATTACAACAATTACAACTATATGGACACCAGGCTTTAGTGTGCACGACCATCAATCATGGTGATTTTCTCAGACAGTTCCTTCTGGAAACGGTGCTTCTCTTCCCAGAAACATTTTCACCCATCAATTTTCATCCAACCAAAAACATCGGTAAATTTGCCTCTCCCGAGGCCTGCCACAGCATGTCCGCGAGACGGCGAGAATGTCCAGCTACTTGGCTCAGAGGTAGTACTCCAAGGTGCATGCAAAATATTTCGTAACAATAAATCCTGTCTTGAGAGACTTGAGAGAGCGATGGAAAACAACGACGTTTTAATTCACTAAAAAAACAAAGAAATTCATCATTTTTCACCGTGCACTTAATATGGAATATATTTTGTGTATATATACATTATCGTACATTTTAACTCATTCCTGTCCGAGGTGAATAAAATCGTCTGGCATTAGCCAGAATAAAATACTAAAGACGAATTCGGACAAGAAAGCGTTAATTAAACGCAGTTTTACAACAAAGCACACTTTCAAACGAAGCGCCATTAAGTATACGATCTTTGAGTGATAAAAAGCGTCTACTATCCGTCCCAAGCTAAGGATGGTGTGAATGAGGTCATATTTCCTTTGTGGCCATTTCCCGGCAGTGTGCCATCTTTCCTGGTTTCGAATTTATGACTTATTTTGTCCAAATGTTGTTCGAAAACAGCATTTTTAACTTTGGTCGCCAATAAAATCGGCAAAACTCGACATATCAAAAAACGCTGACACCGTTTTGCTGGAATTTATCTCGGAATCAAAGTACAATAAAACGCTTTGTTCTTAAGTCGCCCCGGGTGAAGCCCTCTGGTTTTAATCACCAAAATCACAACTATTAACGGTTTGTGTTTACCGCGAAACCAAAGACACCATAAATTCTGACGAATTGAGAGCGCTTTACAAAAATGACCCTGAAAACCTTAACGAAGACCGTAAAACAAAACTCTACTCACAGTCACATGAAGCTAATGCGGTCACCCATCCAAGTACCAACCCCATTCGACCAGGCTTAACTTCAGCGGTGAGAGGCAGCGCTTACAGCTTGTACCATCTATGCAGTGGCGCAACTATCTATTGGCCATGGGAAGGGTGGGTAACCCACGGCCCCGAGCAAAAGGAATTAATTATAGGGGCCCCGAGCATTTTGACACGCGATCCATAGGTTCCATAGAACCCCGCCTTTCTGATGGTTATAACTGTCCTCAAAATGCATGAAATAGCGTTTCAGAGCATTAGAAAATCAAACATTTCCTGGGGGAGCATTTCCCCAGACCCTTCTACTGGTTTGTCGCACCTTCAGGGCCCGCCACTTTGTCTGACAGTCTTGAGTCTTACACTGAAAATCTTCTCTTGGGGGGTGGGGGAATGCTTTGACACCCATACGCAGGGGCGGCGCGACCGGGGGTAGGGGGTATTTACCCCCAAAAAATTTTGGCAAGAAGTGCCTTTATTAGCATGTGCAGTGTGCACTGACTTTTTACCCAATCTGCGGAGATTGTGTAAAATGTCTTCGCGCAGGCTATGCGGAATGCAATAATGCAGTTATGAATCTATTCAAATAATCTGCCCACTTTAACAGATTTTGAATCGGAGTGTGAGCACGAGGGAGCATGCCCCCGAACGCCCCTAGAAATGCGGTTACTAAATCGGAAAGGGCTCCCGATAGTTGCGCCACTGCATCTATGCCTCTTTTGGGTGGTACAAGCTGTTAGAGTAAGATTTCCAGTTGTTACAGTGAAAATCAAAATCTTCAAAAATTTACGAAATGTTTTAACTTTAGTCGACTAACCAATTGCAACTTCGGCTATTCACAAAGGAGAATAGATTTAATATATGAATAATAATGAGTATTTATATTGGCTAACGTCACCTTACCTGTAAAAGTTAGATCCAATTATTCCTGGGGAATTTGGAAATTCTTTAACAAACGCATTCGGATCCTTTATGGCTCTCTGGTTCCCTGAAGAGTCCTCGAACCAAAGAACATAAGTGTACAAGAAGTCACCATACCTCACTGACACGTTCGTGTGTCCTACAATTGAGATTAGGGAACCATTAGGGCCGTAACGTTTATACGCACGCATGCACGCACGTTCCACGCGCGCACCTGGGTGCGCGGCTTCAGGTGCGCGGCTTCAGGTGCGCGGCTTACACAGGACGCGGGAACACCGCTGCCAAACGTTTTGCGCCTGCGCGACATCCGAGCTCGTACCTCAAAAAAAGAGCGGGAAAACACTGAAATATTTGGACTGTTCCGAGAGTCCACACAAAAGTTAAAATTATAAGCATACTACGAAAAAGATAAGGTAGGTAATTTGTGCATGACTTCTTTGTCAATATTGTAACCTATTCTGAAATTACCCCTTCGTAATTTTCATGACCCTTTTCTTAAAACACAAACGAATAGTCGAGTCTTACTTAGTCTTTCCTGTCTGGTTGTCGTTGCCACGGCTAGTTCCCACTTCTCTTGCAATGTTTTAAGTTTACTCTAGCAAATTCACGCACGCGCAAACGTTTGGCAGCGGTGTTGCACGTGGGTTGCATAAAACGTGAAACGGCACTCGTATACAAATTTTTAATTATTTCTTCCCACAAGGGGCTTTTCAAGAGCAATTTACATTACAAATTTCAAGTGGCAGTGTCGAAGGCATATTAAAGGCGCTCGAAGCAGCCGCCCTACGACACATTTATGACACACATGTCAGACCACGAATCACAGACCTATACAGGCGTTGATTTTGTGGAGGGAGGAAAACCGGAGAACCCGGCGAAAAACCCTCGAAGCACAGGAGAGACCAACTAAACTCTACTCACATGAGTGTTCCAAGCTCGAGAACGGGGTTATTCCCAGACGGTCACCCATCCAAGTACTAACCCCGTCGAACCGGGCTTAACTTTTGGAGAGAGGCAGCGCCCTAACAGCACACGCCACCCGCCACCCGTATGAAACTGAAGTACGAAGACTTATGTTCGATCGCGTCTTATACACAAGCCGCGGCTTGTTCAGAAACGCCGTATAAATGGGTCAGACCGCGTCTTATGCAAGACTCCACACAGTGAAATAAAAGTAGTGTGCTGCGTAGGCAGTGTTGAAATACAAATCGAAATATAGTAAGGTTTGAGTACTGCCGAAAATATTGAATGTATAGTTTCGAACGTATAGTAACGTTTCGAGTGAAGGCCTCTCGTCAGAGAGAAACGTAAAGAGTGGTGCGTCTTATTAGCCCTATATAAACGGCTATAATTATTAAGAGGGTATAGAGTGTTACGCAGAGTGTTACGTAGACCAAAGCCGTGAAAAGATGCAGTGGTAAACTGCCGAGCATGGATTTGATAACGAAATACTGACGTTTCGAGCACAGCTCTTCATCAGAGTAAAGTGCCACATTTTACTCATTCTTTACCTTCACGTGACATCACTTCCGTCTTATCTGTCCAGGTGGTGGTCAGGGGCGAAATGGCCAATGGCTAGGTCGATTATTACTTCAAAATATTTACATGATATTGATACTCGAGAGTTGTTTACGTTCGTGTTAGAAAATCCAGTACGCTTGCGTTGTGCTAGGTTGTACAAATCGATATAATTTTATTTTGCCTGACCACCATCTGGAAATCAGAAATGAAATCTCAAGCAAAAAGTCACCTGATTGAAACCTAAGAATTCGCTGCAAAAACTATTCTCGGCAGTTTACCATCTTTTCACTTTGCTCAGGTGGAGATTAGAATAATGATTACTTATTCTCCACCTGAATCGTTCGCTGTCCCACAATAATTCTTCCAACAACTTAAGATGAAGAGATAATGAAGAAATTAGATTTCACAATTTCAGTCAGTCGAGATATAAAACATAAGTATCATCATTTTGTTCCCAACTTGACCATGTGGCTCGGTCACTCGGAACAGCACCTAATATCATTAGTTTGAAAAGCGTTTACATTATACTTAATGGTAATACCCGAGGAATATTTTGGAACTAAAACTCGGTAACCAACAACACGGCAGGAAAATAACGCACATAATACAACATTTAGAGATCACTTTCAATTGACAAAATTCAAGTTCGTATTATCCAAGCTTCTAATTATTAACACTTTGAAGCCTGAAGACGAGTCTCTAGTGTTTTATTCTGACTAACGCCAGACGATTTTATTCAGCACAGGGAGAGGTCCAGGCCTCAAAGTGTTAAAACCTATCTCTTTAACACTTTGAAGCTTGAAGACGAGTCTTTAGTATTTTATTCTGACTAACGCCAGACGATTTTATTCAGCACAGGGAGAGGTCCAGGCCTCAAAGTGTTAAAACCTATCTCTTTAACACTTTGAAGCTTGAAGACGAGTCTTTAGTATTTTATTCTGACTAACGCCAGACGATTTTATTCAGCACAGGGAGAGGTCCAGGCCTTAAAGTGTTAAAACCTATCTCTTTGACACTTTGAAGCCTGAAGACGAGTCTTTAGTATTTTATTCTGACTAACGCCAGACGATTTTATTCAGCACAGGGAGAGGTCCAGGCCTCAAAGTGTTAAAACCTATCTCTTTAACACTTTGAAGCCTGAAGACGAGTCTTTAGTGTTTTATTCTGGCTAACGCCAGATGATTTTATTCAGCACAGGGAGAGGTCCAGGCCTCAAACTCAGGCTCAAATTGTTAAAACCTATCTCTTTGACACTTTGAAGCCTGAAAACGAGTCTTTAGTATTTTATTCTGGATCTTTGACGCCTGGACCTCTCCCTGTGCTGATTGAATAAAATAGTCTGGCGTTAGCCAGAAGGCCTCCTAACCTTGTACAAGAAACGTCTGTAAGTAATTCCATCCGTCCCAGATACTCTGTTTGATAAAATGCGCAGGATCGCTGCAGTTGTAAATTTCCCTGAAATCCGTGTTGATTGACGGCGCTATCACTCGATTGGCAGTTCGATTAATGTAGATAAAGTGGACGAGGCCTGGAAATTCTTCTAAGTAAGTGAACGACAATTAAGGAAAACACAACGACAAGTATACGTAGATAACTACGTAACACTTTGAGACGGACGGAAAGAGCTAGAGCCGGACGAATAGACGGACGGACAAAAAGACGGACGGACAAAAAGACGGACGGACAAAAAGACGGACGGACAGACGGACGGACAGAAAGACGGACAGAGAGAGAGAGGGACGGACAGAGAGAGAGACGGACGGACGGACGGACGGACGGACGGACGGACGGACGGACAGATAGATAGAGACGGGCGAACAGAGAGAGAGACGGACAGACGGACGGACGGACGGACAGAGAGACGGACGGACAGAGAGACGGACGGACAGAGAGACGGACGGACAGAGAGACGGACGGACAGAGAGACGGACGGACAGAGAGACGGACGGACAGAGAGACGGACGGACAGAGAGACGGACGGACAGAGAGACGGACGGACAGAGAGACGGACGGACAGAGACGGACGGACAGACGGACAGAAAGACGGACGGACGGACAGAAAGACGGACGGACAGACGGACAGACGGACAGAGAGACAGACGGACGGACGGACAGAAAGACGGACGGACAGACGGACAGACGGACAGACGGACAGACAGACAGACGGACGGACGGACGGACGGACGGACGGACGGACGGACGGACGGACGGACGGACGGACGGACGGACGGACGGACGGACGGACGGACGGACGGACGGACGGAGAGACGGACGGACAGAGAGAGAGACGGATTTCACAATGAAGACTTTCACAATTATAACACTAGAACTAAATCAAACATTTGTAAAACAGCTGACGGAAAGGATATGTAGTCATGGTGACATTTCTTTCGCCCTTGACTGATAAAAATCTATTGTAATCCTTTAGTTCTTTTTGTACTGTTTCTTGTATACTGTACAATGCCTTGGCGTGATGAATACTGATCGAAGGTCCATTAATAGTCTTTCCAGTACAGTACACCGCACCAAACAACAAGGTTAAACTCCTCACCATGTCGACCAAAGCTCTGTCCAATATTGGCGACAGCCGTTCCTTTGATCGGTTTTGTAAGTAACCTTGAATATCGTGCGTTTTAACTTGTTCCCATTTTTGTCGAATGTTACTCACGTACGTTTCCAAGGATTTCTAGTTTTGAAAACACACCGACATGCAGTTTGCATTGACATCTCTCATTGATATGCTGTCATATGGAGCTCATAAACACAACTTGAGGAGGCATTGCTTTAAATCACATGACGTGACGTAATGTTTCGTGACATGCATGAGATGAAATGATGTGACATGATCATGCGATGACGTGACATAAGATGACATGACATGACATGACATGAGTTGACGTGTCATGAGTTAACGTGATACAAGATGACATGACACGAGATGATGTGACACGAGATGACGTGACATGAGATGACAAGATATGACGTGACAAGAGATGATGTGACATGACGCGACATAAGATGACGTGACGCGACATGAGATGACGTGATGCGACATGAGATGACGTGACGCGACACGAGATGACGTGGCGCGATATGAGATAACGTGACGCGACATGAGATGGCGTGACGCGACAGGAGATGACGTGACGCGACAAGAGATGACGTGACGCGACATGAGATGACGTGACGCGATGAGATGACGTGACGCGACATGAGACGATGTGATGCGACATGAGATGACGTGATGCGACATGAGATGACGTGAGCGACACCAGATGACGTGGCGCGACATGAGATGACGTGACGCGACATGAGATGACGCGACGCGACATGAGTTGACGTGATGCGACATGAGATGACATGAGCGACACGAGATGACGTGGCGCGACATGAGATGACGTGACGCGACATGATGACGTGACGCGACATGAGATGACGTGACGCGACATGAGGTGACGTGACGCGACATGAGATGTGACGCGACATGAGATGACGTGACGCCACATGAGATGACGTGACACGACATGAGATGACGTGACGCCACATGAGATGACGTAACGTGACACATGATGACATGACGTGACAGTAGGATGGTGTGCCATGACGTGACGTGACGCGACATGAGGTGACGTGACGCGACATGAAATGACATGACATAACGTGACGCGACATGAGATGACATGACGTGACAGTGGGATGGTGTGGCATGACCTGACATGACGCGACATGAAATGACGTGACGCGACATCACGAGGTGACGTGACGCGACATGGGGTGACGTGACGTGACATGAGGTGACGTGCGTGACATGAGATGACGTGACGCGACATGAGATGACGTGACGCGACATGAGGTGACGTGACATGCGATGAGATGACATGACGCGACATGAGGTGAGGTGACGTGACATGAGGTGACGTGACGTGACGTGACGCGGTGACGCGGCATGAGATGACGTGATATGGTGTTGTGACGTCACATGCGTGACGTGGATGATGTGACATGAATTGAAATAACGTGACGTGACAAGATTTTACATACTATACATGATACATAGCTTGTTCTTCGAACTTACCTCTAACGCAGTATTTCCTTTCAACCCTTCACTAATCTTTCGAATGTGTTGCTCGATCTTTTCAACAATATTAGTAATATTCGCAGTTTCTTGTGTGGTTGGTCTATCCTCAATAAAACCTGACAGTATTGATATCAATGAACACATATCTTTTGCCAAATCTCCTTTTTTAACCTGAAAATAAAACGGTTACAGGAATGAATTCAAGCTGTGAATATAACATGTTCTGTGCCGTAGGTTTTTCTCAGTGTTTCTAAAATAAATACTTTTAGCTACTGGATATTTGAAGAGAAGTTCTAAGTTAATTCTAGAAGCGATTTTTCTATTGGTTTGTCATATAACATGCGTAAAATTTGTAGACAAATATATTTTTAAGACTTCTGGCTTGAAGTGCTGGCTTATGTTAGGCAGATCAGAGTGGCTCCCTACGGTAATTTCAATAGGGGACTGGTGACTAGATATAGAATCGCTACGATGCATCAATAGCAATCTTGTCGATTCGAAATTCTATGACCGAGTCGACATAGATGTTAGACTTGTAGACGTTTTCTTCGGTGAATTTTGCTAAAATTTTGTAAATAAGTAGTTTATAAGAAATTCTAAAGTATATATAATTAAAAAATTTTCATAAGACAGAACTTTTTTAAATCGATAATTTTTATAGCGAAAGATCTGTCCATACAACCCTCTCTGATTTTGTGCAGGGATATTCTCCACAACAGTATCTATCATCTCAGCAATTTTTAAATAAATTTCACCGAAGCAAACTGAAGACATGCCGCTTCAATTGTGCAATATTTAAAAATATACCAAAGTTCCAACGTCATTATTACCACGGTAACAGCAAATAATTGAACTTTTTGATAGATATTTTATATCTGCGATAGTTCTGCTATATATAGTAAGGTCTAACAATTTTTTAAACTTGTGAACAACATTAGATATTTATTGAAACTATAGGGAGCCAACATAAGGTCTTCGTATAGGTTTTCAGGGTCATTTCTGTAAAGCGCTCTCAATTCGTCAGAATTTATGCCACAAAAATAAAACAGATATCGTTAGAAAGCTATTAATTTGTAGCATACAATGTCGTCTTTGGTTTCACGATAAACACAAACCGTTAATAGTTGTGAATTTTTTAATTAAAACCAGAGGGCCTCACTCGGGGCGACTCGGGTAAAAAGCGTTTTATTTTGTTCAAAATCTTTTTTTGTAGTTTGAGTCCGAGATCAATTTCCAGCAAAACGGTGTCAGCGTTTTTTGATATGTCGAGTTTTGCCGATTTTATTAACGATCAAAGTTAAAAATGCTGTTTTTCGACCAACATTCGGACAAAATAAGTCATAAATTCGAAACCAGGCAATAAATAAAAAAACGCTGACACCGTTTTGCTGGACATTTATCTTGGAATCGAACTGCGAAAAAATGTTTTGAACAAAATGAAACGCATTGTTCTTAAGTCGCCCCGAGTGAAGCCCTCTAGTTTTAATTAAAAAATTCACAACTATAACGGTTTGCGTTTATCGCGAAAACAAAGACACCATTGTATTCTACAAATTCATAGCTTTCTAACGATATCTAATTTAATTTTTGTGGCATAAATTCTGAACGTTAACGAAACCTTAACGAAGACCTTAAGGCGGATTTCCGGTCCTCGCACGAAGCAATTTGCAGAGCGCTGCGAGCACTCACAAGCTCACTGCGAGTATTTTAGCGCTCGTGGCAGATACAATCAAACCTGTATTAAGCGGACACCCTCGGGGAATTGGTTAGTGTCCGCTTAATAGAGGTGTCCGCTCAATAGAGGTTCTTGTACCCAGACCCCCTGTCAATCTCGCACTTATTCCCGTACACCCCACCCCCCCTATTAAGCGTTCAAAAAACATTGGGAAATTTATTAACAGAGGCGCTGGATATGGCTTGGAAATTCCTTGAGTGTATGAATTCGAGGAGACCGCTTCTCTTGCGACTGGTTGGGAAATGGGTTAGATACTGAGAACTTTGATATAAACAATAAACAATAACATTAACTCCAACCAAAAGCAGTTTAGAAAAATATGCAAGAAACTATGTACTGATTATTGTCATACAGTTATTGATTTCCGTCGCGAGACATTGAATCGAACTTTCACCTCGATTTTCTCTTGAAATACCGATTTGTTTGAGATGCTATATCAAACACTCAGAAGAGTGCTTCATCTGGGCCGTAGATACCGGGGGGGAGCAGCAGGGGCAACTGCCCCCCAGAGAAAATCCAAAATATGATTTTTATAATGTCACACATCACATTTGTTCCCAGAGTCACAGAATAAAGAACTAACTATGGTCGTTTAATATCATAACTCTGACAATGAGTTTTCGCGTTGCGTTCGCGCTTTATCCCTAACTATTATTTTACAGTCATTTCACTTTTCACGAAAATGTGCGGAGGTTCGTTCCGAAGTTCACAAGTTCGTTGGGACTTGGGGAGTTTAAAGCTCATTTTACCACAAACGTCGTAACGAACTTCTGAACATTTTGGTGAAAAGTGACAAATAAGTTGCAAATGACTGTAGTTGTCTTTGTAAATATGTAATACTGTAGTTTTAGATAAAATCTTTTGTAAAAATGAGAGAATGTGTCTTAAAAAGTATGTTTTAAAATGTCTAAAATTTTGCTCAAATATGATGTCAGATTGCGGGAAATGCCATTTCAGAGACTCAAATTTCAAAATTTTTCATAATTGGGCACTCTTACTGCCCCCCTGACCAAAAAATCCTGCCTACGGCCCTGTGCTTCATCAGGTTATTCAAATACCTCGAACTTTGTTAAAAAAACTCGGCTATAGCTTCATCAGTCTTGAAATCCCACGAGTTATCGCAACGAGTTGCGTTTGGTGGAAATACAGTGGAAACCGCGCGAGTACTCGCAGCGAACCGGTCGGCACGGTCGGCACTTGTTTCCATCTACCCGTTGACATTACGTCATTTTCTCAAAAAAATGTCTTTAACAAATCCCGAATACTAAACCTTATCCTAATCAAAAGTCTAACCCTGAATACCAAATTAATTTTAAAATTAACCCTGACCCTAAGAAAACGCTAATGGCTTGTTGGCTTGACCTCAAAAGAAGAAAAAATAGACTGAAATGATGACATGTCAGTTTGATATATGGAAACTAGTATATACCCTCGTAGTGTAATAAAAGTAGCGTGCTGCGCAGGCAGTGTAGAAACAACAATCGAAATATAGTAAGGTTAGATATACTGCCGAAACAGAGAACGTAGGAGTCTAACGTTTCGAGCGAAGGCCCTTCGTCAGAGAGAACGTTTCTCTCTGACGAAGGGCCTTCGCTCGAAACGTTAGACTCCTACGTTCTCTGTTTCGGCAGTATATCTAACCTTACTTTTCGACAATCTCGTCCCCAGAGCCAAATATGCCCGGCCGCGCGGGCAAATCAAATGGCTCTGGGCCAATCCGTTTGAAACCCCACGAATCGTGGGGTTTTGGGGCGTGCGCAGTTGATTATTTTGGACCCAGACCCACGAAAACCTATCGCACGGCCATCAGAACTTTTGCAAAATATAGTGATATGTCGAGGCTGATTCTGGAGTTTAATTTCAACAAAATAGCAGTGGAAATGACGTTAGAAAGTAATCGTTGCTGTTTGGTATAGCGAGAGAATATTCCTTGTGTGAAATATTTGGAAAGGAAGCTGACAAATTCAAAAATAACCCCGTGTTTTGGTATGACTGTCCAAAAAGTATCAAATATTTATGATAGCTGTATTATTGAAACAGTTTTAATTTTGTATCAAGATTTATATGAACATGAGAATACCATATTGTTTTTCGGATTTTTATTCGTAGGCAACTACAACGCAATTCGTGACAAAAGCTGGATATTTTAAAATGTATTTTAGGCTGTATAATAAAACTTGTTTTTTCTTTGCCCTGCACTTATAATTTGTTGATTTGTAACATTTTATTATTAATTGTTACATCAGTACATGTTGTGTGTCGTCAAAATAATTGATTCAGTAACATTTGACGCTTATAAAACCAGGCTGTGTCAAAGTTTGAAAGAAAGTAAAAATACCAGTTGCTGAACTTTTATACTAGAATGCACAACTAGAATGCACTTAATATGTAGTATAACTAGTATGGTCTTTTTTATGGTCTTTTTTTTATTGGCTTGAGTGTCATGGTAAACAATCCTTATACTATGTATGTGTGTATGATAAACTAAGAAAGTATCCTTGTTGTGATTTTGTCTATAGTCTTGATGAGCAGACTTGATATAAATTATGATATTTCTTCATTTGCATATACAATATAAATTTGATGTTGTCCTAACTATACATGTATATAATTTGCTTCTAAAGTATATAATTGTCTTCTGGCCTCTCAGATTTACAGTGCCGTAGGAAGTACCAAAGGATTGAGAAGGTTGAACAAGGACTATAACACGTTTTCCAGTAAATTTTGATAATTTATAGGCTGCAAACCCCTCCCCCTGTAAGATAACTGCAAGTTTAAACTACTTGTCTAAAAAGTGTCATGTAGAAAGACATGACAATATTTAGAGTGACGACCTTGTTTTCACAATATTCCACTCATGTAAGCTACATTATCAAGGGGTTATTCAAAATATATATTTTCCCAGATCAAAGGGTGTTGTTTTACTAGTAGTATCTATATAATTATATTGCACTTTTTCAGCATTTATAATACCAATGTATTTTTTGAAGACAATACATTTTATATTTTCAGTTGTCTTGTTGACAAAACTTTGAACTTAATATTTTATTTTTTATTAGCACCTACATAAAGTAAACCAACATAACCTTGAATCCAGTTTCTGTATTAAATCTGGTAATTATACTAATTCCATCAGCAAAAGAGAAATTCAATTATACAATTAACTTGTATTTTTCCTTAGGGTGTGGGGCATTTTCTGTTATTTTGTACAAAATATTGTCCCACATGGGATGGCATTTGTTAATTTTTGCAAGCTATTCAGAACTAACCTAAACCTATGTCATGGGGTGAGGGTGGATGGGTTTACTCTGACTAGTGCATAACCATTTCATATGCTGTATATATAAATGCTTTTAGTTTTATACCATTATTACATATTAGCATGATTTGCTGGGGTGTTGGACTCTTGGTGCTACATACAGCAGTTAAGTCTGCAACCTGCGTTCGATTCCTGCACAATGGAGTTATTTGATTAAAAAAATCACTTTTGCCACTTCCTCCTGTAGTAACACTGGACCAATGAGAATGGGCCCTTACTGGACCTCTGACAACAACAGTTCAGATATATACAGTGGTGTAAGCTTGTGCTAGGGTGCCCATGGTCCAAACTGGAGTGGGTGCTCCCAAGGCAGGGGGAGCTAGGTCCCCTTGAGAGGTCCAGGGGCAACACTGCCGTTGGGTCCCAGGGGGTGGAGCCCCCATGAAGCCCTGGCAATATGAGCCTTTTGGTAGTCATTTAGAGGCCAATTTTTAATGGGTTTCTTAAAAAGCACCTGTGTCCAGAAGCATAAATTATGAACACAGGGCTCAAAATAATGTTTCATGTTACACCGGTCATGGTGACTGGTCAGTTCCAATTGTGACCGGGCAAAGGTGATTTTTGACCAGTCAAATTTCATTATGCCCCCCCCCCCCCTCCCCCCCCCAAAAAAAAGCAACCCAACAAAAAACAACAAAAAACCAAACAAACTGTAACACAACACAACACAACACAACACAACACAACACAACACAACAAAAAAACATGTAAAGTATATTCTACACTATATATATATATATATATATATATATATATATATAAGCTAGTACTGATATGAACGTTTGTCATAAAAAGGAAATGCATGCATAGTTCACTTCAATATATATCAGACATTATGAAACGGGTCTACAATCATTTTAAGTTCCTTCAAATGGAAGTAATAAAATTAATTGCAAGTAATATGACCGGTTAAAATGACTGGTGTTATACAAGTTTGACTGGTCACATTAAAAATTTGGGTGGTCATTGACCAGTACCGGCCATTATTTTGAGCCTTGTGAACATGATGTGCTTTATTATACAGAAATCAAGAAGGCTGATTTCAAGGGAGCTTAGAGGGTGAAAAAACCCTGGGGGCTCTGGTAACCTGGGCATTTTAGCCTTTACAGGCTTTTTAGAGATGAATATTAAGGTTTCTAGTGTTTCCTTCAAATCAAATCTCAGGGTGCCCCCCCCCTGAGTTATGATGCCTCGGCTTTTACGAGGTAGAATACATAGGAGTTACACCACTGGATATACGGTATAAACTGATAGAGTTATCCAGTATAAATAAGGTTAGTTTATTGTTGTCAGAACACAAACAAGTGTATTGGTTTAATCGAGGAAAGTAATGGGTATATCTGTAGTATATACTAGTCTTAAATTGAAAACTGGTGTAAACCAGCAACTGATGCTTACCACATTTGGATACAATACTTTAGACTAATTTATAGCTGCCAGTTGTATTGTAGAATGTGGATAGGAGTGTTTGATTCAAAGTTTAATTAAACAAATAATTTTGTAGTACAGTACTCATGGTCTGACAACCTCAACATGTCTGGCAATACAACCAGGAACATTAACTTACACAAATAAAAGTTACAAACACAGTATCAACACTCATAAGACAATATATATATATTTATATAAGGAGATATCTATGGGATATTTAGCAACATGTTGATCAGTTAATAATGTGCTCAGATAATTATTTTCAAGTTTGTATTCAATGATGCATTATTCAAACAGTCACGATTAATAATATATTTCTCCAATAATATTTCTTGTAGTCAAACCCAATGTCTAATATGACGATAGAGCATAAATATTTATTTTTTAACATACAAACACGGAAACTGTGAAATCTGAAAAAGACAACTCTCAATGATCACGAACCACGGCTACGATCGATGATTCGATGAATCTGTCGTAATACGTTCTCCCGTTTATAGTCCCGTGGAAGCTCAAATCAAGGATCCAAACATGTTACTAAGCCAAATACGTATATTCCTTGTCTCTTTGGAAAGAAGCTTTCATTTTGTCAGGTTTAATTCTCATAAAGATGTTTTTAATTTGCTCCGCTCCTCTTGAAAATTCAACATGAGAACATGGGAGAATGAGCATGAAATTATCTGCGCAGCGCAGTAGGCGTCGAGGCGTTAAACCAATCAGAGGCAAGTTTCAAACGGCTTGTCCCAGAGCCATTTGCTTTCCCGGGGGGGGAGCTGGCTCTGGGGACGAGATTGACTTTTCGATTGTTATACCCTCGTACCCAGGCTTACCCAACACAGACGTTTCGCGCATGCGCACAAGCTCACGACCAACTACTCAAAAAAGAAGCGGGAAACGGGAAGCCATTTTGTTTAGACTCAAAACTGCCACACGTTTCTGAGTTTCTCGCAAATTTTAAGAACACTACTTAAATTCTAAGGTTGGTACTTTATTAATATCTTTTGATATTTCTGGGATGGCCCCTATGTAATTCTCATGGCCCTTTTAAAAAAATAGAAACGAATACTACCATTTTCGTTCAAGCGTTTAGTGAATAACTAGTTGTTTTCGAGTTTTGAAACAAACGTTATCCAATGACAACAAAACATTTGACAGATCAAATCAATAACGAATAGGGGGTGTAACTTTTCGTTGTCAATGATTTGTCATCGTTCTTTACACACAGCAGTGTTTGCTTGGCATAACTTGTCTTTGGCTTATTAAATTCGAACACAGATCGTCTGATAACGTTAGTTCATTGCCGAACGCATTTAGTTTGTATTCCATGTTTCGGTGTTTGCCGTGGCCCGTGAGAAAATATCAATGCAACGTTGAAACTTGAAACGGAAGCAATAATAATTAACAACGGAAAGTTACACCCCTATTCGTTATTGATTTGATCTGTCAAACGTATAGTTGAAATTGGACAACGTTTGTTTCAAAACTCGAAAACAACTAGTCGTTTATACTCGCTATTAAATGCTAAACGCTCGAACGCACATGTGGTATCGGTCTTCTCGTTCTAGACACACTCGTCCACTACTTTAACTTAGCTAGTACTTGCCAACTTTAGGAGTTGTTTCAAAATGTTTAAAATGCATGGAATACCTCACTGATAATGACCAGTACTGTTCCAGGAGATATCTGCAAGCAATGAACTGTATGCGGAATGTAAATCGTAGGTGAAGGTCTGAGAAAAATTCTTTGGCGATAAAGTTCATTGTCATGGTCTACGTTGATGCTATTACTGCTCCCTGTTTCCCTAGAGGATCTGCTACTCACTCTGCTGCTCTTTGTTCCAAACTGGTTGTAGCTTTCCTATAGTAAAACAAAATTATAATTTATTCCTTCCTTACCTGATGCTTCCCTTGCTTCCTCTTCCTTCCTTCCTAGCTTCCTTCCTTCCTCCCTCCCTCCCTTCCTTCCTTCCTTCCTTCCTTCCTTCCTTCCTTCCTTCCCTGCCTTATTTCCTTCCTTATTCCCTTCATTAACAGTTCCTTCCTTATATCCTTCCTTATTTCCTTCCTTCCTTCCTTCCTTCCTTCCTTCCTTCCTTCCTTCCTTCCTTCCTTCCTTCCTTCCTTCCTTCCTTCCTTCCTTCCTTAATTCCTTCCTTCCTTATTTATTTCCTTCCTTCCCTTCCCTTCCTTATTTCCTTCCTTATTTCCTTCCTTAGCTCCTTCCTTCCTTATTTCCTTCCTCCCTTATTTCCTTCCTTCCTTCCTTCCTTCCTTCCTTCCTTCCTTCCTTCCTTCCTTCCTTCCTTCCTTCCTTCCTTCCTTCCTTATTTCCTTCCTTCCAATTATTTCCTTCCTTCCGATTATTTCCTTCCTTCCGGTTATTTCCTTCCTTCCTTCCTTCCTTCCTTCCTTCCTTCCTTCCTTCCTTCCTTCCTTCCTTCCTTCCCTCCCTCCCTCCCTCCTTCCCTCCCTCCTTCCCTCCCTCCCTCCCTCCCTCCCTCCCTCCCTCTCTCCCTTCCCTCCCTTCTGCTTTTGTCTTTCCTTCCTTCCTTCCATTCCTTTCAGCTTCCTTCCTTTCTTCCTTCCCCCTGCCTTCCTTTTCATTTGTTCCTTCTTTTCCTCCTTTTCCTCCTTTTTCTGTTCACTCAAACCTCTTATGTCCATCACTTTTTCCTAATCCTGGAAGAAAGTAATATTACAAAAACTACAATTTCAAAACTCACATAATCAGAAAGATATTTTGAGGATTCATCATCGTCGGGTGTGTAATACTTTTCTGAAGGCACTGAATCACTTGATGCATTGTCCTTGCTACACTGGCCAGAACTTTCACTGGATTGCCCATCTGTAACTAATCGTTGCTCATGCTCAATATAATCATCAAGAGTTTGATAAGTTGGATAGTAAATCTCAGACAATTCCCCAGTTTTATCATCATCACTGGTGATCCTAATTTCTACATTTGTTGATCTTACTTCTCCATAAGCCATCTTAGAGCCTTGAAAGTCTTGTTCAGTATCTTCAAGTTCACTTGGTTTAATTATATGAACATTTTGAAATCTGATTGTCTTATAGGCAAGGGGAGACGGAGTCTTGTTAACAGACAGTGGGATGGTCTGATCTGGGTGAAGAAACTTGGCCCGAACTAGTGTTGTGAGCATCATAATGTCAGGAGCTTGGAGTTTACTTGCTTGATTACTGCAGAGAAATTTGGAGGTAACAAATCATAGCACAAAATCTGGAGATACTCAGAGACTGCATACCTCAGACTGCCAACCCTTCTATAATTATACTTCCACAAAAGTCTTGAGATATTCTGTACACAGATATACAGACAGTCCTGTCTGTCTGTCTGTCTGTCTGTCTGTCTGTCTGTCTGTCTGTCTGTCTGTCTGTCTGTCTGCCTGACAGGCAGACAGACAGACAGACAGACAGACAAACAGACAGACACACACACACACACACACACAGAGGTGAAAACATAACCTCCTAATGGAAGTAATAATATAATATCTACAGTGTTTGAGCATTTATACTGTACATTAATGATCACAGGTCGTATTGTATAACCTGAGACCGAGGCATTGATTGTAATGAATTGTAGCAAAAGGAGATAGCGAGGAAGTAAGTCCCCAGGCTAATATATATATATATATATATATATATATATATATATATTCGCTTACCTCAAAAGTCTGCAACAGGCTGTTTCATCTAAAAAAGAATCTTCAGGTAGATGACCTGAAGATTCTTTTTTAGATGAAACAGCCTGTTGCAGACTTTTGAGGTAAGCGAAAATCTATATTTGCTCTAACTATATGTTATCGAGCACTCTTTGCGTTTCGTAGACCAAAACCCACACGTATATATATATATATATATATATATATATATATATATATATATATATATATATATATATATATATATATATATATATATTAGCCTGGGGGTATTAACTTGATTTATGCGTGGTTGGGAGTTAAATTATTATAAATAAACAACCGTGGTGCATCAAAGAAAACCAAGGTGATCGTGAACTAATATATGTTATTTATATAATATCTATAATATACAGTATGATAACCTTACCTGGAATACAAGGCCAAAACTTTGGAATTGACCAGCAGCATAGCATGCTTTGCTTGTGGGTCTCCTTCCTTGTGGGCCTTACGAATGACCTTCTCAAGTAAATGAATACTTATTTCACTTAAAACCTCATTCACCTGAATCATTTCATTTGCTTCAACAAGAAAACTTTGCTGCTGAGTGCAAAGAAAGCAGAATGTGTTCAAAATGTTGCTCAGGGAATTCCACAGTTCCTTTCGCACTCTGGAAGAGTCCGGCTTCAGACGATCTGTGTATGGGCCAAAGTGAAAACCAGTTAGGTACTTAAACATTCTAAGTTTTCGTTTTAAGAACTCCTCAGATTCTTGACCATCACCATTTAAAACAAGGTAAACAAAATCATCTTTCTATAAAAACAAATTATTAAAAACACAACCAATGATGCATGATGTGATAATAATATATTCAGCAAAATAACACACACATTTACTATCAAATTTACCACTTGATAATTAATGTGCAGTTTAGCATCACTCTCTTACAGTACCATGTGGCACTAGCATAAAAAATCTACATCAAAATATATTTTTATGGTGAGTCACCACCACCATCAACACCCAACACAGCTTTCCATTTTATCAATTAAAAATTGGGCTTTTGCAAGTTTACGTATTAAATATTTACAATGCTTGTCAACAGCAAGCTAATCACTTTGAGATAATAATTTCCTTCCTTCCTTCCTTCCTTCCTTCCTTCCTTCCTTCCTTCCTTCCTTCCTTCCTTCCTTCCTTCCTTCCTTCCTTCCTTCCTTCCTTCCTTCCTTCCTTCCTTCCTTCCTTATGTTCTGCAAAGCTTGGTTCAGTATAATGTGCAACCAATTCAAATACAGTATATATTGGCAAGGCCTCCACAATCTAGAAATCTCCTCTTTTGTCTCTTTTTCTTCTCATCACTCATCTTGCACCTGTTCAAGCAAGGACAACTTGCTTCAAGCCAATCCTTGCAGGACTTCTCTTTTTAGGAACTCTTTTTTTAACCAAATTGTCTTTCTCTGGAACAATCTCTCTCCGATCATCCGTAATAGTACATCTGTTTCCTCTTTTAAGCACCAACTTTATAATATGTACTACCCTTCTCATGAATTAGACTCTACTTTTGAAGTAAATAGAATGCGCACTTGGCAAATTAACCTACTGCTCTAAGTGTCGTTCTTACAACTTAAGCTGTAAATAGTGTATTAGCTAGTCCTTGTCTTTAATTTATGTCTACTCTGTATTATTTTTTTTGTCAGGTTGGTCTTCACATGGGACTCATGTCCTGTTGACCATACCTTCAACCATGACCAAGTATTGCACTGTTTTTATTTTTAACTTGTATTAATTCTTTCGCACACTTGTATGGTTGTAAAGTTAGTAAATAAATAAATAAATAAATATAGAGGAGATATTACATACTAGTGGTGTGAAGATATGGATTTTATCTTCTTATGAGTGAGTGTAGCAAATGATTATATTGTTGTTACCATGAGAAGATAAAATTCATATCTTCAAGCCACCATGTAATTTTCTTTTCATTATACAGTGCACAGTAGATTCAATGCAAAAAGATGTAAATTACATCATTGATATCTTCACTAGTGAGGAAAATATGTCACCAGATATTTTCTATTATTATCTAAAAGACTTTACAATTCTTTTACAATCCACAGTAAGATAACTGGATAAGCATGGTATTAAAAATGACCCAGAAACACCTTCCATTTTCTCTGAGAAACCCCTAGTATCTTTTCGGCATAGCAAAAACATCTGGGAAAACGTTGTTCACAGCTCACTGCAGCAAGCCTTGGTATCACATGTTGGCACCAGCTCTTGCTGTCATGGTAGGTGCAACACCTGTAAATATTTAGACTCCTCAATTTCAATTTCGGCTCCAAAATGTAGGTTCAACATAACCCCCAGTTTCACTTGCACTTCCTCCAACCTCATTTACTGTATCTCTTGCAGTAAATGTCCCATGCTTTACATCGGAGAAACTGGAAGACGTTTAGGTGACAGGTTTGTTGAACACCTTCGTGATGTCAAAAACGATGTGCAAAACAAACCTGTTGCCAGGCACTTCAACAGTGCCAACCACTCCTTTTCCAACATGAAAATCTGTGCCATTCAGCCCATTACAGGTTGTAACGATACTCGTCGAAAACAAGAAATGCGTCTCATTTACAAACTTGGTACCATTCACCCTCATGGCCTCAATGAGCAATTCTCTTTCATTTAGCTCACTCCACCACCATATTCCACACCTTTTCCTTGACCTTTTTCTGATGATTTAAATAGTAATTTATAACCTGTTTCTTTGCCTATTTGCAGGTAGCTGACCCACAAATTGGGTCAGCACCTGCACACAGGCTAAAATTACATATTAATTTATTTGTTTACTTTGTTTTTATTGGCTTACATGTGTTCACATGATTCCCATTGTAGCTCTGCTATGAATACACGTGACCACATGTGAGTTGTTTACTAATTTCTCCTGATGAAGGGCCTTCGCTCGAAACGTCGAGAAGATTTTTCTCTGTTTTTCAGGCCAACATGACTTAACCCTGGTAATATTTGGATTTCAACCGTGGCCGACGCTGTCCTAGAAGCTTTTAACTATATATATATATATAGTATTTATAATAAATATGATTACCTGCTCAATTACAATGATCATTCCATTACCACAAGTAATCGAACAGTATGGATTATTCACATCATTCATGTATCTCTGAGAGGCAACGAGAGGGGAGAAAAACTGCAAGGCTGCATTGATATCGACCGTAGTTTCATTGTAGTTTTGACTGATCAAACCAGCGTCCAAAGAGACCTTGTTTAAATGACCAGTGAAATCCTCATCTGCCCAAAGGAACACAATGTCCGGAAGGGAACTCATGACTACGACACCTTTCATGATCAAGCCTTCCAAACATAAACCAACAAGACATGGATATCTCCGTAATGTTAATAAGAAAGATGAAACTGCTTGTATTGAAGTAGGTATTAAGTATGTGACAGCTCAATGAACTGTATCCACCTACAAAATGACAAAAGGGTAGCAACCGCGATCGCAACCATCACGCAACCATAAAGTGCGTTTTGGGGGTTAATTTCCAAACAAGTTCGTCGCCAAAACGCCCGCTATGAATACAAATCACAGCAGGAAGTCACATGAAATTCGAGAAAGATGAACTGAAATCTACAAACGTGGCTTCCTACCGGAAGTGCTGTTCAATTTGTTTACATTCATAACCATGCATTCATATATATTCTTAACTGATTTATTATTGAGTCGGTTTTCTTTGATGTACCACGGGCTGTATATAGCATACAGCCCTTGAATACTAATTAGATAAGAAATGAAGAAAAAAACTAGGAAAATCTTTGTCCAAGGTAGAAAAAAAGATAAAACTTTGTTGGAAAACCTCCTCAATAATAAATTAAGTAAGAGATAAAGCCCGAGAACGAGGGATGTATGCTATATACAGCCCCGAGGACGCGAAGCGTCCGAGGGCTGTATATCGCATACATCCCAACGTTCGAGGGTTTTATCTGACTTATTTCATTATTGAGGAGGTTTTCCAACAAAGTTATATCTTATTATTATGGAGCGAGTTTGGGACGGCGACCCTAGGTCCCTAACAACGGCTGCGAGGGAGACTAACCATTTGCTGGAATAAAATATAGCTTACGGAACAGCAACTCTCCTGTCTACCTCTTGCTACCATATAACATGAATTTAAGAGTTAAAGCAGTATTATTCAGTAACAAACTACAATCCAGTGGGCAGCCATATTATTTTACTCGGACCTACGGTTTCAGATGTGGTTTCAGATTCGCAGTTTCAGATTCAGATTCGAATCTGAACATAGAGGTGCATTCTGCGTAGAAAACCGTAGATTGCCGCGAAGTCCATCTGTGGGTGCCAATCATTTATCAAATATACGCATGTCCATGAAAGTGAGCTTCAAGTAAACCTATTTTGGAGCCTGTAGAGCGCTTTATTTGGTCAGGAAAAATCCAGATAGCGAACCAGACATAACGCTCTTGCGACGTTTCGGCATGTTGTCTCGAGCGCTCGTTAAAATATAATCCGTTTCTTAACAAAATATACAAGGTTTACGCCATTCTTTTGTCGAATATATCAATAACTATGATATAATTGATAGCCTAAAGCAAATTACAGTTTTCTAACGCTTACCGTTTCGCCAGGAAAAATCCAGAAAGACAGCCAGCGAAACGCGGCTTTAGTAATCTGACACGAACGTAAACAACAAAGTCGACAACAAAATCGCTTCGTCAGAGTCATCTTTATCTTTTAAAGACTTCTTTTATCTGGGCTATCTGGATTTTTCCTGACCAAATAAAGCGCTCTACAGGCTCCAAAATAGGTTTATTTGAAGCTCACTTTCATGGACATGGGTATATTTGATAAATGATTGGCACCCACAGATGGACTTCGCGGCAATCTACGGTTTTCTAGGCAGAATGCACCTCTAGTTTCAGATTCGAATCTGAATCTGAAACTGCGAATCTGAAACCGTAGGTCCGACTGTGCGTGTGACCGCTTGGATCTGAGATGTCTAAGATTATTAAGATTATACAAAGGCACAAAGGCATACATGCAACGAAAGAATAGGAGCAGGCAAAAATGTCGACGGGAGTTTATCACGTAATTATCATGTGATGGCTATTAAACAAAGAGCCCTCAAGTGTCTCACATGACTCCTCCTTGACAGTTGAGCAGAAGGTGACGGGTTGTTTAGTTCTTGCTGTAGAAGATGGAATTTCTTTGCCTTTGGATCTGTTTATTCTGTATTGGTTTCGCAAATAGTGCACCACAAAGCATTCGCAACAGTCAACCATGCTACATAAATCCAAAGATTGACGAAAACTTCAAAGAAGTTATGTAAGTCTTTTTCACACACTGTCAGAATTTGTTAGACGCAGATAGTTTGGTACATTAATTTCAGGGGCTATTATAAGATATTTTCCGAGGAAATTTGTATTAGCTATCAAATGAGTTAATTTACAAGTAACTTGTTACAATTTACTGTTCGAACGCTTTTAAATGTTGCAATCAATTCAATGTTGTTACATAATTTTTCTACTTCTTAATTAAAATCATATGCCCAAATGACTTCTCGTATGATTTCAACAAACGCTCCATGGGTTTCAGTCTTATCTGTTTATTAAACTAACACTAAATCTATATGAACAGCAGTATTTAAAAAAAACAAATCCGATATTTTAATAATAAATCCAGATTACTTCCCAGTCAGAGAACAACTTTACTTCTTCATCATATATTACATTCAGTCATTCTTTTTATTTGAACTGTCACAACACGAAGTCGCTTCCAAAATTTTATTTTTTTGAAACTGTTTCTATAATGGGTCATTCCAGAAAAGATCCATACCTCCCCCACAGAGGAAATTTGTGCCATCCAGGGAGGGGAGGGGGGTAAATCTACTTCTGATAATAGTAAAATGTACTAGGATGTCCGAAGGGGGGGGGGGGGGTCAACTTCACATTTCCTCCATGAGGGAGGTGTGGATGTTTTCTGGAATGACCCAATCTTCTTAAATTATAGTCAACCGGATGTTCTAGTTGCCTATGACTAGGCAGCATAGGCGGCATTGCCATTTTGATTGGTGGATTCAATCAACAACTTGCAAACGCTTTATCATGATTCCTCATGGGTTGCTTAAAATATTGGTTTTAAACATTGAAAAACACATAAATGTGATGTTATATTTGAAGGTAATGGCTGTAACTTTATGTAGAATTTCGCAGTTATCCAAAGTTTGGCATCCTCCATGAATCATGACAAAGTGTTTGCAGGTTGCTGATTGAATCCATCAATCAAAATTGCAATGTTGACATGTTGTGTATCAATATTGCAAAGTCGCACGCAAGAGAACGTCTGGATTGACTATAAATTACAATTTTAAAAAAATAATGTCTCCAAACCAAGATTCAGTGCAGTAGTCATCCAGAATTGTATGTATGTATGTTTTTGAAATTTTTGCTGTAATTCATTCAGTTCAACACGTCGTCCACATGAGTACATTACTCCAAACATGTTACCAAAGGCTTTTGACTGGCGTAATATTGATGGTAAGAACTACGCAAGTGTCACTCGGAACCAGCATATTCCACAGTACTGTGGCTCATGTTGGGCAATGGGAACCACCAGTGCTTTATCTGATCGATTCAATATCCTCAGAAAAGGATTGTGGCCAGTGAATTACCTTTCAGTTCAAAATGTTCTTGATTGTGGTAAGTTCCAGTTGATATTGGAATATATTAATTACAGTATTGAAAAAGTACCAATTTCTTTCTATTTTAATTAATAATTTTTATAATTATCTTTATCATATTCTAGCCCATGATGCTTTGTGTTTTGGGGGTTATATTAAATTACAACCTCGAACCTCATAGGTTCTTTTTTCCATCTTTGACCTGCCATTTTGAATTTTTGAGCCTGGGTATGAGGTTCTTACCCTGCCAACCCCCCCCCCCCCCCTCCAAGACAAAAACCCAACAACAAACAACACAAGGCATTGTTGTACTTATTCAAATTGTAAACTTGTAATGTCAATGCCTCCCCCCCTTGGGATGGTATATCACTTGTTGACATGCATTAGCCCCACTTATCAAAGCACCATTATTTCAGGCATGCAATTAGAAAATCTTGAGGGAAGGGGTCAGAGATATGCCAAAAAATGGTGAAATCTTTCAGAATCTAAACAGCTTGGGATACTAAAAAGTGTTGGGTATCACAACCCCCCTCCCCCTACTTACTCCAGTATTTTGTGAACAGTTACAGCCCCAAAAGTTTTGTTAAAATTTTAACTAGGTGCTATAATTACCAATCTCGTTCCCAGAGCCTTCTCACGCGGGCCGGGAACGAGATTGCTATAATTACATGATGTGATTTTTATTGCAACTTGCAACATATCACTGAATGTTGCATAACACCCTGTAACAACTTGTGATTTTGTTATTTTTGCTGTGTTGCAAGTTGCAAGAAAAGTTGGATTCTACATTTTGCTGCAACTTGCAACCAAGTTGCTGAACTTCTAACACCTTTCCTGCAACTCTCAAGGCTAGTCAATCAGGTGTAAGAATTTTGGGATACCGTGTGCACTCGAGACTGTTGCCAAATGTTCACAAAAAACATGGTGGATCAATGTGACAATGACATATTTGAGGAAAATCTGTTTGCATGTAACACCCCTCTAGGCCACTTGCAATTTTTTTAATGGGTAAATTTGTTGCAAGAAAACCGCATCATGTAACAATAGCTTTAGTTTTTAAATTACATAGTATTACACAGTATGTAATGATTTGCCATAAAGATTATAGACTAGGAATTAATTTATTTTAAGATTTTTACCTGAGTGGCTAAAAACTGATAATTTTGTCACCTGCTTTAATAGGAAATGCTGGTTCTTGTGAAGGAGGTAACATGTTACCTGTCTACGAATATGCTCACGACAAGGGTATTCCTGATGAAACATGCAACAATTATCAAGCAAAAGATCAGGATTGTGATACAGAGCATCAATGCAAGAGTTGTTCATCTTCTGGTGAATGTTATTCCATTAAGAACTACACTCATTTTAAAGTCGGTGATTATGGTAAGTTGTGAGTTATAGACCACTTTCAGGTGTGTGGCTAAATGGAGGAATTGCTCTGACCTGTAATTTAAAAGTGGTGTAGCTGAGTTACATTAATACTACAACACCTTTATTAGATATCTATCAAAATGCTAATAAGACTGACAAATATACAGTATTGACACTATGTGATTTCACTCGTAATATTAAAGAAAGATTGGTTTTCTGTTTATGTATTGCTAGTACGATCACTATAAAAATATTGGAAACTAAATATTTAATTAATAATGCATGAAGGGATTTACATGTGATGAGAGTGGTCTGTCTTGACTTTTGATGTGTGTTAACCCGTGTAGAACGTATATGTGTAGAACCCAATCAACCCATCGTTTTCATCGTTAAACACAACTGGCTTCGTCTTCAAATATAGACTAATCAGATATATAGATGAAACTTTCGTATATATTTAAATTTAATACAACTGCCTGAACACTTAATGAACCAGAATTTCAGATGTTGAAGCGTATAAACGGGAATACGGCCTCTGGGAGTGAGAGACCTAGAGTAACTCCACGTGGTAACTCTACACCACTGTTACTATTTTTTATCGTCCAATCACAAATCGGAGCAATTCCTCCATTTAGCCTGCCACACATACTTTCATAACGGACACCATTTTAAATATTCTTTTATGTGCATCTAATTACATGTATTCCTCAAGTCGAACAATTCGTTTGATAAAATTAAGATTCGTTGACAACTTCCTGTTTTGAATTTGATTGGTGTTTGGCAAATAATCTTGTTTATTATTGGTTGTTTAAAAACTCGAAACCAATCAAATTCTAAAACAGGAAATTAGCAATAATTTTCATCAAATGAATTGGTAAACTTGAGGAATAATTAATTATTGCAATGATATTTTAGGAACGCTTCTAATTGCCACCCACTGTAACCCACAGTAACCCACTGTAAAATTGTCTGGTGTTTGACAGAGTAAATCAGTAAAGTGGTTGTTATGGCCAGCTCAGGTAGGAATGGGTTAAGCACTTGTTAACCCATTGCTGCCTGGGGTGTCTGCATACAACAGGCCTTTTCCCTAGACACGTTCGATCGCACGCGCAAACTCAACTACGCGTGCTATTTGTCGCACGTGTGAAAGGCCATGTTCAATTGTTCATTCACATTGTAATTGTGAAAATGTGTGAGTTTCAGTAATGTCACATCTCACAACATAACGTAATGTCACGCAAGGTAACGTAAGTTCTCACAATGTAACGTAAGGTCTCACAGCGTAACGTAGGGTCTCACAACGTAACGTAAGGTCTCACAGCGTAACGTAAGGCCTCACAACGTAACGTCAGGTCTCACAACGTAATGGAAGGTGTCACAACGTAACGCAAGGTCTCACAGCGTAACGCAAGATTTCACAGCGTAACGCAAGATTTCACAGCGTAACGTAATGTCTCACAACGTAAGGTCTTACAACATAACAGACTAACGAAAGGTGTCACAACGTAATGTCAGGTGTCACAATGTAACGCAAATAGGTAGCCCAAGCACACTGTGTGAGTATTATATATATATATATATATATATATATATATATATATTGTCAGAGAGCCAGCTTTGAACATCAATTCCAAGTACAATCATAAAACATCAAAAAAGGAATGATAAAAACCTTTATTTTACGTTTCGGGCACTGCCCTTCATCAGAATATTCCGATGAAGGGCAGTGCCCGAAACGTAAAATAAAGATTTTTATCATTCCTTTTTTGATGTTTTATATATATATATATATATATATATATATATAATTAATTAACAAATAGAAAATCGCTTGCGTGTCTCTGTACTGCGATACAAACACGAATGACGTGATTTCAACCGGGAAAAATGCCTAGTGGAAACACGAGGCGAAGCCGAGTGTTTTCACACATTTTTTCCGGTTGAAATTGCGTCATTCGTGTTTGTATCACAGTACAGAGTCACAAAAGCGATTTTCTATTTGTTTTATAAAATAACTAACCGTTTTACGAGGTAAAAAACCAAGGAGAAGCCACCAAAGTGACCGAGACTCAGCTGAGGAATGATGGCGTAATGAAATAAATACGCCAGTGATTACGTGAGATTTAACCAAACAGAGCATGCGTTGTACAATATAAAATGAAAATGACGTCAAACGTGTCTCTGTACTCTGAGTGAAAATGGCTCTCGTCCAATCAGAGCGTGCCTACGCACGCTCTTATTTTATAAATATATATATAGTAACGTTAATACTATATTCTATTTTATAATTGATTTATTTTATATGGCATGTTCATGTCGTCTTTCATAAGATCAATATGTATCTATATGACTTGTTCATTGACCATAAAATTGAGCAGTGTTTTAATAATATAAATAAATACAGCTACTCTACATTACCCCCTGCTGTGTTCACCTCGCTTAACCGTCGGATAAACATTGTTATATTACTATTTTTACCGTAAAATATACAGGAAAGTATAATTTACTGTTCTGACTAACTACTTACTTAATATACCATGTAAGAGAGAAAATTCGCACATATACTTACAACTAGACGACTTTAAATCACGCTTGAAGTCGCCCAGGATTTGCAACTGTGTTGATATTTAATACCCTGTGGCTAATCGTATCATTACCTGCAACCCGAACAGATTCGACGTATGAACGCTATGTTAAATACAGGCAATCGTGTTTTGTTATGGCAAATTGTGTTTTCTAACGGAGAATTGGATTGTGTTTTGACTTTTGTCTGTGACCAATGTGTTTAATAGACTTTAGACCTTAGCACTGCATGTGACAACCTGCGTATGTATCTGATGATTGCAGCTTCGATAACACTTCAGTACCTTTTACCCAAAACACCTTCACATACTATATAATATAGCACTGTGACTGTGATTTTGCAGTAGCCCGAGTGAACGCCTGACCAGGCGTCTTGTTAATCTTAAAACTCTTAAAAGTGATTGTAGACTGATAATCTATGTCTTGAATTTGGTATTCAACAGGTCGTGTCAGTGGCAGGGACAAGATGATGGCAGAGGTGTACCAGCGGGGCCCAATAGCGTGTGGAATTATGGCAACCCCAACTCTTGATAAATATCACGGTGGAGTTTATTCCGAGTACCATGCTGATATCAGTATCAACCATATTGTTTCTGTAGCAGGATGGGGTGTAGACAATGGCACAGAGTATTGGATTGTACGTAATTCGTGGGGCCGTCCTTGGGGAGAGGAAGGATGGTTGAGAATTGTCACGAGCACTTATAAAGATGGACATGGCGATGACTTTAATCTTGGTATAGAAAGTGGATGTGCATTTGCAGTTCCAATACTTCCAGATGAAATGATGAAAAACTAATTACGATATTTTTTTCATTTAAACTTAATTTCTAAAAGTGGGATTGATACTCAGAACTAAATCGTTTGGTGTTTTTTTTCAGATTCAGTATACTGCCCATTTAAATTGTAGTGTTTTAAACTTTAACTACTTTATGTAATTAACCGTGATGTAATGTTTAATAAATGAGCATCAGTGTTTTATCAGGTGTAAAACTACAAGGGTGCTGATGCGAGTTTATTGAACGGCTTAAAAAACGTTTCGTTATCGGTTGTTATGTTCATTACTATTCTTTATATAAAATTGTATGTTCATTAGTATTCTTTATATAAAATTGTATGTTCATTACTATTCTTTATATAAAATTGTATGTTCATCAGTATTCTTTATATAAAATTGTATGTTCATTACTATTCTTTATATAAAATTGTATGTTCATCAGTATTCTTTATATAAAATTGTATGTTCATTACTATTCTTTATATAAAATCGTATGTTCATTAGTATTCTTTATATAAAATTGTATGTTCATCAGTATTCTTTATATAAAATTGTATGTTCATTAGTATCTTTCTTTTACGTCAATAAGTTTTATTAGGTGTTCTCAAACTCATTAATAATTCATGAACCAAAAACAAAAGAAATTAATGTTTAATCAATGCTTTGAAATCGGAGGAAAAGTACTAGCAAAAGTCTTGGGACTTTGAAATAAGGCAAATTATATTACGTTTCAGAGGTATCTTCGGAGTTTTGAGTTTGAGAAGTCAGTTCAAATACTTGACGTTGGAGTTTACCGGGATTACAAAGCCCTCGTGCATTAAAAAGGCTCGCCTTTTCAAAAAGCACTCGGACTTTGAAATCTCGGTAAAGTCCTCCGTCTCGTATTTGAATTATTACTTAAACCACCGACGTAATTATTAATGAATTATTAATGAGTTTTCAAAACTGTGTAAAGTGTACTTTTTGAGGTGCCAGTAACCGGTTACCCTTGACCCACGACTCGTGACCCGCGATCCCGTTACCGATGACCCGTGATCTCGCAACCTTTGGAAACCCGGCAAATTTCAAAGTGGTTAACAGTCAAGTTACGATTCATCTTGAAAGGTACTTCAAAAACTCATTAATAATTCATGAGGAAAACACAAAAGAAAATCATGACCGTATCGTATCTTTATATGTGATAAAGGTTTCTCCTGATTTACATAAACTTTAGCTTTGATTTTCTCGGCTTAGACAAGGTTATTTTTCAAACTAACTCCGCCAATCAACTTACCAAGTGGTTCGTTTTTGAAGCCGTATAATAAACTCACAGTTCGTGTTTTATCAGATATAAAAACACTCGGCTTCGCCTCGTGTCTTTATATCTGATAAAACACTCCTGCTCGTTTATTATACAGTACATGAAGGTGCCAAATCTTTGTTTTAGGTTTATTAATATTTAAACAGTACGGTTGAGTGATTGAACCCAAACGTTGCTATTGGAATGATTGCTTCATTATACAGAAAACACAATATGTTCAGTAACTGTGAAAGTGCACAAATTGCCATAAACCTGAACAAAAACATAAAACAATGACTTTTGTGAGCTTCCAAACCATGTATATTTTCTATTAATTAGGGTCTCCGTCAGGGGACACCAAACACTCGAAATCAATAACTGAAACCTCGGGCCTACGCCCTCGGTTTTCATTTGTTTCATTTCGACTTATAATCCAAAATTTCGATTTATAACTCGACATTTCGACTACACGGAATTTCGACTTGTAATTTGAAATTTCGACATAAGTCGAAATGTCGAGTTATAAGTCGAAATTTCCTGTTATAAAGGCGGTTTTCCACAAGGCGAAAAATGTCGCGCGTAGCGACATTTTCTTTTGTCTCGCAAGCTCTCGAGTGGAACTAATTAGCCAAGACAAAAGAGAAATGTCGAGTCGGTCGACAAATGTCGCCTAGTGGAAAACTGCCTTAAGTCGACATTACGAGTTATAAGTCGAAATTTCGAATGGCAACCAAAATAAATTATAATAAAATCGCAACCAAATGACAACAAAATCGCAACCCAATGGCAAGCAAATGGTAACAAAATCGCAATCAAATGGCAACAAAATCGCAACCAAATGGCAACCAAGTGCCATGCAGCCAGGCAACCAAATGGCAGTCAAATAACCATATGGCAGCCAAATCGCAACCATACAAATGACTATATACAAAATCTCTACAAAAATAAATCGCAATACAGAATCGCTGCATGCAAATTTGCTACAAAATCGCAACCAAATGGCTAGACCAGTCGGACAGTTACATGTACCGTATATTTTTCTGGTTTGTTTATTTGTATTTTACATGTCGCACAAAATAATGTCATAAAGTTTGTTCCCACTTTGAAAAAATATAAATCTAATGAACATTTCTATATATACACTCGTTTACATTCATTTACATCTCACTTTTCACCAAAATCTTCGGAAGTTCGTTGCGAAGTTCACTAGTTCGTTGGGAAGTTCAAAGTTCGTTGCGAAGTTCGCTAGTTCGTTGGGAAGTTCAAAGTTCGTTGCGAAGTTCGCTAGTTCGTTGCGAAGTTCGCTAGTTCGTTGGGAAGTTCGCTAGTTCGTTGGGAAGTTCGCTGCGAAGTTCACTAGTTCGTTGCGAAGTTCACTAGTTCGTTGGGAAGTTCAAAGTTCGTTGCGAAGTTCGCTAGTTCGTTGGGAAGTTCGCTAGTTCGTTGGGAAGTTCGCTAGTTCGTTGGGAAGTTCGCTGCGAAGTTCACTAGTTCGTTGCGAAGTTCACTAGTTCGTTGCGAAGTTCACTAGTTCGTTGCGAAGTTCGCTAGTTCGTTGCGAAGTTCGCTAGTTCGTTGGGAAGTTCGCTGCGAAGTTCGCTAGTTCGTTGCGAAGTTCAAAGTTCGTTGCGAAGTTCACTAGTTCGTTGGGAAGTTCGCTGCGAAGTTCAAAGTTCGTTGCGAAGTTCACTAGTTCGTTACGAAGTTCGCTAGTTCGTTGCAAGTTCGCTAGTTCGTTGTGAAGTTCGCTAGTTCGTTGCGAAGTTCAAAGTTCGTTTTGAACTACGCATTTGATTGGCTGCTAGGAACCACGCAACCAATCAAATGCGTAGTTCAAAACAAACCACGAACTGAACTTCCGAAGACTTGGGTAAAAAGTGAGTTACAAATGACTGTAATATATACAATTCTATATATACATGTATTACAGTTAGACTAGGGTATAAACTTGGATACAGGTTTATATTCATCTACAGTGTAAGTAGTTAACCCATTTCTACCATGGTGCACGCCACGTTATTCTTTCATAATTGTGTTATTTAAATTTATGACTGAGAAATGTGCTAAAGGTACAAAACATACAGTTTTCTCTGCAAGCTGAAAATGCGCGTATACAGCATGAAAAAAATACAATAAGCCGGAATATTTTTACTTGAATTAAAATCCCCTATTTATCCCTCATCTGGCTAAACTTCAATTTTTTTTTTCTGGTGACATTTGTATGTCTCTGAAAATGATCTGTATACATGGGCTACAAGTGAAGTATCGATCATATATTGAACTATTTGTTTAAAGAGTCAAGGGTCGCTTTTTGAAGACCATTCAAAGGTGATGAAGTAATACGAGCAACAAATTGATGTAACATTGTTGAGTTGTAAGTTGAATAGCATTGTTCGGTGCACGTACTACCACCCACCTCATGAAACATTGTCACGCAACAATGTTGTTGCAAGTTGAATCACCATGTTGTAGCACGTTAGAACTGGAGTCTACTTTTTTCAACAATTTTTTCCAACATGCAACAAAATCATTGTTGTGTAACAATGTTTAAAGTGTCTATGAAGTGAAAAATACGTTGGCATTTTTATTGTACAGAGGAGCATGACAGGAGCACTCACTGAAAATTTCAAGAGAATCTGATGCGTAGTTTCCGCGCTATCAACTCTCAAAATTTGCTGTATATAGTTTGTTTTGGCGAAATTTGGGCTTCTTGGTAACAATGCCTTATGACGTACGCAGATGGATCATTAATAGTGAAATCGATTGTTCTTATGCATAGTTGTCCATTTGCGTACGTCAAAAGCATTGTTTCCGACAGCCCAATTTTTCTCCAAGAACGACTAGCCATGGCAAACTTTGAGAGTTTATAGCGCGAAAACTACGCATCAGATTCTCTTGAAATTTTCAGTGAGTGCTCCTCTGTACAATAAAACAACAAAAATGGCAACGAATTTTTCATTTATAGACACTTTAAGGTGGGTGGTAATACGTGCAACAACGCTTTCCAACTTGCAACGCAACAAAGTTGCGTTACAAGTTGAAGAAAACTATGCTGTCTGTATTACCTCACCTATAAGGCATTTCAATAATTTGCCTATTATGTTCTAATTAAATGACTAAATCAATGTGCCAGCTGACATTATAATTGTCACCTCTACCCATTAGCAGAGTTGGAAAAAAGCTGCGGGTATGCGGGTACCACCCGGAGGAAGGTTTACTTTAGTGAGGAAGGTATAAAGTGAAAACACGTGAAACACCAGAAAAGTTACAATTGATCAAGCAAGGTGTCGAGAAGAAAAGCGATTTGCAGCAAACATTGGTTAACCAACAATATGCAGCACTGGCAGTGGCAGCAGTTACATGTGTGAGGCATGTACGCTGATGTCTGCTGTGATGTCTGTATCTTCGCAGCAGTCGAGGGTAGTTAGTAGGCTGTAAGTTAGTAGGCTGTAAGTTAGTAGGCTGTAAGTCAGCAGCGGTCTGTAGTATGCCATTAAGCTTACCTAGGAAAACCTAGAAAACAAAGGTACTGTAAAAGTTACGCCAGTATTTATGAACGTTGCAAAACACAAAATTTTCGCTATATATTTTGAGGAAGGTTATCTAAACTTAAAAACCCATCTGGAGGAAGGTTGAATACTTTTTCCAACTCTGTCCATTCGTACTCAATATTAATATCAATCTGCTAACTATCTGCTCTAAATTTTGATATTAATATTTCTCCTACTATAAAAAACTGCCTAATTCACAACACTGTCGCTCGTTATATATTTGGTACAAGACAATCCTAATTTCTTTGGTGAGCCCTTTGGTACCATCGACGATTTTCTCGAAGTCTTCGCATAGTTTCCATATCATTGACAGCTTTCTTATACCACTCGTTCTCTCTTAAGTACCACACCGGAGGCCATCTCCTGGCTTCTAGTGTCCGTGCCGTTCTCACTGGCAGCATTTTCAGAGCGGTCTGGCTTTGCTGGAGTATCTTCTCATAGTGAACAATAATGTAATGCTCTCCCCAGGATTTCAACTGACTTGCGTTGTGCATCTCAGCAGCAAGCAAATACTCTGAAACCAGAAAGAAATTTTGTAAGATAGTGCACTACGAAGGACTTGAGGGTATTTTTGATTCATCCCTTTTAATATTGGCAATGATGCTTTTTCTATTGAAACAAAATAGACTTATTTATAAGGTCCGAATTAACGCTTCGCAAATTGCGAAGCAAGTATGAAAATTTCTGAAAACTGCGAAGCAGTTCTACAAAAAATTGCGTTATGTAAGGTTAGAAGCGTAGCGCAACTTTTCTGAATGTATCTTTTGAACGTAGCGCAACTTCTCTGAACGAGCTTAATAGGATCGGACTTCTGAACATAGCATAACTTTTCGGAATGTACATGTAGCATAATTTTTCAGAACGTGCATGGCATATAATTTCCTGAAATGTGGCGAAAACGTTTCTGAAGATAACGTATAACGTGGCATATAATTTCTTTAAACGTAGTGCAACTTTTCTGACGGCAGTCTGTTCCGAGAAGTTACGCTACATACGTTCTGAAAAAATTATGCTTAGTTAACCTAAGCATAATTTTTTCAGAACGTATGTAGCGTAACTTCTCGGAACTTAGCGCCGAGTCTAGGTTTCGGCTCCGTTTTTTTCTATGTCGAGACACGTGATCGAGATGATGCAATTGTTAAAATCATGGCGAAACTCGCGAAGCAAGAAGGATGTCGCTTCGGTTTTTTGTCGAATTCGTCTTTAATCGTCGTTTGCATCGCTTTTCTGTGGGCTGGTATGTTCGTTCTTTGATTTTAGACCATTATCGCTGATAACCAAAGTGTAGAAACGCTATAATACGAAAGTTTCCTCAACTGAGGGGTGGCTGCGCTGTTATGACGGGCACGACTGAGTAAACGCGGCTGGCAATTGTCTTCGTTATAAATGTGCTTACAAACTATGTTTGCAACTGCACACGCCGATCGCGGTAGCCTAGGTAAGACATGACGAGCTATTTCGAACTCCAACAATCGAAATATAGTAAAGTTAGATTTACTGCCGAAACAGAGAACGTAGAAGTCTAACGTTTCGAGCGAAGGCCCTTCATCAGAGAGAAACGTAAAGACTTTGTTTACACTCTTTACGTTTCTCCTCGCGTTCCTCTCAGACGAAGGGCCTTCGCTCGAAACATTAGACTCGTAACTATATTTCGATTGTTGTTTCAACACTGCCGACGCAGCACGCTACTTTTATTTCACTATTTCGAAACAGGTTGGCCCTGGTTCACACGTACGCAAAAGCATAATCATAAGGAGTCTGAACAAAAGGCCATGCAAACAAAGAAATGCAGACTAGCCTGTGACATAAGGATCATCATAGTAGTCATACATACAAACAGTTCAATATGTTGATATCTTATTTGCTCTATTCGGTGCTTATTACTATACTTGTATTTTGTAGTTGTTGGACTAAAGCAGCAAGGCCAGGTTTGAGGGCGCGCTAGCCCTAATATAAGGGACCTAATACGATTTTCTAGGACGACGACGGCGGTTAAAATTTTATTATTTCTATTTTGTCGATGTCCCGAATTGGCAATTATTGCATGCTTTTCTTTTCGATACCTTTGATCGAGTTGGGTTGAGATGATTTCCGCGGTATTAGTGAATTCATCAATAGTTGATCAGTAATGTTGCTGACAAGGTTTGTCCATCAAGACAGAATAGACGAGTATATTACAGACGGGAGAAAATGTTCAAAATGCCGTGTTGACGTCAGTTATCATGAATTCGAAGGTGTCGTATTACATTCGGAAACGTGTTTCAAAAATGCATGTTTAAATATTTTCTGTTGGTACGATTTACATGAATTCTATATCGGAACCATCGCTTGAATATGCCGAATTCAGCACTATAGGTTTTGTCTAGTCAACTGAAAGTATTAAGATCGTTTAATTATTCGGCTAAATGGGCTTGTTGTTTACGCCAAATCGCTTCATCGAACCAAGTACTTCATATAAGACCATATGTAAAGAGTTTGTGTCGGGCGCCCTTCTGATCATGAGAGTTTTGTACTTTTTAACAAACACTTAATATGCACACGCTGTTCCTCAGGTTTTCTAGATGTGCGAAGACTGCGCCAATATTTGCAGTAATCAGTAGCCCGAGTGAACGCCTAAGCAGGCGTCTTGTTTACTGAGGCCCGAAGGCACAGAATAGTAGTACAACCAGAAGTCCAACTCGAGTGAAAACTTGTCCGCATTTCTTCAATGCGCATGTGCGATATTTTACGCCATCCTACGCAATCCTAGCAAGTTCCCCCGGCAGTTTTAACCTTCTTTCCTGGCAAGTTCTCCTGGCAGTGTTGACCTTCAAAAGAAGGTTAAAACTGCCGGGGGAACTTGCCAGGATTGCGTAGGACGGCGTAAAATATCGCACATGCGCATTGAAGAAATGTGGACAAGTTTTTCAAGCAAGATGCGCGAGGCGACATGCGCGAGGACATAAACTTCAAAGGTTCCGATGCGAGTTGTACTTCTCTGGTTGTATTACTATTCTGTGTCGAAGGGCCGGGGTAAATAACTTATGTTGTTCATGATCACAGAGGTTACCTAAGAAAACTGATATACTGAGTTCGTTATCACAGAGTTTGTCTAAAAAAACACTTCAGTCGCGGATGATAAATTCTTTGTCACGTTCGTGACTATTGATTAATTAACGCTTATTTTTCCCAACCATGCATAAATCAAGTTAATTGCCCCGGGCTAATATATATATTGGCCCAGGGCAATTAACGTGATTTATGCGTGATTGGGAGTAATTATTAGAAATAAACAACTGCGGTACATCAAAGAAAACCGAGGTGATTGTGAAAGGGAGGTTATCCATGGTCATAATGTAACAATTATACTGTAAGACACCTCTCTTAGAAATACAGTAACACAGTTGAAAAACAACCTCAAATAATAACACTTATAATTTAATACACTTGCCAATATCGACCACGTAAACCTTTCAATGTCCTCTTAACATGTTAATAATCTGTGGTTTCATAAGACAATGCTATATACATGTTTATAAAATAAGGTGCCCTCTACGCACGCTCTGATTGGCTGGGCTCCGTGCATTTATAAGAGAACAGAGATCATGAATGACGTAAAATGGCGTAGAATGGCGTCAGCTGGCCTGAAAAGCCCGCCAAATTCCAAAACTACCTTACTTTTTTTTAGTTTGATTTTTCCTCTACTTATTTTATAAAACAAATAAAACATACCGCTCCTGTGCATATGTACTCTTATAAAGGTACGTTTGACCTGATTTGAACACAAAAGAAGTGTATCGGCTATCGCCTCGTGCCTCTACTCAACTTCTTTCGTGTTCAAATGACGTCAAACGTGCCTTTATAAGAGTACATATGCACGGAGCTTTATGTTTTATTTGTTAAATAGGATACATACTGTATGTCAACCAAATTAATCTATGATATTCAACTGCACAATATACGTATTGCTGTTTTGTTCTTTTGGTTTTGTAAAAATAGCCAAAAATTTTCAAGATGAGGATATTGGCTGGTTTAATAGACCATCTTGGTTAACCCTTTATCGCCCAACGATGTACCCTATTACCCCGCATATAAGCGCACTGCAGATAAAGGCGCATGCGCTTATATCCGAATATAGGCGCATGCGCCTTTAAACCGTCAAAATTTGCGAGTTAGACAGACATGAACAGAATACCTTTTTTAATAATACAAATACTTTTTATGTTTTAAATTATCAACATTGTCTATTATAAATTGTAGTTATATGGTTAATGATAATAGTTATTGTTTTTGGTTTATTCGTCTGAGGTATTCATAATACCATTGATATTTTTCACTATTAAAAAGGATGCGCCAATTCTCGTACCCAGACCCCATGCGCGTAGGTTTGGGTACGAGAGTCGGGTGCGCCTATAAGCGAAATTTTATAGGCGCATGCGCCTTTAAAACGTCAATTTTTACACCAAAATTTTTTCAAAATTCCAGAAAATTCGCTTATAGGCACTGCGCTTATATGCGGGGTAATAGGGTAATTAGTATTTTACTCTGGCTAACGCAAGATGTACTTGTCAATGGAGTGGCTACTGGGCGATAAAGGGTTAATAACCAATTTTGCTGCATTCCTATAGTAATTATAGCTATATATGAGGGTTTAGGTTAACTCAATCATTGGACAAGTAAATTTGTCTGGTGTTAGAGCAACATATTAAAGGCAGGCCTGTTTTTGGTGGGACCGTCTCAGGCAGCAATTAGTTAAATATATGTTATTGGAAAATTTCAGTAATTATATTAAATACTTTCTTGTTTAACCTTTTACTCTGATGGCCCAGTTGCCTTATTAATTTCACTCTGGCTAACGCCAGTCACGATTTTACTCATCAATAGCCTCATCTGCAGGTAACTCTGTGTCTTCCCGCAAATGGCAGCTTTTCAATGTTTCGGCTGAGCACGAAGGGACAGCAAGGGAACACCGCTGCCAAACGTTTTGCGCATGCACGACGTCCGAGCTCGTCCTCAGAAAAAGAGTGGGAAAACACTGAAATATTTGGACTGGTCCAAGAGTCCAACACAAAAGTTAAAATTATAAGGCATACTACCAAAAAGATAAGGTAGATAATTTGTGCATGGTGTTTTTGTCAATATTGCAATATATTCTGAATTACCCCTCGGCTGGTTCAATACAGTACATAAATTATCATTGATACTTGCCTACAATATTTCTGACATTCGATGCATCCAGTTCAATCTCTTCTATGATTAACTTTTCGTACAGTGCAACTAGACGCGGAAGACAGAAGAAATTTGCCAGAGCCATGACAGCAACTTTGCTGCCTTGATAATCTTTGCTTACTTCATCAGTGTATAGGTATTCCAAAACAGCCAAAAAAGATTCAAGGTTCATATCTGTTAGTTTCACCTACAAATTAAAGAAAGTTTTAATCAATGAATACAATAAATAGACTTGTATGTTATTTTTGGTTTACTTAAATGTTGGTCAATTTGTCAGTACTGGTAACTCACTGACAGCCACTATAATTGGGGGCCATACACAAAAGATGTGACACTTCGGGGGAGGGGGGGGGGGGGGGGGGGGGTGTGTGTTTGAACAATAGTCACATAATGTCACAAGGGGGTATGGGGTATCACAAAGCACTGTCATGTCCCTTTATAGCCCAAGCTGGACACCCTATGGGTGCTCCCTATGCCCAGAGCAAAATGGCGGAGAAGCACTTGAATACAACCACATCATGAATAATTCATATTTTAATCTTAGTTATTGGATATATGGCCACAAAAAAAATTCCAGCCATAGCTGGATACTTAATCATGGCAAATCAAGTCCAGAAAGCTAAAATAACAAGTTGTATTTCCCATGAAAAATCTTAGAAGTCACTAATATTATTTACAAAGCATAGAAAATTTTCATAGTGTCACACTAAAATGTATAAATCACAGTTTAGAAACATCTCTGTGTCATTAATATATCAATGAAGGAATTCTCTTATATGAAATTACTCTTCTAGCACAGAATTATGTAAATACAAGTAAAAAAATCTTATATACAACGTACTTTCACAAAAATATTGTTTGAAATTCCCGCGCGCCATTTTGATTTGCCGATGAAAATTACCTACACTGTCCAATGTGATACGGCTCAAAGCAGGCAACACACAAAGAAACTTTACACAGCAAACAACCCCATGTAGACCTCTTTCTTATTCCTTTTGAGGCACAGTAAACACACCGATTGACCCTCATTTGTTTTGGGAAATGGTTCTGTCCATCGACTTGCTGAAGTTGGATGAAGGAGCGCTTTCTTTGCGAAGATGAGTAGTCTCCGATCAGTTGCTCAACAAGTTCCAGCCTAAAATTAAGGTGCTTTATCCTTGGGTGATTCGGTGACAGCTGCCTCAAAATAAACGCATTTACAGCTGCAGTGTCGATTAAAAAAAAAGCCAAATATCGATACCAGCGGCGAGATTTGATGGGGATTCTGTACTCGCTGCGTTTTTGGTCTGCGTAGTCAACACCTCCCATGAACTTGTTGTAGACAACAACACATGGTGGAGCAGCGATCGCTTCAACTGTTCCATCATTCTGTTTTCGATTCACTGTATCGTTCCCAGTTGGTTGCGAATTAGTTGACAAGAAAGAAACCGTCTTCTTATCTTCCCAAACACAGGCATTAATTCCCTCTCTCTGCATCACTTTACTTTCACCACGTTTCAGTTTCAGTTTCTTCAGCTGGACAGGAAATTCCTTTCGGTTCTGTCTCGTCGTTGCGGTTGCGTAAATTCCGTCGTCTAAAAGTGACTTCATCAGGCCAAAACTGGAAAAGAAGTTGTCAAAATACAGATGGTAATTTTGCCCTTTCAAATCTGCTGACAAATCCCTCACAACTCTTGCTCCCAAGCCGTGTTCTGGGCCTTGCTGTTTGCGCCCCGTGTAAACTTCAAAGCGTGAAACATAGTGCGTGATGGCGTCTGCTCTCATCCAAACTTTGATTCCCCTCTTTGTAGGCTTGAGTGGCATATACTGCTTGAATCCTAAGCGTCCCTTGAACTTAACCATTGCTTCATCAATAGCGTTCTCTCGGTTTGGAAAGTACTCCATTACAAATCTCTCCTCTAGCTTCGTCAAAAATGGCCTGATTTTATGAAGTTTGTCGTAGTTTGCTTCGCCTCGCGGAACTGCGGTCTCTGAGTCGTTGAAGTGAAGATACTGATTTATCTTCAAGTAGCGGTTTCTTGGCAAGACTTTTTTAAATTCGCTGACTCCTAAAAACTTGTGTTTGGACCAGTAATGTCGCTCAGAAGGCAAGCATTTGATTCCTTGAAGAAAGCGCAGTCCAATATAGGCTCGGATTTCGTTGCTTGTTGTGGGGTGCCAGTTCTTGTCAACGACACCAGCGTTCTGTTGTTTCTGTTGTGCGTTCCGGTTTGTCTCGACCACGATTAAATCTACTAGTTCTTCGGTGAACAAGAGATGAAAGAAGTCCAGGGCTTTGGCATCGGCAGGGAGAACTGTGGATGGGCCTACATCTTCTTCAAAATCGAGGATATGGATGGGAGAAACGTCAAAGGTCCAAGTGTCGCTCGCGCGGCTTCACTCTCAACTTCGCTCACTCCTTCCTCGGATATACTATCGCTATCTTCGTCTTCTGAGACTGAAATATCGCTCTCTCCTGAATCAGCTTCGATATCTCCTTCAGCCCGAACAATATCCTCTCTTCTAAAGCCTTCGAACTCTTCTTCACTGTCAAGATCGCTAAATATATCGTAAGAACAACTCGCCATATCGTATCAAACACAAACTTGATTTACAACAAGAAACTATTTCTTAAAAGAAATAGCTGTTTCGTTCCGGTCAGTCGTTTATGAGGGTCTGTTTCAACAGCAATGACGAATTTTAGCTCAACTAATTATTTCCCCCATGTAGACTGGCGCGACAATTTTTACTACGCGCCTGCGTTTCATACGACAAATTTAATTTAGACGATTTTTGTTTTTTGTTGTATTAAATGGCACACGCAAGGTTCATCTGTCGTCATGTATTGACACACCGAAAGAACATGCAATGTCAATATTAAAAAAATCAACAACAACGAGATGAACCAAATGACAACTTTTCATTCAAAAATGTATATAAACAGTGGCCAAAAAAAGACACAAATCACACAATGTCAACGTCCTAGCGTTGAAAGACAATTCTAGACAATATATTATTTATATTAATTTTCATTTTCAAGATTTCTTCCGTTTTAACTCAGCTAAACTGGTAAATACGAATCTCCTACCGTTAAACTTTCTTCTGCTTTTGTGACCACAAACACTGCCAATTCAGTCTAGTCTTTTCGGATTGTTTTTCACGTTCGCGGTTTCTTACTTTTTTCGTTGTTGGCACATAAATATGACAAGGCATCATTCAGTTCTCTTCATGATCTAAAAAGCCGTTTGTTTCAAAATTTCTTCATCGTTCCCTCTCGAGTTATGTAGAATACACCACAGCAAAATTCTTTACCGGCTTTGAATAGTTTCAGGACACATCCTTCTTCTTTCGGTTACATTTCGCTCGGCATCGTTTTCGGTCTTTATCGTATTAATATTTAGGCTTTTTCCAGTGGTTTTAAGTCGTATTTATTGTTGTCTTTTTCTCGCTGCCACATCTCTTGTTAGCCTTCTTTCTTTGGTCTTTTTTTTTAATATTAATGTACATTTTAGCTGAAACCATTTTTTCTGGCGAAGATTTCTTTCGTCATGATCGTTGAAAAACTATTTCGTAATCCAACCGAACTTATAAATTATAATTTGCTGACGTAAATTTAAATAATTTGAATAATTTAACATGTTAGTTACCAGTACCCTGCTATTCGAACTGCGCAAGTTGTGGATTTGATAACATATATATATATATATATATATATATATATATATATATATATATACAAACAGGTTTCAGAATTGCGTTCAGCTTTTCATCTCGCGTGTAAAGTGGACTCCACGCACGTCGAGATTAGCACCCTCACCGGGCTCCGGGCCTTCGGCCCTCCGCCCGGGCTCGGGGACAAAAAAATAATTTAAGCTTCGTCTAATAAAACTAACACACATTTCAGACGTTGTACCGTCTGATCATGACGGATTACTCTCTCCTCCGCAGTCTAGAGGGCAGGCTCTATTGATTGTTTCAGGTTATTCACAGTCGCATAAATTCGACTGAATTTAAATGTGACGTGCTAGCGGTCTCGCGATTTTCGTGAGAACGCAATTATTTGGCAACGTAAATCTTCTATTCAGTAGCAATACTCTTCTGACCGTCTATAGGAGGAAAATAAAACGTTACCAAAATAATTGCTTCCTCGGGAAAATTGCGAGACGCTAGCACGTCGCATTTAAATTTCATGCAGCTGATTTATTTATGACACCGCGGTATTTACTGAATAATCGCCAATAGCAAGTCCATAAATTTCCAAGGCCAAAAAGATCAATATAAATTAGGTCAATAACGGACTATCATCATTTTCGTCGTCATAGGTCATAGTTTAATTCTCGAATCAGAATAATCCATTTAGATGGGCCACAAATGAATGATAACGAACTTCTAGCCTCAAACTATTGACATTGTTCATAAAATAGCTATGTTTTAAAATTATTAGACACGCGTGAAACAGTGCGACTAACCTTTTGGAACGCGCAGTTGCCATACATAGCGAATGCATTCTCGAGTTCAACGAGGGGAAAGTTCCTACTTTCTACAGCACAAGATTGATGATTCGCTTCGCACGGGATTGTTTATGTCTTCAAATTACTCTAGATCAGCAATATTTTCACTCCGTTTTGGCGTTTAACCACGCCTCCAACTAAATTTTTTATGCGGAATTTTGATTTCATTGGATAAGATCACAGTTATGTCAACAACACTGCACTACGATTGGACGATTTTCATCTGTGATGACAGTTTCTTTTGTGATGTCAATGGAAAGCTAATACAGTAACAGTTTCGTTCCTGCGGGGAACGAAACAAAAATTCACCAAAGCTCAACTATGCTGAGTCATGGGATGTATTAGGTATCAAAATGAAGCTCTTTCTTTACTCTGATTGGTTAGAAAACAAAGGATTGAGAGGCCTATCTAATTCAACCAATGAGATCGCCTGAAAAAGGGGGTGTGATTTTGGCCACTGTAGTGGCCAGTGGGCGTTTCTTCGTAAGGCCACTACAGTGGCCTATGGGCTATAAAGGGTTAATGTTGATGAGAATTTATTGTAGAGTTGCAAATCCTCATTCTATATCATGAACAATGATACATTTGAGCTAGCATGAAGTATTTAGCATGAAGGTAGAGTGATCACTGACACTAGATCCTGAAGGCTCAGTCCAAAAAAGATCTAGGTCTGGCATACCAGTATGCTCTTAAATTACTGCATATTAATTTGGTGGGGGTGTGGGTGTGCGGGGTGGCTCAGAGTCACATAATTTTCAATGGGGTGTGCCAACTGTCACAGATTGTCTCAGGGGGGTGCAGGGAGTCAAAAATCGGCAAAAAAAGTGTCACATATATTGTGTATGGCCCCTTACAGTGTTAGTAATGACTTAAAGGCTAGCTGTTATAAGCTGGGACTATTCATTATTTATTGGAAGGGGGGGGGGGGGGGGGATGGGTGAGAAATTGCCAAACTTCTTTTTTTCAGGTACAGTACCCCCCAAGCAAAGTTCAAAAATTTGGTAGCCCCCCTGTTTTTATTTGACATAATTTCAGTCCCCCCCCCCCTCACCCTTCAAACCCACCCTACCTATAAAACCTCAAAATTCAACCCCATTAAACCTAAAGCTAACCTTAACCCTAAATATAACCTTAACCCAACCTTAATTCCCACCCAACCCACACATTAATTAAAACCAATTGTCACTTTAACCTTCTCCTTAATCTCAATCATAATTATTACCCTAACACCTTAAACCTCAAATTATAAACCACTCTCCACTACTATTCACCAACACAATACACCAAGGGTGGTAAGTCACAACCAGGATCTAAATACCTGAGCCTTATGGTTTATAATTACTTTTACTTCTATTTTACATTTTACAAAACAACACAAAATAATTCCAATTAAAGGCTTTTGTGCATGATTTAATACCCAATAAGAAATGTTTGTTTGTATAATAATGTTGATCATCAAAGACTCTTATCCTTGTTTAATACAAAAACTTCATCCCCCCCTTAAGAACTTATAAATTATTTCAGAGTCCCCCAAAAGAAGTATCAAAAATTTCAGGTCCCCTCATTTTCTCACCCCCCCCCCCCCCCCCCTCTGATAAATAATGAACGGTCCCTAAGCAGCCTAAGGCCCAGGGTTGGAATTTTAGTATGCATGGCCATAGAAAACAGGGGCATGGGTGGCTGAGCCCCCCTAAAAATTCAATGTCAAAGCACGAGTTTTCTGCTGCCAAGTTAGCAGCTTGTTGTTTATGATCATTATATTTTGTTGTAAACTGACCTCAAAATGCAAGAAATCGCGTTTCAGAGAGTGAAAAAATCAAACATTTTCCAGGGTGTATGTCCCTGGACAGCCCTAGAGGGTTCTCACATCTTTGGCACTCGACAAGCCCCCTAAGCAGAAACATAGATCTTCCTTAACAGCCCTGTTATTATGTGATGAGACTTAAATTTCTTGTGGTAGTTAGCAGTCGTTAGTAGATGACTCTCTGAAACAGCTAGGTCAACTTTTAAGATTTAGCATTAAAATTGTCAGTGATTTTAGGCCTGCAAGTTTTGACTTCCCATACCAGCATACCAGTTAAACTGCTAAATAAAACTGCTAAATAAAACTGCTATGCAGTCTACTGTACCAGCTTTTGCTTTTCCAGTTAATATTAATACTGCAGTAATTACTGAATGTCTAAATTTGTGGGTTTTAACATTATAGATTCCAAATTTCCAAATCCCCTTCTGGCCTCAGGGGAAATTTTTTACTATGGACCCTACCTCCCTTCCTGGTGGTACTGCATGGTGATAATCTGACTGTGAGGGAATGGCTGTGAGGAAAACAGTCTAATCCAGTGGTGAAAGGGAAATATTTTAACTTACAGTCAATTACTTACAGTTTGTCGGTTTGCCTCTTTGAAATGTCCCTCCTCGAACATAGCAGCCATCATTTCACAACGGGAAACCAAAATTGCCTTGTGAGCTGGGATTAAAACATCCTCGAGCTCAAAACAAATATCAGAAAACAGCTCTTGCTTGAAAAGCAGTTGCCTCATATTGCACATCACAGTTTCTCTCCACAATGAAAAGATATTGGCAGCTGAACTGACTTGGTTAAAGTAGCTCTTCAGAAGTTTGACCCTCAATAACTTTGCAGCCTCTATGAGATCAAGAGCATTAGTGACAGATGATGTGTCACCTGTATATAGAAGCTCTAGCAGATTGTCAAAAACCTGAAAGCTAATTCTGTTATCTCGTATATCTATTACTGTCACAGTTCTTCCTTCTTCTTTGATGTTTTCAACCACAAAAGCTTCACAACTGGTACTGGCACAATCATGGCAAGCTACAGGGCTGAGTGATTCTTTCACGCCATCTGGAGAGCACCCGACTACAGGTAAGGTACTGGAAGCTGCCACCAGGATGGCTCTGTGAGTTTTGATGTGCATGCCTTGGATGGTGAATACCAAGTCGTAGTACAAGTTGTTGTTGAGAAGAGATCCGAAGTTTGTGTGGTAAGACGAGGCTGGTATGACAATCTGTGGTGTCTGTGGTCTTGGGGGCTTATGAGGCACCTGAAGTTGTGGAGGTAACACCTTTCTGAGCTGTTTTGACAGCAATCTCCTGGCCCTCTGACAGCACAGTGCAGCCCGAATGACATTATGAAAGACATCGTCCAACCCAACCATTAATAGGACACTGCATTCGTAGTAACTTGCTCCAATCTCTTGGGCAACCTGTCTTCCCATACCTGGTGAGATCATGGTGCATTCTCGGATCTGCTGTGAAAAACTTAAGCGTTTAAAAGGCTTAGATTCCTCCAGGGGTTGTTCCAACCGACAATCTGACTTTGTGCCAACCAGTATGATGGGTGCCCGTGGACATGACTGTTTGATTTCTTTGTACCAGTAATTATTCACACTTTCCAAAGATTGTGGACAGTTGACAGCAAAACACAGCACAACCACATTTGAATGCTGGTAGGCAAATCTTCTGTCTTTCTGGTGATCTCCAAACGTATCCCATAGCCTCAAGGCCACTTGCACCCCATCGATGGTCATGTTGCTTCGAGACTGTATATCTGATGACTTATAGTACTTGTCGATGGCAAACACTGATGGCTTGTGCCATCCATGGCTGCACTGTAGAAGGGAATGTTTCTTTTCAGGAAGAAGGCCTTGTCCAAGTGCTTGGGCGCATATCAGTTTTGTCTTCCCAACACCGCCATCTCCAACAACAACACACTTAATAAGCTCTCTTGTTGACTCGCCTGTCGGTAATTCTAAAGCCATTTCACTCGACTCTTCCTTCGCAAAATTCAACTCTCAAAACGAAAGCTTCCTCTTCGATCCGCCACAACAACACAGTGTGAAGCGCCAGAGGCGGTATTGATCTAGAATGTCAAAACAATGATATTTTAAAGATATCGGAGATACCGTACGAATTACAACAAAGGTTCGTATTTTCAAACCAATCAACCGACTGCTTTCGCTTTCAAATACCTAGTAAATGCTGTAGTTATTTACAACAAATGTGACGTTGAAAAATAACTTGACAAATATGATTAATACTCGTAGATATACTTTCATATAATTTAATTCGAATATAGTATCAACATACACATTAAAAAACGAATACATTATGTCTAAAACATCAGACAACCCCCTTTCTACGACAAACATTGGGGCTGACTAACTGAGTCATTATCTCTTTCGAAGTTTCACTTTACACAAGCAATGAACAAAAATATTTAATATAATTTATTTGGTCGATGATCGACTGACATATTTTCGCTACACTACGTAATTGGCAGAAATGCTTCCACGAAAAAAAAAACGTTTCTTATTCGCAAAATGTTCTAAACTCTTTCCCAAAAGAACACCGGAGGACCCTAGTTATTCCGAATGCTTTAATTACCGTAATTTCAATAAGATTACCCACCTTTTGTTGCGTTCGAAATCTTTGTTTACCTACCTCCCGCTCAACTCAGTCATCTCTGATCAATGTGACGTGCAGGCGGAAAGTGAAAAATGTAAACACACCAGATTAGTTCCCAGTCTTCTAAATCTCAACTACTCATTGATGACGTCACGGAATAAGATCACAGTTGAAACCGGAAGTTTTCCGGGCATATATTGCTCCACAATCTCTACCGCAATATTGAAAGTAATATATCAACATGAGTCAGTGTTCTTCCTCTGATTTCTAAATACAACCCAGCAGCTGGTTGAAAATACGAGGCGAAGTCGAGTTTTTTTAACCAGTTTGGCTGTATTAAATTCAGGGGCGCCGGAGCCACGGCCTTTCTCGTAAGAGGAATGTTTTCTACAGGAATTGCCATTTGTATTATATATTGTATTAAATGACTTTTGTATTAATACCTCAAATGACTCATAAGCTAACTTATTACTGCAGACCATGCAGAGGCAGCAAACTAATTTTGCCTTGGGTTAGCTGTGTCCAACCCCGTTCTCAGGGTTTTTTGAAATTTGGAGGGTGGGAGAAAGCCCTGGAATCGGCCAGTCACAGCACCCAAAAATACTGGGTGTAATAAATTAGCAATTTAGTTTAGTATGCAAAATCACTCTGAGTAATGGCAGCCCCGTGGGAGAAGTTCATTGTAATGGCAGTCCTATTTGTCCCGTTGGCGGTCCCGTTGAAGCTATTTGGTCATTTGCCATGTTTTCTTAAAGGTAAATAGAATGTAGCATCAATATGAACAATTCAGTCGTTGAATTTTCTTTCTCAATACATTGTCATTCATTATGTTATACCGTTATGCTTTTTGGTTATTTTATGCTATAGAGAAAGATTGGCAACCATTTATCACGTGCAAAAATTATTGCTGAGAAAAAGTGCCCTTTTAATATGGCTGCCCCCGCCGCCTTAAGTAGCTTCCGGCGCCCCTGATTAAATTAGATGAACACTGACGAGCGTTGGATGTTGGATATAGCTTCTCGAACGATTTTAAATTTTGGTCAGTGCTGAGTCAGCATAACGTCGATCAGCATAGCTCAAAGTCCTTTACAACAATTTTAAAAATAGGTACGCAATGCGTACATGTGACTCCCGCTGTTGGCTGTTAAGCACAGAAAGAGATATAGAGATAGAGAAAGAGATATCATGACAACGCGTGAAAAGCACACAGACACACAAAGAAATTGATAGTTATTTTAAATCATTTTATACATGTTAGAATAAGTGCTCTGATATTCTGACAAGGTAAATTAACACCTGATAAAACATCTAATAGACTTAGCCAAAACTAAATTGTATTAGTAACAAGACACGTGGGTCAGGTGTGCACTCGGGCTACTGGAAAGTGCAGAGGTCTCTATAACGCATGAGCAAATAGGTGGGAGTGGGCCGAGGAAGATCAGATTGAAGGCTGAATGTGGTGCAGGACTATCCTGAATTGTCAATTTAAAGTGTCTAGAATTCAGGATTATCCTGAAGCCTAGGAGTCTTCTCTGTCCCACATGCAGGATGTTGAACTAAAGAGCATATAACGAAAAAACAAAACAGTAGGGGTGTTGTGGTCAGGGTGTAGAGGCAGAACTTTCTTCCAGGGGGGTTGTCGTTAGGTTTAGGGTCAGGTTTAGAGGTGGGGGTCAGGGTTGAGTTTCATTTTCTTTACTATTCAGGATTATCTGGAATTCTAGACCATTTCACAATTCAGGATAATCATGTAAACAAATACAATAGATATAAGTGATTAAGATCAGTAGCAGTAAGGTTTAGAAGAGAGTATGTTACAGGTCATAAGAACACTCGGAACTGCATGACACGCGTTCCGATATAAACTGATAAGATATAACTTTATTTCCTGTAGTAATTATAGTCCTTTTATGGTAGTACTCCTAATGAAAACACTTGTATATATAGGATTGTAATATACAAAATAAAGTAATTGTGTATATCTACTCCTGAGTAGAAGTTGTGTGTTGAGCTTTGTATCAACATAGAGCGATGGCAACAACACAAAACACAACAATACATGTATTGCTAACCTGAACATAGTCAGTGCTGTAATAGTTACATAATTTTTGTAACTAGTTGCAGTTACAGTTACATCATCAGAAAAGTAACTAGTTACCGATACAAGTTACAATGAAAAAAAAGTAACTAGTTACAGTTACAAAGTTACTTTAAAAATTTTGTAACTAGTTACAATTACAATTACAATTACAATTACAAAGTTACACCTATAGATCGTTTTCACTCACGTGATCGGTGGCCCCATTGGGGTGGTGAAACAATACGAAATATTTGAATAAGAAAGAGCTAATTCCCATACCGTACACCAATATGGCCGCCATTTCATTGTTTTGGTACACCAATATGGCCGCCGTGACGTCAGATGAAAACGATCTATTCTTTCGTTCTGCTTTTAAAATCGAGAAGCATGTGAATTAGACAAACTATTGTTTAATTTGACCAGAAGACAATTTTCAAAATTACGATCAGTCATTCAGCAGCGATGTGGTCTGAAAATTAATCCTGCGCAGCTGAACAGCCTTTCACATGCTGCACTTGCAGGCAGCGGTGTGTTCAGTTCAATGAAAAGCTGGATACGACGTTGAACGACGACTCGGTGAGGTTGGGAGTATTATGGATATCGCAAAAAGTAACGGCGCTCTCAACGGCAGATGTAACTAGTTATCGTTACTTTTTATTCCTACTTTTTGTAACTAGTTACAGTTACAGTTACCTTCTGAAAAAAGTAACTAGTTACCGGTAAAGTTACTCAAAAAAGTAACGATTACATGTAACTAGTTACTTGTAACGAAATTACTCACAGCACTGAACATGGTATATACTATGCAAACATTTTTACTGGCTGCTTCCAATACATAGCATTATAAGCATGCCCCCAAGTTTCACGTGAAGGGAACTTGTAAAATTCCGATTTTCGCACATGTTAATAAAACATCTGAGGCTGGTTGTATGAAGCCTGTACAGTCACTTTTAACCACTGAACAGCACTTTCAGATACATAACTATTCAGTGGATAAAATTTAATTAGGTTGTTCAAAGCATGATTAGTGCTGTTCTCTAGCTTGGACTTATTAACTAGATAAGCTACCCAGATCATCAACAATATCGTGTTCCAACTTCCAAAACAACATTTTACCTGTCATAAATATGGTGTGGCATTCAAGTGTAATGCACTTCACTAATATTTTGTGATTCTGCTAGTATTTTAAATAAATAAATAAGACAGTACAATAATACACAGTATTGTAGTTTCAACAGATATAGTTCTTCATTTCAATGTCTTCAACATATTCAAGGATTTAAGTTTCCCAACAGTTCACAGTAGCTTCTCAACCATTTATCAAAATGTACAATTGATCATGAGTGACACTTAGACACCAAATCATAGAATATATAGTACTTCACCAGAAGTGCGATTTCCATCCACATAATTTAACTTTATGTCTACACACCAGGGCCACAGAATAAGGATCAACCAGAAGTCCAACTCTCTGTGGGCACCTTTGATGTAAGCGTCCTCGGGAAATGTCGGCCTCGCGATCCCGGCGCCATTTTGAAAGTAAGTGCAACCGGGAAATTATCCCCCTCGTCCTTACGACCCTCGGGCTCCTGTAGTCAATTACTCTTGGCCTTCTTGTGACCTTTTAATTAACTTTATATTGTTATCTATATATATAAATAATATTTAGTTAAGTAAATAAGTAATTTACTTTAGAAAACGATTCTTTGGAGATAGAATTCTTTGACCGCGACCTTATTAAAACTTCAGTGAGCGGATACTACGGGTAAAAGTCCGTGGCAAAAAAGTCCTGCACTCATGAAGCGGGTTTTACATTTCTCGATTTTGCCGACACATTTGTTTATAGAAAAAGATTGCTAACAATTTCGGAACTACGCATTGTTGAAATACATCGGGTATACGTATGTTGTTATAAATTTTATAAGCTTTCATTTGGTATATAATTCAAGTTTTAGTGTTACCTGTAACTTTTTAAAATGTTCAAAATGTTCTCACCATTGTTCGTAAAATAAGAATTGTATAATGGGAAATGGACTCCTCACAAGTGTTATAGAATTTTGGATTTTGTTTTTAAATACTAAACGCACAGCCCTGAACAAGATATTAAACAAGGGGTACTGTCAAGTGCTATTCATGTCAGAACTTTTAATTTTCTTGCTGGGAAGTATTTTAAAATATGAAAAAAACATTATTTTGACGTGGACAGTCTGAAATGGATGAATTTCTTAAGTTTGTTTTGCCTTTTGTTGTTTTGGTGTTTGCTATAACCTCAGAAAGACTTCTGGCATGAACCTAAGATATTTCTTGAACAGAAGCTAATTCAAATACGAAAGGACTGGAAACGTTTGCAGATTTCTAATTGAAGTTGAAAACGTTTTTGGTGCAAATTAGTGATCATACCTTTTGAATATATGAAAAAATATTAAAACTTTTATGGTCAATGCATGGTCAGAACATTTTGAACATTTTAAAAAGTTACAGGTAACACTATGATTTGAACTATATACCGAATTGAAAGCTTATAAAATTTCTAACAACATACGTACTCGATGTATTTCAATAATGCGTAGTTCCGAAATTTTTAGCCATCTTTCTCTATAAACAAGTGTGTCGGCATTAATCGAGAAATGTAAAACCCGCTTCGTGAGTACAGGACTTTTTTGCCACGGAATTTTACCCGTAGTATCCGCGTACTGAAGTTTTAATAATCTCGTGGTCAAAGAATTTCATCTCCAACGAAATATTTTCTAAAGTAAATTACTTATTACTTAATAAATATTATTTATATATGTATAGATAACAATATAAAATTAAATAAAAGGTCACAAGAAGGCCAAGGGTAATTGACTACAGGAGCCCGAGGGTCGTAAAGACGAGGGGGATAATTTCCCGGTTGCACTTACTTTCAAAATGGCGGACTGGCGCATGCGCATAAAAATAATGGGACACTTTTTTCCGAGAGTTGGACTTCTGGTTGATCCTTATTCTGTGCCAGGGCCTCGTTTTGCTATATAACTGGGGAGGGAAGCCCTCCAGTCCCTTGAGCCCTCCCCCCCCCCCCCCCCCAGTAAGTCTTGTTTTGCCCCAGGATAAAATGTGTTCAGTGTTCTTCACCACCAGCAATGGAAAATTCCTTCTCACACATCATTAGATATTCATAGCATTTCGGCCAATCCGGTTGCTTGATTTACGTCACATGTACTTACCAGAAACCCAGTCTAAACCAGAGACCAATTAATTCAAGTGCGAGAACAATACATATGTTAATTTAAAATTTCAATACTGTATTTAGAAATGTTTTCTAAATACAATACGTTGTATTTAGAAATCATTTCCCAATACAGTTTTCTGTCGCTATAGAAACCAGTTCCAAATACAACAGATTTTTTTACCTAACAGCGCTTCACAATATAAGCGACTACATGCGATACATATATTACAAGTAAAATAGACTAACAAGAAACCAAACTTACGTTGGTCCAATTTAAGTTATTCGACGACAGACAAGAAACCTACGAAAAGCACTAAAACAGTGATGTTGCTTGCAGACTGATTGAAGTAATGAAGTTTAAACATCCAATCTACCTTTCATAACATTATGAAGTACATATAAAAGTATACAAGACAGTCACCTCACGCTTTGTTTTCTCCGGTACCATTAACATCTTCTCTTCTTTAGTTTGTAAAGTTCTACATTATTCCAATTGTCATCTATATTTTCTCTGCTCAATATCAGTCCTGGCTAAATTGATCCTGCTATTCAACATAATCTAATGTATGTTATCCAATAAATCCAACGTCTTGCGAACCAACCCGCTGGCTGTTTTAAAACAAAATTTCCCCTTGTCTCTGCAAGCGCTTGACGACTAGTCTGTTGTGATTGCCCTCATTGCCATGAATATCTAATGATGTGTGAGAAGCTATTTCAAATCCTCGTTAGTGTTCTAGACTTGGTTGCCAAATCCCATGTGCCGTTAACAATAGCTCGGCTGCGCCTCGCTATTGTTAACGGCACATAGGATTTAGAAACCACGTCTAGAACACTAACTCGGATTTGAAATATTACTTCGCCACCACCAGCAGCAGCAGCAGCAGCAATGGAAATTCCTTAAAAGAGGCCCTGCCGCACACATGTTGCCTTGCACATCTCAAGCATTATTCATCACCATTTCTATGTTTACACCCTCCTAGCATCTCAATCAGCATTATCGCATCACCATCCTAGTAAGTTACACCAGCAGCTTTATTGTCAAAACTCACGATTGTCAGTGGAACTTACCAGGATGGTGTAGGATGGCACAATTCTTATTGAAAAAAGACATGTTTTCACAAGAGTCAGACTTCTGGTGTATCTACAATTCTGTGGTCAGACCACTGGAACAGCTCTGGTGTGCACAAACTTTGTTTTTTTTTAATTTCATTATACAAGATATTGAACAACACCTAAAACAAGCCAACAAAGCTCCAAATCAAGGTTTGGTAATGTCGATATAACAGGCAACATATTTTGTCAGCATAAATTTCTTATATACATGTATATAGTGTAAATTGATATATACTGTACTTCTCAACCTCATTAATAATTCATAAACCAAACAGATAGGATAAAGTATGATGATGATGAAACACTTGGATATAGAATTAAGCCAACTTTCACCTCAAACATATCTTAAAATACTGATTCATTTGAGAACTGATTCATTTCCTGATTTGTTTGATCTTGAAACACTCGAAAGTTGCGTTTGATCTAATATCAAAACACCTACTCATCAAAGTTGGTTAAAACACATTTCTCTCTCCTAGTGTGTGGTATGTTACATACAGTTGCACAACACACAATTCCACCAAACTTATAAAGCGATTTTATCATTCTAAATCATTTCTATCCAGGACATTGGTGTATACTGACAGTTTCTTCGATAAAAGAAGAAGAGCTTTGAAACAGGACACAATTGAAGGCCCAACTTCTAGCGAACTTTATAAACTGAATATTTTTAGTACTGCTATGAACGAGGTTGGTTTTGAGATAATTTGTTTCCGATCAAATATTAAAGATTTATGTATATATAAGATAAACGTCACAGTTTTGAAACTATTTCTTACCTTATATAAACTGATCAATGACAGATCAAAAAGTCGGTCAAAAAGTCTAACCCCTTTACTATTTTTTCCGGATTTTTTTCCCAAAAATAATAAAAATTTTTTAGCCAACATACAGCCTTCTCCTTTTCACAGAAGGTTTAAAACGACTTTATTTAACCGTTTTAGACCGTAACTCAAAAGTTTCAAAAGTGACAAAAATCGGTCAAAAAGTAAAGGCTAACCCCTTTACTTTTTTTTCTGGATTGTTTTTAAAAAATAAAAAAAAACGTTTTTTTAGCCAAAATACAGCCTTCTCCTTTTCACAGCAGGTCTAAAACGACTTTATTTAATCGTTTTTCACCCTAACTCAAAAGTTTCAAAAGTGGCCAAAATCGGTCAAAAAGTAAAGGCTAACCCCATTACTTTTTTTCCGGATTTTTTTTTAAAAATAAAAAAAATAAATTTTTAGCCAAAATACAGCCTTCTCCTTTTCACAGGTCTAAAACGACTTTATTTAACCGTTTTTGCCCCTAACTCAAAAGTTTCAAAAGTGGCCAAAATCGGTGAAAAAGTAAAAGCTAACCCCTTTACTTTTTTTTCCGGATTTTTTTTAAAACTAAAAAAAATAATTTTTTAGCCAAATTACAGCCTTCTTCTTTTCACAGAACGTCTAAAACGACTTTATTTAACCGTTTTTGACCATAACTCAAAAGTTTCAAAAGTGACCAAAATCGGTCAAAAAGTAAAGGCTAACCCCATTCACTTTTTTTTTCGGGATTTTTTTAAAAATAAAATAAAATTGTTTTTCAGCCAAAATACAGCCTTCTCCTTTTCACAGCAGGTCTAATCAAAAAGAAAAAATATCGACGTAAGATTACCTTCTTCTCCTTTTCACAGGTCTAAAACGACTTTATTTAACCGTTTTTGACCCTAACTCAAAAGTTTCAAAAGTGATCAAAATCGGAGAAAAAGTAAAGGTTAACCCATTTTCTTTTTTTTCCGGATTTTTTTTAAAAAATAAAAAAAATTTTTTTTAGCCAAAATACGGCCTTCTCCTTCTCACAGGAGGTCTAAAACGACTTTATCTAACCCCTTTACTTTTTTTTCCGGATTTTTTCTAACCCCTTTACTTTTTTTTCCGAATTTTTTTCAAAAAATAGAAAACATTTTTTTTTAGCCAAAATACAGCCTTCTCCTTTTCACATAAGGTCTAAACGACTTTATTTAACCGTTTTTGACAGTAACTCAAAAGTTTCAAAAGTGACCAAAATCGGTCAAAAAGTAAATGCTAACCCCTTTACTTTTTTTTTTTTTTCGGATTTTTTCCCAAAAATCAACAAAAATATTTTTAGCCAAAATACAGCCTTCTCCCTTTCACAGGTCTAAAACGACTTTATTTAACCGTTTTTGACCCTAACTCAAAAGTTTCAAAAGTGACCAAAATCGGTCAAAAAGTAAAGGCTAACCCCTTTCCTTTTTTTTCCGGATTTTTGTTTTAAAAATTAAAAAAATTTTTTTTAGCCAAAATACAGATTTCCCATTTTCACAGAATGTTTAAAGCAACTTTATTAACTAACCGAGTTAACAGCTTTTCGAAGTTACACAACTTCCGGAGTTGCACAACTTCCGGAGTCACACAACTTCCAGAGTTGCACAACTTCCGGATCTTACAGTATTGCAGCGTCTTTCTGTGCGCATAGGCAGAGTAGACATAATAAAAATATTAATAAAAGTGAAATTTGATGAAATATACATTTATGCTAATATACATTTTATAAGTTTATTATTATTATTATTATTATTATTATTATTATTATTATTATTATTATTATTATTATTGAAATGATTTACTAATTAAAGCTTGTGTGTTCTTTTTAGAATTTCATTCTCTGCTCTAATCTCCAGAGCTAACTAGCAGTTGACTGCTTCAAATCGTTTTAATTTCTCTATTGAAATGATTCAATAACCATTCTTGTCTTCTCTGCTTGTATTCGTGTAAGTGCTCCGACTCCTTGTCGATACCCGACTCCCATACGAGCACGTACCCGAAGTCCCGACTAGAGGCCGAATGCGACGACGACTGTCTCGGAAGAAACCCCAGTCCCCCGGAGAGCACGACCGACGTTAGCTTACCGTCTTTCTTGAGTACAGCGGTCGTCAGGCAGCGGACAGCGGACTTGTGTCGGTTCATTGTCATGAGCGGCGACATTGAGTGAGTATCAATAAGTATAATCCGTCCGCATCCCGTACCGACCCAAAGAACATTGCTATGAATAAGCAAACTAACCACGCGCATCCCACGCGAGGACTCCTCGCAAGGTTCAGTAGTTCGTACGTCTTCACAATTCAAATACGCACGAAGTTTTTGCGTTTTGAAGTCCCACAATTTGATCAGACTGCTCCCCTTCGTCGACGTCCACACGCCTTGTTTGTCAACGACTATATTCGACACCAGTCCTTTATGCGGCTCGGATTGCCCAGCCACACTCCACTGGTATTCTGGGAGCATATCCAGTTGGTCAAGTTTGAAGACTACAACATTATGGCCGACACCACAGAGAAGTTTCTTCCTGGCCACTGACAAGCACATCATTGGCTTATCAAGGCAACATAAACTTGCACCGACATCAAGAATACGAGTAGACTGTCGCGGATTTTCAAATTCTACCATGTCGTACATTGCCAGCTGCCCATTGGCTAGTCCTGCAAACACGTGATCGGCTTTGTCTACAGTGGTATGACGTAGGCAGAGTACGGCATCTGGGAGATTACTCACGGCGCGAAATTGCTCTGTGCTGTTATCGTACACCCACAAGTTGCCTGTTTGTGTGCCTACAAGAATCATGTTCTCCCCGATGGAAGCAATACACATTATTCGACCATCTTGTAAGATCATTCCTTTGCAGCCCTAAAGAAAAGTAAGTGGATTGGGAAAACAAGAGGAAGCGCGAGGAAAGGAGTGAAGGGAGGAGAAAGGGGGAGGAAGAAGGAGGGAGGGGTGATGGAGAAAGGAAGGGAGGGAAGAAGGGAAGAAAGGAGGGAAGGGGGAGGAAAGAAGGGAAGGAAAGGGGGAGGAAAGAAGGGAGGGAAAGGGGGAGGAAAGAAGGGAGGGAAAGAAGGAAAGAGGGAAAGGGAGGAAGGGAAAGAGGGAGGAAGGGAGGGAAAGAGGGAGGAAGGGAGGGAAAGAGGAAGGGAGGGAAAGAGGGAGGGAAAGAGGGAGGAAGGGAAGGAAAGAGGGAGGAAGGGAGGGAAAGGGGGAGGAAAGAAGGGAGGGAGAGAGGGAAAGAAGGAGGGAGGGAAAGGGAGGAAGGGAAAGAGGGAGGAAGGGAGGGAAAGATGAAGGGAGGGAAAGATGAAGGGAGGGAAAGAGGGAGGAAGGGAGGGAGGGAAAGAGGGAGGGAGGGAAAGAGGGAGGAAGGGAAGGAAAGAGGGAGGAAGGGAGGGGAGGATGAAGGGAAGGAAAGAGGGAGGATGAAGGGAAGGAAAGAGGGAGGAAGGGAAAGAGGGAGGAAGGGAAGGAAAGAGGGAGAAAGGGAGGGGAAGATGAAGGGAGGGAGAGAAAGATGAAGGGAGGGAAAGAGGGAGGGAAAGAGGGAGGGAAAGAGGGAGGAAGGGAAGGAAAGAGGGAGGAAGGGAGGGAAAGGGGGAGGAAAGAAGGGAGGGAAAGAGGGAGGGAGGGAAAGAAGGAGGGAGGGAAAGGGAGGAAGGGAAAGAGGGAGGAAGGGAGGGAAAGATGAAGGGAGGGAAAAAGGGAGGGAGGGAAAGAGGGAGGGAGGGAAAGAGGGAGGAAGGGAAGGAAAGAGGGAGGAAGGGAGGGGACGATGAAGGGAAGGAAAGAGGGAGGAAGGGAAAGAGGGAGGAAGGGAAGGAAAGAGGGAGAAAGGGAGGGGAAGATGAAGGGAGGGAGAGAAAGATGAAGGGAGGGAAAGAGGGAGGAAGGGAGGGAAAGAGGGAGGAATGGAGGGAAAGAGGGAGGAATAGAGTGAGGGAGGGAAAGAGGGAGGAAGGGAAAGAGGGAGGAAGGAAGGGAAAAAGGGAGGGAGGAAGGGAAGGAAAGAGGGAGGAAGAGAGGGGGAAAGGGAGGGAAAGAGGGAGGAGAGGAAGAAAAGAGGGGGAGGAAGGGATTAAGGGAATGAGAGAGCGAGTGAAAGAGAGAGGGAGGGAGCGAAGGAGGGGGAGGAAAGAGTGAAGAAGAGAGAGGAGAGTGGGGGGAGTGACGAAGGGAATAAGGTAAAGAGTGAGAGAGGAGTGAGCGAGTGAATGAGTGAAGAAGGGAGGGAAAGAGGAGTAATGAGTAATGATTTATTTAACGTCGCAAACACAGGATGTGGTCGTCCAATCATCCGAGCCAGAGGCTCATGTTAAAAGTGCACGACATAAGCTAAGACCAAGTGTTGATTTTATGGAGGGAGGAAAACCGCAGAACCCTGCGAAAAACCTTCGAAGCATAGGAGAGGCCAACTCAACTCTACTCACATGAAATTCAAGTTCGAGAACGGGGCTACTCCCAGACGGTAACCCATCCAAGTACTAACCCCATCCAACTGGGCTTAACTACAGCGCTGAAAGGCAGCGCCCTAACAGCACACGCCACCCGTGCTTCCCTAAGGAGAGAGGGAGGGAAGGAGAGAGGGAGGGAAGGAGAGAGGGAGGGAAGGAGAGAGGGAGGGAAGGAGAGAGGGAGGGAAGGAGAGAGGGAGGGAAGGAGAGAGGGAGGGAAGGAGAGAGGAAGGGAAGGAGAGAGGGAGGTAAGGAGAGAGGGAGGGAAGGAGAGAGTGAGGGAGGGGGGAGTGAGGAAGAAAGGGAAAGAGTGAAAGGGAAGGAGTGAGTGAGTGAGGAAGGAGTCAGGGAGAAAGGGAAGGATGGACGTAAGTATTAAGTTGCATGTTAACACAGACCGCGGCACTTTAACGAATTAATTTACCTTCGGTTTTGAGCAACTAAGGTCCAATCGCGATAGCTGGGACGTATGCGCAAGCGCACTGCCATCATTATTATTTCCTTTGTTCTTGCTATCGACCCAATCCGACGCACCGCTTCCAATCCAAACTTCCATCTGGTTGATATGGTCTTTATTAGTGAAACTACGCACAGCCATACATTCAACTGCCTGACCCTTGCACACTGCAATGTCTTGCTTCAGTGAAATGAACTCCGGGTCGCTAAGTCTTTGGTACACCTAACAAATAACAATAAAGCCGTGATTATGCAAGAATGAGAGAGTCGAGCAGAGCAGACTGTGCAAAATCGGGGTAATGCAACAAGCGTTATAGTTTGGTAGACGTTCGTCAAGCTCCAATACTCAGACAATGTATCTGAACCCCAAACCTGCAACCTTCTAATACCTGGCTGGAAGCCCTAACCATTGAGCTACGGAGGCTTGGATGAAGAGCTGCAACCTTCTAATGACTGGTTAGACGCTCTAACCATTGATCTACTGAGACTTGGATGGAGAGCTGCAACCTTCTAATGACTGGTTAGACGCTCTAACCATTGAGCTACTGAGACTGGGATGGAGAGCTGCAACCTTCTAATAACTGGCTGGACGCTCTAACCATTGAGTTACTGAAGCTCTGATGAAGAGCTGCAATCTTCTAATGACTGGTTAGACGCTCCAACCATTGAGCTACTGAGGCTTCGATGGAGAGCTGCAACCTTGTAATGACTGGTTAGACGCTCCAACCATTGAGCTACTGAGGCTTGGATGCAGAGCTTCAACCTTCTAATGACTGCTTAGACGCTCTAACCATTGAGTTATTGAGGCTTGGATGCAGAGCTGCAACCTTCTAATATCTGGCTGGGCGCTCTAACCATTGAGCGACTGAGGCTTGGATGGACAGCTGCAACATTCTAATAACTGCCTAGACGCTCTAACCATGGACCTACTGACGTTTGGCTGGAAAGCTAAGGTTGCAAATGGCTGAGGAAGAAACCGCTGTCAGATATGAATCCTCACGGGAACCTCTACGGAGGAGAGAGAGATACAGTTAAAATTGTTCATCCAACTCAAACATGAAGAAAATGTTTGTGAGTCGCAGAAAGGGATCGAACTTGCAATCTTCTAATGACCGCTAAAAATAGATCGCCAATTGACGTAATGTAATGTAATGTAATGTTTTTTTATTTACCCATCTTAGGCATATAGAATTATAATGGATTTACATAAAAATATAGGATATTACAAATATATTTATATTTGGACAAATATTAAAAATTTACAAAAAATTGATAGGATGCTAATAATAAGAAGCTATAAAAGTCTATATAGGCTGCAATTAAACTGAGAAAAGGTAGTCCACTAAAAGTATGACGTTATTGGAGGATTGGTGCCAAGCCACAAGGGGGATGCCACCCCTGATAGTCACACTGTCAAAGCAGTGGAAATATATATACTTACCCTTGTATTCTATCAGGAGTGGGTGGGTGGGTCACTAAACAGCGCGCGCAAAACCAGTCAAGCTCAGACCACGCCGACAAGACTTTGATGAGCGCTGAGATAATCCCCACATATTATAAATGAGTGACCACTGACCAAATATCTAATAATAGATAGCGCGCGCAAAACCAGTCAAGCTCCAAGCTCAGACCACGCTGACAATACTTTGGCGCGCGCAAGTCAAGCTCAGACCACGCTGACAAGACTCTGATGAGCGCAAATCAAGCTCAGACCACGCTGACAAGACTTCGATGAGCGCAAGTCAAGCTCAGACCACGCTGACAAGACTTCGATGAGCGCAAGTCAAGCTCAGACCACGCTGACAAGACTCTGATGAGCGCAAATCAAGCTCAGACCACGCTGACAAGACTTCGATGAGCGCAAGTCAAGCTCAGACCACGCTGACAAGACTTCGATGAGCGCAAATCAAGCTCAGACCACGCTGACAAGACTTCGATGAGCGCAAGCCAAGCTCAGACCACGCTGACAAGACTTTGATTAGCAAGTCAAGCTCAGACCACGCTGACAAGACTTTGACGAGCGCAAGTCAAGCTCAGACCACGCTGACAAGACTTCGATGAGCGCAAGTCAAGCTCAGACCACGCTGACAAGACTTCGATGAGCGCAAGTCAAGCTAAGACCACGCTGACAAGACTTTGATTAGCGCAAGTCAAGCTCAGACCACGCTGACAAGACTTTGACGAGCGCAAGTCAAGCTCAGACCACGCTGACAAGACTTTGATTAGCGCAAGTCAAGCTCAGACCATGCTGACAAGACTTTGACGAGCGCAAGTCAAGCTCAGACCACGCTGACAAGACTTTGATTAGCGCAAGTCAAGCTCAGACCACGCTAACAAGACTTTGACGCGCACAAGTCAAGCTCAGACCACGGTGACAAGACTTTAACGAGCGCAAGTCAAGCTCAGACCACGCTGACAAAACTTTGATGTGCGCTGAGATAATCCCCACATATTATCATGAGTGACCGCCGACTAGCATTGTCTCCTTTTTTACCTTACCTAAATTACATTTAGCCACATTTAAACCCTCTAAAGATTGAGCTAGGCTTGGATGGAGAGCCAGAAGCTGTAACTTGAGATGTAGTAAAAGTGATATTATTGTGAGATCATGTGGTACTTTTGCGAGCTTGGTGTAATGTAACCGACGTTCGGTGGACTTTCGTCAAGCTCAATTACTCAGAAAAGATTACTGAGCACCAGGCAGAGTTCGAACCTGCAACCTTCCAAAGACCAGTTAGACATTCTAACAATTACTATTGATATACTAAGGCTCGGGTGGAGAGCTAAGCTTGCAAATGCGAGGTCATAAGTGCTTCTTAAGCAGTAGCGTTTGTGTATGAGGTGTAGTTAACATATGCTAGCTTGGTGTGACTTGGTCCAATGTAACAGACATTCGGTAGACGTTCATCCCGCACAAATGCAAACCTGCAACCTTCTGGTGACTGGTTAGACGCTCTAGCCATTCAGCTACTGAGGCTTAGATGGAGAGCTGCGACCTTCTAATGACCGGTTAGACGCTCTAACCATTGAGAGCTACTGAGGCTTAGATGGAGAGCTGCAACCTTCTAATGACGGGTTAGACGCTCTAACCATTCAGCTACGGCGGCTTAGATGGAGAGCTGCAACCTTCTAATGACGGGCTAGACGCTCTAACCATTGAGCTACTGAGGCTTAGATGGAGAGCTGCAACCTTCTAATGACTGGTTAGACGCTCTAACCATTCAGCTACTGAGGCTTAGAAGGAGAGCTGCAACCTTCTAATGACTGGTTAGACGCTCTAACCATTGAGCTACTGAGACTTGGATGGAGAGCTGCAACCTTCTAATGACCGGTTAGACGCTCTAACCAATGAACTACTGAGACTTGGATGGAGAGATGCAACCTTCTAATGACTGGTTAGACGCTCTAACCATTGAGCTACTGAGACTTGGATGGAGAGATGCAACCTTCTAATGACCGGTTAGACGCTCTAACCAATGAACTACTGAGGCTCGGATGGAGAGCTGCAACCTTCTAATGACTGGTTAGACGCTCTAACCATTGAGCTACTGAGACTTGGATGGAGAGATGCAACCTTCTAATGACTGGTTACACGCTCTAACCATTGAGAGCTACTGAGGCTTGGATGAAGAGCTGCAACCTTCTGGTGACCGGTTAGACGCTCTAACCACTGAGTTACTGAGGCTTGGATGGAGAGCTGCAACCTTCTCATAACTGGCTGGACGCTCTAACTGTTGAGTTACTGAGGCTTGGATGAAGAGCTGCAACCTTCTAATGACTGGTTAGACGTTCTAACCATTGAGAGCTACTGAGGCTTGGATGAAGAGCTGCAACCTTCTAATGACTGGTTAGACGCTCTAATTAACAATTAGTCACGGAAGTCGAGGTGACTATTGGTGAATATTTACCAAGCCGCGAAGCGGCGAGGTAAATACACCGATAGTCACCGAGACTGAGGTGACTAATTCTTTTAGTATAATTTCAGAGGTTGATAAAAAACCCAATAACGTTGAAACAAAAACTTTTAAACAACTGCTTTCATTTTAGCAGTGGTGATTCTGTTCATTCACAGACGATGTTAGCAAGCCACAGTCTTTGTCAGTAAATAATTTCAAAAAAAGAGTAAACAACATCCTACTTTGGCACTGAACTTATTCAAATATATGCTAAAAAGACTTTTATTCTGGTGTTTTGGGTCCTGTGATACGGCTTTTTTGTACTTAATTCATATTGAATATGTTCTTCACTCATGACGAAGTTGTCGAAAACATCGCTACGACCAAAACCTAGCTAAAACATACAAAAAATACAAAGAATTGCAGAAAATATACTACCTTACCTTTATAAAGTTTTGTTTTTACGATATTTGACATGTACAACATCTCAGTGATATATGTTTTCAGTATTATGCTCTTTTGTTTGTCTCAAAAACTACAGACCCCATTTTGAAAAAAAAAATCAACAGTTCAATGAATCAACAAATTCTAAAATCTCATACTTCAAAATGACAACTCCGAGGGGGAGACTGAAACGAATAAAGTCAGTGCAGTGTTGAATAAGTACCAGTCTCTTTTCCAAAACTACTTTTGAAGAACAATTTCTTGTGATGCAATAGTCACCGCGCTAGGCGGTGACTATCACCTCAGATTCACCGCTGAGCGGGCCAATCAGAAAGCTGGAAAGCCTCTTTTCCACTATGAAATTATACTAACCATTGAGAGCTACTGAGGCTTGGATGAAGAGCTGTAACCTTCTAATGACCGGTTAGATGCTCTAACCACTGAGTTACTGAGGCTTGGATGGAGAGCTGCAACCTTCTAATGACCAGTTAGACGCTCTAACCATTGAGAGCTACTGAGGCTTGGATGAAGAGCTGCAACCTTCTGATGACCGGTTAGACACTGTAACCATTCAGCTACTGGGGCTTAGATGGAGAGCTAAGCCGCTAAGGTTGCGAATTCATAACCATACCTGCCTCTCATTCTCGTTCCCAGCGCCTCCTCGGTACACTGGGAAATCGGAGGCCTTGGTCAGATGAAAACGATTGAAGCGTGTGATTGGTCGGACGAAGGTTATTGTCGAAAACAGGAAGTGGGCAAATATATTTTCAACTGTCAAACAAGTGAACAACGGTGTGAATAGAGTGAAGATTATCGCTCAGATAACACCGAAAAAGTAGAAAAGCCAACAAAGTAGGATTCCGAAAGCGAGTCGGAACTGCGAGGAGTTTCATCATTATTAACTCTCAAAATCGAACGATTTTAGACGTAGCGTGACTCGGTGACTCACTCGTCGGCGACGGCAAATTATGTTCGCAAACAATCTACCTTTGAATAGCATTTCGGTAAGCAGAATTGTATTATTTTGTCCAGCGGGAAGAACAGTAAACACCAAACTTTTCGTACGTCATAATAAAGCAACTTTTCTTCAAATAACTGAGTATATCTCGTTTGTTTCGTTATATGTCTCTGGGAAACCCTGGATAGATCTGTGACGTCAGGCGCATTCCAAACATTCCAAACATTCCAAACTCTCGTGCCCAGACTCATGGTATAAACGGCTTGTCATTTCCCCTCCTCAGCAACAAATCTCGTGTATAAATCTCGTGCAAATCGTATCGTATCCATCATGAATCGCGAGGTAAACGAAGCTATACGTTAGAAAGAACGGGACAATCCAGTTTAGTGTTAAAGAGAGAACAGAAAGATGCCATAACAGCCATCGTTCGACGTTCGCGGAGTCGAAGACATCACAGCTGTATTGCCAAGCGGATTTGGCAGACTCAATATTTATCAACTTCTTCCCCTGGTGTTTGACTAATCTACAATCTAAAACGAGGAACATCAGCCCACTCTGGGAAGAAAGTGTTGTTTTGGTCAACTCAGTTTTAAACGTACTCATCGAAGACCAACTGGCGAAACGAAAGAATATGGGATTGAGGCTGTCGTTTTGAGAGACGATCGCAACATGATAAATAATAGTTTATAGTATTATATTTTCGAATTTAAATGTGGTGTATTGCTGTTATTAGATTTGTCAAATTATATCAAACGTACGTTTATGGCAAACAGTGTAGATTGTGAAATTCTTATTTTGTAGAATTTGTTTGAATTCTTTTCATTGTTTCGTAAAGCCAATCAGAACGCTCATATTTCCAGAGATTCCCACTTCACGCATCAGCGCGTGGGTCTGGGTATGAGAATAATTATGTCCATCTCGCTGTCCTAGAATCTATAGCCTGCGAGCAGGCTCTTGTGGAGGGAGGGAGAGCCTGCACGGATGATATCTGCGTCCTAAATCATGACGCAAAATTCTCATTGGTCGGTTTGGCTTATAACGTCAATCATAAATGCAAATCTTAAAGTGGGTTATTAACTTATTCATGAAGTTGGATGTTGTGTACTTAAATCTCAAAAGGCAAAAGATCGGATTTTCGAATGGAATTCGAAAATACGAAATAGTATACAGTCAAACCATCATCTAGACTTGGAGTGAAACGAAGAAACAGCGTACTTATTGCAATGGTTCAGTAAATCTTGTAAAAAGGAAGAGAAAATTGCCAAAAATACCAGTATGCAAACCATATATCAAGGATAAGAATAACAAAATACTCAATAATGCACACACAATGGAAATTTTCCGTTTGATCAGTTTCTCGCAGTCGACAAGAAAGAAATGCTATTTGATTTGCTTTGTTCAGTTACACAGGAACAAGCACACGTCTGACATGTATTTATGGTTGATCTCAAATGGGGGCGGATGTTCAAAATTGTATGGAGTCCGTGCAGGCTCTTTCCTCTTTCTTCGATCTTGCAAGAGCCTGCGAGCAGGCTATAGAATCTAGGACATCCGGTTTTCATCTGACCAGAGGAGGCACTGGGAACGAGGATGACGTGTCTCTTAATTAAGCAGTTCGTCAAGCTCAAATGCTCAGGAAATGTTTCTAAGCCCCAGGCAACAGGCAAGGATCGAACCTGCAACCCTGTGATAGTAAGTGCTTGTGCTATTCTGGCAGGTATTGATATTTTTGTACAGTAGTGACAGTGGTAGTGCTAGTGGTAGCGACAGTGGTCGTGATAGTGATAGTGGTAGTGACAGTGGTAGAGATAGTGGATTCGAACCTGCAATCCTCTAATCTTACCTGGTTAGCAGTTGGTCTGTCCTCGGGTTGCGCTTCTAGCATATGATCCAACAGATCCTGCATATCTGGCCAGGGGGGTGCATCCGTCACAACAATGGGATCCACAGGTCTGCCAGTAATCACAGCCTCATCAAGTTCACTGCGAAATTTAAGGTCACTAAACGGCTGTTTGCCCCCCGTCGCCAGCTCGTACAGTAGCATTCCCAAGGAGAAGATGTCTGCCTTTTCGTTGTAATTGACGTCACCACGCGCGACTTCTGGGGCTCGATAGCCGGCAGTTCCTTCCGAGGCGATAAATCCGCCCGGCGTAGCGTACCGACTGCTTCCGAAGTCGGAAATCTTTGCGTTGATTAAAGTACCAGCAGCCAAAGAGAAGATTAAAATGTTGTGTGGTTTGAGGTCGCGGTAGACGATGCTATGCCGGTGAAGAAAAGCCAAACCTTCTGCAACCTATGGTAGCATAAAGAAAAGAAAACAACTTTCATGGATCACTGAACTCATTCTGCATATCTGGAACGCCGAGGTAATATAACATTTAAGTAATATATCAACAACTAGTTTGAGTGTTTCACCAGGGGATCCAAACACGAGAAAACATGATGAAAGCACGAGGCCGAAGGCCGAGTGGTTTTATTGTTTTCGAGTGTTTGGATTCCCCTGATGAAACACGATAAACGAGTTGTTGATATGGCATCTCAATCGAGCGATTTCAATTACAAAATACAATTAAAATAAACCCTCAAGAGATTTTATTCTTGAGTGTGTGTAAAATTTATTCATGCAGCAACTTGTTTATTTTGCATAGATAATTAAGATCTTAAGAATTAGATGAACACCGGTTTTCATCTAATATCTTGGGCGTATCCAACGTCAATCAGGTGATTGAATGGACTATTGTAATTGGCTGATTATCTCATGAATTATTAATCATTTGAGATGAATATAGCGAAAGCCAATATTCTCGCAATTGTGAGGAATTAACCACCTGCATGGCAATCCTGTGTTGTATTATTCCGTGCGGAACTTTTGATTTTTGAGTGGTTATGTCGGTGTATAATGGTAATATATCATGTTAATGTTGTTATATGGTATTGGTGATGGTAGTGGTATTGGTGGTGGCGATGATGGTGGTGGTGGTGGTGATGGTGGTAGTGGTGGCAGTGGTGGCGGTAGTGGTGGTTGGTGATCGTAGTGGTGATGCATAGCCAGAAATACGCGACATTTGAGTCTGCAAGACATGTGTATTTGTCAGCGTTTTACGTGATAGCGCATGAGTATTTGGAATATTTCCTGATATACGATCCGGCAAATTCCCGATATCCCGCTGCTCCTCGTCTGGCTTCGGCCTCCTTCGCATTGTCCAAAAGTAGTTCAAAACCTATAACTCAGCGGCAAATATGTCTAAAATAATGCGTGCGTCGATTTTCAAACCATGGTAAATCAAACAAGCAGACAACAAGCATCAATTCAATACCAAAATACTGCAGAAAATCGCGGAGTTATGGCCATTTTAAGCAAAACGAAGTCGTTTAGCGGACATGGATGCTCTAAACTACCTTTAAAACAACTAGGCTGGGACAAGGGAAGGGAAGGTAATATTTTATCGTTTTTATATCATTCGAAACCGTAAGAATCCCATCTTGCCGGAACAAGCTTCGCATGTAGGAATTTGTGTTGTTTATAACGTGCAGCGAAGGTTTTTCGCAGGGAATTTTGCAGCTTTTCATGCTTGTTGTTAACTAATCTACTACTATCTCGCCCGTAATGTTGAATTTCTCGGGGACAAGGTCTATCGGCATCGACATGGCATAATTTTCGGCTTATTTTGTTCGCAAGCATTTGTTTGCCCGAATTCGATCTTCGCATTTCAAGAATCGTAGTTTATTTCGGCATTTGTAATACAATTTACTATAAATATTGGGAGTCGGGCGGGTATTGCGTAAACACTAAGTCGCTCATTTCTGGCTATGGGTAGTGGTGATGGTGGCGGTAGTGGTGGTGGTAGTGGTGATGGTGATGGTAGTGGTGGTGGTAGTGCTGGTGGTGGTAGTGGTGATGGTGGTGGTAGTGGTGATGGTGGTGGTAGTGATGGTAATGGTGATGGTGGTGGTAGTGGTGAGAGTGGTGGTGGTAGTGCTGATGGTGGTGGTAGTGGTGATGGTGATGGTGGTGGTAGTGGTGATGGTGGTGGTAGTGGTGATGGTGGTGGTAGTGCTGATGGTGGTGGTAGTGGTGGTGGTGGTGGTAGTGGTGATGGTAGTGGTGGTGGTAGTGCTGGTGGTGGTAGTAGTGCTGGTGGTGGTAGTAGTGCTGGTGGTGGTAGTGGTGATGGTGGTGGTAGTGGTGATGGTGGTGGTAGTGATGGTAATGGTGATGGTGGTGGTAGTGGTGATAGTGGTGGTGGTAGTGCTGATGGTGGTGGTAGTGGCGATGGTGATGGTGGTGGTAGTGATGGTAATGGTGATGGTGGTGGTAGTGGTGATGGTGGTGGCGGTAGTGCTGATGGTGGTGGTGGTAGTGGTGATGGTATTGGTGATGGTAGTGGTGATGGTGGTAGTGCTGGTGGTAGTGGTGATAGTGGTGATTGTAGTGGTGATAGCGTTAGTGGTAGTGGTGATTGTAGTGGTGATGGTGGTAGTGGTGATAGTGATAGTGGTAGTGCTGGTGGCGCTGCTGCTGGTGGTGGTAATGGTGGTTGGTAAATGGCAAGGCTTACCCCGGCCAAACTGAAAAGCCAAGGCAAAATAACATTTACGAATATCGCAAAAGGCAACATTCTCGCCATTGTGAGGCATTAATTACCTGCATGGCAATCCTGTGTTGTATTCCTCTGCTGAGCTTTTGATCCCTGCGGAAGATCATGTTGAGCGAGCCGAGAGGTGCTAGTTCCAGCACAGCTATTGGACACGGTCGTAAACACATTCCTACCAAATCTATAATGCTGGGATGACGTAGTTTGGCTAAAAACCGCACTTCTTGCTCAAGATGTTCTCGTGGGTCGATTTCTAGTTGCATACGGAACACCTAGAAAGAGAAATAAACTTTGTTGTAATGTGGTTAAATATAGTATATATTTAAGCGAAGTTAACTGCTGATGTATATATTTTACACTCGAATTTTCCTTCACCCAAAATCCTTAGAACATGCTATATAATCCAGTGAAATGCCCAATATTACTTATAATATACCCAATTCTCTCCTGGCATTACCACCTTATTATATATACAGAGCTCACGATCAAGCTCTCGGCAACGGCCTCCGTGGCTCAGTGGTCAGAGCATTGCACTAGAATCGCAAGGTCGTGGGTTCAATTCCTGCCGGAAGGCCCGTGTAGTTGCATTTTTCGCAACTGGTCCCGGTTTGGTCTCTAAATGTATATATTCTACACTCGAATTTTCCTTCACCCAAAATCCTTAGAACATGCTATGTAATCGAGTGAAATGCCCAATATTACTTATAACTGCTGATGTAGTTGGCCTGCGGTTCCCCTTATTAGGGGAGTCCCTAACGTCACGTACGTTAAGGGGTTTCCCGCGCATTCGAGATTCATTGAGCGTCTGTTGCTTTGCTGCAAGTAGCGTCTTGCTCAGCTTGTGCTCCCCCTTCGCCCTTTCCCCACCCGTGTTAGATACGAAGTATAGAATCCTATAGATCGTATATGTTATTCCACTGACTTGTCAGTGTGACTGGTGCCGGTGGTCTGCCTTGGCAGAGTTGTCATGGCAAACGCCTATTGCTTCTCTGATTACCCTAATTGCTATTGCTTAGTTTGCTGGCTATTTGCTCATGGCCCAATTGCTTACAGTTACTTTGCTTGCTAACAAGGCTAGATTGCTGACTAGCCTGGGCTAGATTGCTGACTAGCCTGGTCACCAACGGCACCTACCTCCAAACAACGCATATTCTGCAGTTAAAAGCCAGAAAATAAAAGGAGACGACAAAATTTTGGGTTGCGACATATAAAAAATTTTGACCCTCCGAACCCTGAATTCTTTTAGTATTTTACTCTGGCTAACGCCAGATTATTTTACCCATCACTGGGTGGCCGCTAGGGTTGAACGAGTTAAAGATCGTTAAATGGCGAGATTTTAGAGTAAAGAAATACCAAATGGTTTTCTGTGTTTGGATACTCTGATCCAAACACGCGGGAAATTGTGAGACTGGAGAAAAGCGTAACAAAACACGAGCCGTAGGCGAGTGTTTTAGCTTTTCGAAAGTCGAGCAATTTCCCAAGTGTTTGGATAAGTCTCCAAACACGGAAAAACCCATTTGGTATTTCTTTTATAAAATAATCGCAAGTGAATATGATACACTGTCCGACATTTTCAAAAAATCGTTTTGGCGGGAATTTTCCGTGTTTGGATACTCTCATCCAAACACAGCAATTGACCAATCAGGGCTCGCGTAGTGTACATGTTATTTTATAAAACGAAATTCTTACGCTTCGAGTCACAGCCATTCATAAGAATAATTAAATCATGATGCATGTCAGTTGAGAACAAACCTTAGCAGCGACATTCCTATCTTTATATTTGGCTCGGTAAACACTTCCAAAACCTCCTTCTCCTAACATCGCTTCCGGCGTCCTCTCGTAATCCAGGTCACTCTCTTCAATCAAATACCGCTGATCAAGGTGCGCCAGCAGGACATCGGGTACTAGCTCTCGTAGAGGTTTAACAGCGTGTTCCACAGGACATTCAATCACATCTTCACATTTTGCTTTGGACACACAATCCTCCATGGAAAACTCGTGTTCTTGACAAGTAATGCACACGGTAGTTTTTCGTACCATGGGGTAGCCAAAACGCGGATCCAAGCCACCTGTACGTACACAATTTGATGAAAGAAAAAGATATCGTTTAAGATGTGAAAAATGTAAGACATTTCATTGAGTTAATGATAACTTCAGGTCCTGGAATAGTGGTGGTTATGTCGGTATAGAATGTTAATATATTAATTATGTCGTGATGGTAGAGGTGACAGTAGTGGTGACGATGGTAGTGGTGGTGATGATGGTAGTGGTGGTGATGATGGTAATGGTGGTGATGATGGTAGTGGTGGTGATGATGGTAGTGGTGGTGATGATGGTAGTGGTGGTGATGATGGTAGTGGTGGTGATGGTGATGGTAGTGGTGGTGATAGTGGTGGTAGTGATGATGGTAGTAGTGGTACAATGGTTGTAGTGATGGTGGTAGTGATAGTGTTGGTAGCGATGGTGGTGGTGGTAGTGATTGTTGGTAGCGATGTGGTGGCGGTGGTAGTGGTTGTAGTGATGGTGGTAGTGGTAATGTTGGTAGCGATGGCGGCGGTAGTAGTAGTGGTAGTGATGGTGGTGGTAGTGATGGTGGTGGTAGTGATGGTGGTAGTGATGATGATAGTAGTGGTTGTAGTGACGGTGGTAGTGACAGTGGTAGATGGTAGCGATGGTTGTAGTGACGGTGGTAGTGATGTTGGTAGCAATGGTGGCAGTGGTAGTGATGATGGTGGTGGTAGTGATGGTGGTAGTGATGATGGTAGTAGTGGTTGTAGCGATGGTTGTAGTGACGGTGGTAGTGAAAATGTTGGTAGCAATGGTAGCGATGGTGGTGGTGGTGGTAGTGATGGCGGTAGTGGTGTAGTAATGGTGGTGTTCTGGACTCGTGATGGTATTATTAGTATAGGAGTTGTGGTGATTTAGTTGTTGGCAATCTTGTCGTGATGTTGTTGGTGTTGATACTGGTTTTGGCGTGTGCTGTTAGCGCGCTGCCTCTCACCAAAAAGTTAAGCCCGGTTAGACGGGGTTAGTACTTGGATGGGTGACCGTTGGCGGCTGCTTCGAGCGACTTTGATATGCCTCCGGCATGGCCACGTTGATCTGCGTCCTTCGCAATTCAGCCACTGGCTGCAAGTAAGGATGATTAGCCACCCAATCCTTATTTGTTATTGTTTTATATGTTTATTGTTTTCGTGGTGGTGCTGGTGACGGTGATTATTCTCGATTATGTCGGTGGCAGTTTTTAATGTTATATGGTGGCTGTGGTGGTGGTTAGGCATCGCAGTTTATGTACAGAGGTTGCTTGTTATCTAAACACACTTACACAGGTCTGGAAACCATTCACGGAACAACGTATCAACATGGTAGACAAGATTTCCGAGCAAAATACGACCATGTCGATTGGCAGGAACAATAACCTCCAACACATTGTCCGATATCTGTACAAGGAATCTACAATCACTGGACCAATAGGCGGAGAAGCCTTTTACCCAGTACTCGCAAAAGGCAGTCTAAAAATTATATTAATCACGCATTAAGTAATCTGGGTTGGTAGGTGGGTACGTGAGTAAGCGAGTAATGGAGGGAGAGAAACACTGAGGAAGGGAGGGGTGGAGTAAGGGAGGGACAGTGAGTGAGAGGGAGGGAGGAAGGGAGTGAGAAAGGGAGGAAGAGATGGAGCAAGGGAGGGAGAGTGAGAGGGAGGGAAGGAGGGTTGGAAGGAGTGAGGGAGAGAGGAGTGAGCGAGGAAGGGAGGAAGAGAGGAAGGGAGGGAGGGAGGAAGGAAAGAAGGAAGGAAGGGAGGGAGGAAGAGAGGGAGGGAGGGAGGAAGGAAAGAAGGAAGGAAGGGAGGGAGGGAGGAAGAGAGGGAGGGAGGGAAGGCAGGCAGGAAGGAAGGATGGAAGGATGGAAGGAAGGAAGGAAGGAAGGAAGGAAGGAAGGAAGGAAGGAAGGAAGGAAGGAAGGAAGGAAGGAAGGGATAGAGCGAAGGGGAAATGACTGAATGATTGATCGAGTGAACATATATACCTTTTGTTCATTAATCAGCTGTCGCTCTACGCTGACCATCTCCTCGCTGTACACTAGTAAATGAACGAGTAGACGACGCCAAAGACCGACGGGAACGTACGACATACTGTATCGCCGGCGCAGGATAGTGCTTCCCATAGGTAATATTGGGTGTGGTGGTTTCTCCGATAAATTAGACGTCACCAAATACTTGCACACACTCACGGGTAAAGCAATTTCGAAATCTTCAAGCAGCCTAAAACAATTACAAATGCCATGATAAATACTACGCTTGCTTGATTATTTACATCCAAACATCCTAACAATACTATTGCAGTACTGCGAGTAACGTCTATAACTAGTTAAATGTGGCGCCAAGCCACAGGGGGGATGCCACCCCCTGATCAGAGGCAATCATGGCAACCCCGCCACAGCCCACCTCCAGGCACCAGTCATACTGTCAAAGCAGTGGCAATACATATATATATATATATATATATATATATATATATATATATATATATATATATATATATATACATATATATATATATACTTACCCTTGCATTCTATCAGGAGTGGGTGGGTGGGTTACTAAACAGCGCGCGGAAAACCAGTCAAGCTCAGACCACGCTGACAAGAGTTTGACGAGCCCTGAGATAATCCCCACATATTATAAATGAGTGACCACTGACCAAATATCTAATAATAGACAGCGCGCGCAAAACCAGTCAAGCTCAGACCACGCTGACAAGACTTTGACGAGCGCAAGTCAAGCTCAGACTAAGCTGACAAGACTCTGATGAACGCAAGTCAAACTCAGACCACGCTGACAAGACTCTGATGAGCGCAAGTCAAACTCAGACCACGCTGACAAGACTTTGATGAGCGCAAGTCAAGCTCAGACCACGCTGACAAGACTTTGATGAGCGCAAGTCAAGCTCAGACTAAGCTGACAAGACTCTGATGAGCGCAAGTCAAGCTCAGACCACGCTGACAAGACTTGGATGAGCGCAAGTCAAGCTCAGACCACGCTGACAAGACTTGGATGAGCGCTGAGATAATCACCACGAGTGACCGCTGACTAGCATTGTCTCCTTTTTTTACCTTGCCTAAATTACATTTAGCCACATTTAAAAACAAGTAACTGTCACAGCACTGATTATTTGTACAGCAAAGAGGGCACTCAAAGACTGCATATACAATACCTACGCCATCGGGTTATTATTAGGGATGTTTAAAAAGAAAACGAGTCATAATGCAAAAACGTTTGCATAAAATAAGGATAATGAGCACAATCAAGCATTTCTTCTACACGGTCAGATTTTTATTAATTTCTCAATCAAATCTCAACCAAATTTTAATGGGTTGGTTCTTGGTCTATGATCAATCTTTCAAACAAACAAACAAACAAACAAACAAACAAACAAACAAACAAACAAACAAACAAACAAACAAACAAACAAACAAACAAACAAACAAACAAACAAACAAACAAACAAACAAACAAACAAACAAACAAACAAACAAACAAACAATCAAACGAACAATCAATCAATCAATCAATCAAACAAACAAACAAACAAACAAACAATCAATCAATCAAACAAACAAACAAACAAACAAACAAACAAACAAACAAACAATCAATCAAACAAACAAACAAACAAACAAACAATCAAACGAACAATCAATCAATCAAACAAACAAACAAACAAACAAACAAACAAACAAACAAACAAACAAACAAACAATCAATCAAACAACAAACAAACAAACAAACAAACAAACAAACAAACAAACAAACAAACAAACAAACAAACAAACAAACAAACAAACAAACAAACAAACAAACAAACAAACAAACAAACAAACAAACAAACAAATAGAGGTGATAACCAACAATTACCGAAGTATTTGAGGAACGATCGCGTCTGAAAATCCTTCCTTGATAACAATGTTGTGAAGACTATCGCGTTCTATCAATTCTGATTGGTTAACTGGGTCGACAAATGTGATCACTTTGGCAATCAAGGCTGCCAGTCTTGGCGGAGACAGGAAAAACAATTCGTTCAACTTCGCTGCTGGTTTGGCGTAATTCACTAACAAACCTAAGGCAGGAAAAAAACAAAGTAGAATAGGAATATTACTTCTCGAACTCATTAATCATTCATGAACCAACAATAAATTTAAGCCTGGTTCTCACTTGTCGTTGAAGAAACGTCACAGACAGTCGCCATCTGATCGGAAGCATCGCAAGAATCGGAATCATTTCTATTTGGAAATTGGAAAACTCATCCCAGACGGTCGCCGACGATCGGGAATTCTTGCGACTAGTTACGACTGAAATCACTCGTCGGGGAGATCGGGAACAGGAGAAATCCCCGATTCTTACGACAAGTGTGAACGTGGCTGTCGTAAGAATCGCCGACAATCGGGGATAGAACTATCCTCGACTCTTACGATTCTTACAAGTGAGAACTAAGGCTTTATATTCAACCCATTTTTGCCTAGGATGTCTGACGTTAGACAGAGTAGAACGACAAAGGAGGCGTGATTGCACTCCACTCCACTTCACTTCCCTCCACTTTATTTCACTTCACTTTACTTCACTCCACTTCACTTTGCTCCACGTTACTTTAATCCACTCCAGTTTACTTTACTTCACTCCAGTTTACTTTAATTCACTCCAGTTTACTTTACTTTACTCCACATTACTTTACTTTACTTCACTTCACCTCACTTTACTTCCCTTTACTTTACTTCACTTTACTTCACTTAAATTCAATTCACTTTTACTTCGCTTCAATTCACTTTACTTCATTTCACTCCACTTTACTTCACTTCACTCCACTGTATTTCACTTCACTTTACTTCACTCCACTTTATTTCACTCCACTTTACTTTACTTCAGTTCCCTTTACTCCACTCCACTTCACTTCCCTCCACTCCACTTTATTTCACTTCACTTTACTTCACTTTATTTCACTCCACTTTACTTTAATTCACTCCACTTTACTTTACTTCACTCCACTTTACTTTAGTTCAATTCACTCCACAATACTTTACTTTACTTTACTTTACTTTACTTTACTTTACTTTACTTTACTTTACTTCACTTCACTTTACTTCAATTCACTCCACTTTACTTTATTTCACTTCACTTCAATTCACTCCACTTTGCTTTATTTCACTCCACTTTACTTTACTCCACTTTAATTTACTTCACTTTACTTCACTTCGCTTTACCAAAATCATTATTACCTGACTGACGTAAAAACACAATGGCTTCGTTCAATTCGTCTTGATTGATATCCAGTTTGGAATCCTGAACGAGCTTCCTGAGAAAACCAAGATCAAAAACACCAGCCTTCTCCCTCAAGCTATTCAGTTTGCCTTCGATGATTTCCTGAAGCCCAGTGAAACTCTTGGGAACCCTGTGGTTATGGACCTGGTTACCCTTGGTGTTACACGCCATGGAGAGATTCAAAAGCCTTCTGGCTAGGCCGTCCATGTTTGAGTCTTTCTGCATACAGCTTACGGCAAAGTGTCCTCTGATTTCGGGTAAACCTGATGTGGAGTGAATCTTTTTGACCGCATCAAATACCTCCTTCAGATGGGACTGTTGGTGAAGCGCTGGCACTTTGTCCAAATGCGTTCCTACTAAAACGACACCCGACCCAGGGTATTGATCGTGAATGTTGGCCAACCACGGTTTCAAATTCTCCACTTCCTCCACGCCCGCGCTCACGTCGTAGACCAAGACATGCAAAGCGGACTCTGAGAGAAAACAACGATGTAGACATACACTGGCTTTGCAGCCAGAGAATTCCCACATTCGTAGAATCAGGGTGATATTCCTACGAGAACAGCAGCGACAGTCAGCTCTGACGTCGTTAATGAGCCATTTCTGAACATCCAAGCACTCGATCGCGTCTTTGCCTTTCGGTTTACGCTTGCCTTGCACCACGTGTACTTTCTTCCAGACTTTATTCAAAGCCAGTAGTCGCAACAACGTGGACTTTCCACTCGCACGTGGTCCACAAATCACGACTTTCCTCTGAGGAGATGACGCGGAATTCTTTAACCTGGCGTGCAGATGTCCCACTAAGTCTCGCGTTCGTCCACGAAGAATCGATGCGTTGACGTCCAGCTTGACATCGTTATGCAAGAACTCCCACAGCCTGCCGAGATTTCCCATCTCATCGGGGAGAACCGTGATTCGGGTATTGCCGCTAACATTCAGCTGACCCAACGACTTCAGCTCACCAAGTCCCTTTGGAATCTGTTTAAGACGGTTGAAACTCAAGTCAAGCCGAGTTAGGAACGCCCACTGACTAGTGCCTTTGGTAAGGTCGATGCTCTTGATTTCGTTGTGGGAAACGTTTAGATCTTTCAAACGTTGTGTAGCCCAGCCTAGTGGACCAGTGATGGAGTGGAGACCATTTCCCGAGAGATCTACTGTATGGACATTTGGCAGCAGCAAAACGAACTTAGTCAGATGGAACGGAGCTTTCTCGATCAGCTTGTTGTTCGACAACTTTACAACACTCAGTTTGGCGAGAAAGGGCGCAATCAACTCGGGTAAGCTTTTCAACCCATTATCAGAAGCCTTGAAGCTTTCCAAGTCTTTTAGGTGACTCATGAACGTCGCTGGGATAACTCTGATGGAATTGTGAGAGAGATTCAGCGACTGTAACTTGTTGAATGCGACGCACTTGTTGAATTCGACGTCAGGGATTGTATCCAACCAGTTAAAACTGAGATCAAAGAAGGTCAGTAGCTTAAAACAGCCTCCGAACCAGGTAGGAAACTCTTTGATCATGTTGTGCGATAAATCTAGGTGAGAAACAAAATTGGATAGTATGTTCTTGGGTTGTTTAACATCCGCGATGTTGTTATGCGACAAGTCGAGTCGCTCCAAGCTACTGTACGTGAACACGCACGCGGGAATCGCGGAAAGATGGTTATGCCTTAACACGAGATGACGTAGACGTGGCATGGTGCAGTTTAAGTCATTAGGTATCGAATCCAGTTTATTATGACTCAGATCAAGGTTTTCGACCATTGATAAATGCCTTGAGAGACTACCATTTCTTGCTGCCAAAATACCAACGTTCAGAATCTGGTTACACGACAGATCAAGCCGATGAACTGGATTACTGTTGGCAGCCGGTGTAACCGTACCAGCTTCTATCACACTGCCTGATTTAGACCGTGGTAAGAACCTCTTGGTGAGTTTCGGGGTTAGTAATGTAGGAGCATCCTCCTTGTCCACATTGATTATTTTTCTGAAAAGCAATGGTGTGTTTATACCGCGGTCTGGTGGCGTTGACATCAAATGGAATGAGTCACTGTACCTTCTGCTCCGCAGTCGTACAGAATGCTTCGTCTCGTCCGAACAAAACGCTTCGTCTAGGTCACACGGTTCTGGCAAACTGATGTCATTCCTCCCTTCTTGGACGGTCACCAGGCGCATGTCATTAGGACTGTACGGTATCGATGCCCGGCTCACTGTCCTCAGTCGCGCAGATGAAAGACTTCGCAGTCGGCAGCAGTCGTCGGAATCCACCGATGACCTCTCTTCGGATTGGTCGGGAAGTTCCGATCGTTCAGGTGTGGTTATTGACCCAGTTTCGACGCGGCTGTCTGGTAGGCTGTATCTGCGCTTTGAGGTCAGCGGGCTGTCTTGCTCCGATGTTTCAGCACGGGGGCTAATTCTCCTGTGGGTTTCCTCCACGAAGCTGTCTTCGTCATCCTCGAGGGTACTGCAATAACTAGAGCTTACACGAGTCCTCATCAACTTCGACTCCCGAGCTTTGCGCACCAGATCCCACCACTGGTTGGACGCCATGTGTGATGAGTAAACTGCGCTTCCCATCAAGGCTGGTGCAAGCCATTCGGTTTGAAGGCAACCGAGCTTCAGGCCAGTTAACGTTATCGTACCTCCGTCCTCATCGTGGCCCATGTGTTTTAATAGAAATCCAGCGATAACGTCACGGTTAGTGTTAAGGCATAACGCCAAAGCGTCATGCACGTCTGACACTCCGTGCTTAAGTAGAAAATGTACTAGCTCCAAGTTGTTGGACCTGCATGCATAACAGAACGGGGTATAATTGTCTTCGCCACAGTTCACATCAGCTCCTAACTGAATAAGACACTCGACGGCCTTGAGGTAACCTAATGCACACATAGTAAGCAGCATTAGGTTCTTTAAGTCCTTAGTGCAAGCAAGGAGGTAAATACAACTGCTTGCCACATCCAAGACATCACCATCATCAGGAAAGTTCTCGAATATCTTAAAGAACTGTTCGTGGACATGGAGTTGAATTAGATCAACACTCGCTTGGTAGTTGTCTTCCGCAACGAGATGTAGAATAACACACGACTCGATTTGGATATCGACGTCCTTTGGAAAGTTCTCCATTGCGGTCTTGATCACGGCAACCAATAAGCTGAAGGTATTCTCGGACAGTGTGTGGTCGGTCACCAGAAGTTGGAGCAAGACGATTCCTTTCTTTTGAATTTGGAGTTTCCCGTTGTGTTTTTTCATCATATCCAGAGTCAAACGTACACCGTTAGCTTTGCAGAGGATGTCCGGAACGCCAATTCCTGCGCAAATCACACCTAATAGCAAAACGTCAAAATATAAAAAGAAACGCACGAAATCACACATTCAAGTGCGAGCTTGGTGTAATGTAACAGACGTTGGGTGGGCGTTCGTCAAGCTCAAAGACTCGGAAAATGTTTCCGAGCACCAGACAGGGTTCGGACCTGCAACCTTCTAATGACTGGTTAGACGCTCTAATTATTACGCTATTGAGGCTAGGATGGAGAGAAGTGGTAGTGTTTGTATATGGGATATAGACAAAGTGACAAGCATGATGGTACACAATGGCATGTAGTTTACTATATTTCATGACTATGAATTTGCAACCTTAGCCCTTCATCCAAGTCTCAGTAGCTCTCAATGGTTAGAGCGTCTAATCAGTCATTAGAAGGTTGCAACTCTCCATCCAAGCCTCAGTAGCTCTCAATGGTTAGAGCGTCTAACAAGTCATTAGAAGGTTGCAGCTCTTCATCCTAGTTTCAGTGGCTCAATGGTTGGAGCACCTAACCAGTCATTAGAAGGTTGCAGCTCCCCATCCAAGTCTTAGTAGCTCAATGGTTGGAGCATCTAACCAGTCATTAGAAGGTTGCAGCTCTCCATCCGAGCCTCAGTAGCTCAATGGTTAGAGCATCTAACCAGTCATTAGAAGGTTGCAGCTCTCCATCCAAGCCTCAGTAGCTCAATAGTTAGAGCGTCTAACCAGTCATTAGAAGGTTGCAGCTCTCCATCCGAGCCTCAGTAGCTCAATGGTTAGAGCGTCTAACCAGTCATTAGAAGGTTGCAGCTCTTCATCCAAGCCTCCGTAGCTCAATGGTTAGAGCGTCTAATTGGTCATTAGAAGGTTGCAGCTCTCCATCCAAGCCTCAGCAGCTCAATGGTTAGAGCGTCTAATTGGTCATTAGAAGGTTGAAGCTCTGCATCCGAGCCTCAGTAGGTCAATGGTCAGAGCATCTAACCAGTCATGCATTGGAAGGTTGCGGGTTCAATCTAAGGTTGGGCGGTTTACCGGATTTTTTTCCGGTTTTATTATTAAACCGGTTTTTTTCGGTTAGAAAAACCGGAAAACCGTCATCCTTATTTATTACAATGTTACAATGTATAATTTTATTTAGTCCTTAAAATTGTTACTATTGAAGATGAGAAAAGCAAAACAAAATTAAAGTTAGCAAACGTTTTCGCTGAACGTTCGTTTTTTGTTCAATATTTTGCTGTGATTTATGCAGTCATTTATAAGTATACAGCCAAATTATGACGTCCAGCGCTATTAACAATTTGAAATGGCGTTCCTTCAATTAGTTCAATACTGAAATTGCGTTAGTTTCTGAAATTTTGAAAAACCGGTTTTACGGTTTAACAGGTTTTGAGTCGGACGGTTTTGCGGTTTTTATTTCAATCAAAACCGCCCAAGCTTAGTTCGATCCCTGTCTGGGGCTCAGAAACATTTTCGGAGTATTTGAGTCTGTCAAAAATCTACTTTTACATTCCTCAAGGGTTCACGGTTTCTGAAACTGGCTAGAAATACATGAACGTAAGTAACAACCCCTCGCCCGCTTTATATGCATTTTTTAACCTCCACTCCCCCCCCCCCCCCCCCCCCCACTAATTTCTGTTTTTTGTTGTATTAATGGCACACAGATCAGAAAACATCCAGAAAATTAGTTAGCAAGGTTCATCTGTAGTCATGTATTGACACACCGAAAGAACATGCAATGTCAATATTAAAAAAAAATAATAACGAGATGAACCAAATGACAAATTTTCATTCAAAAATATATATAAACAGTGGCCAAGAAAAGACACAATGTCAACGTCCTAGCGTTGAAAGATAATTCTAGACATATATTTAATTTTCATTTTCAAGATTTCTTCTGTTTTAACTCAGCTAAACTGTTAAATACGAATCTCCTACCGTTAAACTTTCTTCTGCTTTTGTGTCCACAAACACTGCCAATTTAGTCTACTCTTTTCGGATTGTTTTTCTCGTTCTTACTTTTTTTCGTTGTTGACACATAAATATGACAAGGTATCATTCAGTTCTCTTCATGATCTAAAAAGCCGTTTGTTTCAGAATTTCTTCATCGTTCCCTCTCGAGTTATGTAGAATACACCAGAGCAAAATTCTTTACCTGCTTTGAACAGTTTCAGAACACATCCTTCTTCTTTCAGTTACATTTCGGTCGGCATCGTTTTCGGTCTTTATCGTATTAATTTTTAGTTGTTTTTTTCTCGCTGCCACGTCTCTTGTTAGCCTTCTTTGTTTGGTCTTTCTTCATAGTAATATGAATGTGTACATTTTAGCTGAAACCATTTTTTCTGGCAAAGATTTCTTTCGTCATGAAACTCATGACCGTTGATAAATTATTTCGTAATCCAACCGAACTTATAATTTGCTGACGTAAATTTAAATAATTTGAATAATTTAACAAGTTAGTTACCAGTACCCTGCTATTCGAACTGCGCAAGTTGTGGATTTGATAATATATATATATATATATCTTGTTATAAAAATTATTGCCCAGCAAATAATTCGTAACAAAGCCATAATAAAATCAAAAGTCGTAAGTAAGCATGATAAAAAAATTTTTAATAAAGAACTAACGTTTCGTCACTAACCAGCGACATCATCAGAGTGATAAATATTTACAAAAATGTCTCAGCTTTATACCTACGCAATTACAAAAATAGATGTGATAGGAGAATAATAGATGAGGGAGACCTCAGAAGTGAAGAGTCACCCGCGAAGGTGAGAGGTCAGAATAACATTAAAGGAAAGGATCTAATATTAGCATTAAGTGATGGATTTATTTTTGATATGAGTAAACTTTCTCGGAGAAGGACATTAAATTCTGAATTACCAGATGATAAAATAGAAAAGTCATCAAACGAGATAGGATGACCAGTTTGACTCACGTGTGTGGAAATACTAGATAAGGTTGATTGAGAAACTTTGTTTCCGGTGTAAGGTGAAATGCCCATATGCTCAGAAGCCCTAATGTGTAAATTTCGGCATGTTTCGCCAATATACAAGGAGTTACATCCTTGGCACGTAAATTTGTAAACCACATGAGATCTTAATTGCGTAGGAATCCGGTCCTTAAATCGAAAAAGTTTGAGAGACGGCATACAGGTCGAAATATAATTCGAAGGTTAATGTGCGGATAGGCTGATGAAATTAATTTTCGAAGTTGTGTGCGGATTTGTAAGCCGTGATCACCACTGAAAGGAAAAACAAACGAAATCTGTAACTTAGGCGCCGTGAGAGGTTTGATCGGAGGTGAAAAAATCTTATTCAAAAAAGTGCGAATACATTGATCTAGAAACCGTTCAGGGTATCCATTTTTAAGTAAGAAAGTTTTAAATTTTGCAAGTTCTTCATGAAAAATAGTATATGACGAACATAAGTTGAAGTATCTAAATAAAAGAGTGTAAATGAGCCCCTTTTTGTAAATCGTAGGCAAAAAGCTTTCAAAATTAGTAAACAATCCGGTAAAAGTCGGCTTGCGGTAAACGGAAGTAATAAAAGAGTTGTTGGAACGACTTACATTTATGTCAAGGAATGACGAGGTTTTATTGGCTTCAACTGAAACAAAGTTTCTCAATCAACCTTATCTAGTATTTCCACACACGTGAGTCAAACTGGTCATCCTATCTCGTTTGATGACTTTTCTATTTTATCATCTGGTAATTCAGAATTTAATGTCCTTCTCCGAGAAAGTTTACTCATATCAAAAATAAATCCATCACTTAATGCTACTATTAGATCCTTTCCTTTAATGTTATTCTGACTTCTCACCTTCGCGGGTGACTCTTCACTTCTGAGGTCTCCCCCATCTATTATTCTCCTATCACATCTATTTTTGTAATTGCGTAGGTATAAAGCTGAGACATTTTTGTAAATATTTATCACTCTGATGATGTCGCTGGTTAGTGACGAAACGTTAATTCTTTATTAAAAAATTTTTTATCATGCTTACTTACGACTTTTGATTTTATTATGGCTTTGTTACGAATTATTTGCTGGGCAATAATTTTTATAACAAGATTACGATTCCCGCCTGGTACCTCGATTGCTACAATACATATATATATATATATATATATATATATATATATATATATCCACGTCGAGATTAGCACCCTCACCGGGCTCCGGGCCTTCGGCCCGGGCTCGGGGATAAAATGTATACCCCAATCTTACCTAAAGCTTCAAATGTTACTTCCACCAATGACTCTTCCTCTTCAAATATTTCCAAAACTTCCAACAAAATCAAATGTACCTCCTCGACAATACACTGCTGACGAACCACCTCCAGATCGTTGGCCAACGTCGCGAGTAAGATTACAGCTTGTTTCTGAACACTTGAAGGTTCTGGGAATATTTCAAAAGCCTTGGCGATATAAGCCAGTATATCGTCTTTCAGAAGCCTCAATTTGAAGTCTCGGTTTCTGCGAGATAAACTAACCAGCACTTCAAATGCTGAAGACTGTTCACCATAATCCTTCGAGTACGTTATCTTGTTCAAGATTGGTGTCTGGAGTTCGTGCTTTATAAATTCCTATAATGTTTGGAATGGTAATGATTAATTAATATAAAGTCTACATTAGGCCAAGATTGCGCTACATTGTAAGACATTACGCTACATTGCAAGACATTACGCTACATTGTAAGACATTACGCTACATTGTAAGACGTTACGCTACATTGTAAGGCATTACGCTACATTGTAAGACATTACGCTACATTGTAAGACATTACGCTACATTGTAAGACATTACGCTACATTGCAAGACGTTACGCTATATTGCAAGACGTTACGCTACATAGTGTAAGACGTTGCGCTACATTGTAAGACATTATGCTACATTGCAAGACATTACGCTACATTGTCAGACGTTACGCTACATAGTGTAAGACGTTGCGCTACATTGTAAGACATTATGCTATATTGTAAAACATTACGTACATTGTAAGACATTACGCTACATTGCAAGACATTACGCTACATTGTAAGACGTTGCGCTACATTGTAAGACGTTACGTTACATTATAAGACGTTGCGCTACATTGTAAGACGTTACGCTACATTGTAAGACATTACGCTACATTGTAAGACATTACGCTACATTGTAAGACATTACGTACATTGTAAGACATTACGCTACATTGCAAGACATTGCGCTTCATTGCAAGACGTTGCGCTACATTGTAAGACATTATGCTACATTGTAAAACATTACGTTACATTGTAAGACATTACGCCACATTGTAAGACATTGCGCTACATTATAGGACGTTACGCTACATTGTAAGACGTTGCGCTACATTGTAAGACGTAATGCCCGTTGTAAGACATTACGCTACATTGTAAGACATTACGCTACATTGTAAGACATTACGCTACACTGTAAGACATTACGCTACATTGTAAGACATTACGCTACATTGTAAGACAATACGCTACATTGTAAGACATTACGCTACATTGTAAGACGTTACGCTACATTGTAAGACATTACGCTACATTGTAAGACAATACGCTACATTGTGAGACATTACGCTACATTGTAAGACATTACGCTACAATGTAAGACAATACGATACATTGTAAGACAGTACGCTACATTGTAAGACATTACGCTACATTGTAAGACATTACGATACATTGTAAGACATTACGCTACATTGTAAGACAATACGCTATATTGTAAGACATTACGCTACATTGTAAGACATTACGCTACATTGTAAGACAATACGCTACATTGTAAGACATTACGTACACTGTAAGACATTACGCTACATTGTAAGACATTACGCTACATTGTAAGACAATACGCTACATTGTAAGACATTACGCTACATTGTAAAACATTACGTTACATTGTAAGACATTACGCTACATTGTAAGACAATACGCTACATTGTGAGACATTACGCTACATTGTAAGACATTACGCTACATTGTAAGACAATACGATACATTGTAAGACAGTACGCTACATTGTAAGACATTACGCTACATTGTAAGACATTACGATACATTGTAAGACATTACGCTACATTGTAAGACAATACGCTATATTGTAAGACATTACGCTACATTGTAAGACATTACGCTACATTGTAAGACAATACGCTACATTGTAAGACAATACGCTACATTGTAAGACATTACGCTACATTGTAAGACATTACGATACATTGTAAGACATTACGCTACATTGTAAGACATTACGCTACATTGTAAGACGTTGCGTTACATTGTAAGACATCCGGGTTTTTATATGGAGGCGAGGCAGCCCGTGTACCTGAGCTAGCCCGCTTTGCCGAGATGATTTTTCATTGTGTTTACATGAGAAGAGCTAGCTCGCCTAGCTGGGGTTGCTTGCTTGTTGTGCTAATTGTGTAATTTATCAGTTCTGGTAATAAGACACGAAGTCTCGTTGTCTTAAATATGAACTGTACATGAACGAGTAGAACTTGTGAATTGTTAATATGTCAAGGGAAGCTGATAAAAATAAATTGTGTCGCGTGTACGAAGCATTTAGTGCCAGTCCGGGTAGGCGAGCCGGACCGGTCAATCGTGTTTACATGGTCTCACAAAGCGAGATCTCGGCTAGGCCGCCTGGCTCGGCTCTCATATAAACACAAGATGAAAATTAACAAGAAAATGAGAAATAATAGCACAAGCACGATCTCGGCAAAGCGGGCTAGCCCGGGTCCCTTAGGGGCTGTTTATATGAGAGGCGAGCCAGCCCAGTAAGCGGGATAGCCAGGTAAGCGAGATCTCACTGTGTAGTTATTTTCCTGTTAAAAATTCCTCTGCGTTTATATGGCCAAGCGGGCTAGCCCGGTTAGCGAGATCTCACTTGAAAGAGGCCAGATCTCGGTAAGCGGGATGAAAATTGCCCATGTAAACATTCGCTAACCGGGCTGGCCCGCTCACCAGGATGATTTTTCAAAGGGATGCCGACGCCATCTATTGTCGTTGTTGTAAAATCATCCCGGGAAGCGGGATGAAATTCGTTCATATGAACGCGAGCCAGAAATCATCCCGCTTACCGGGCTATCCCGGTAAGCGGGCTGGCTCGCCTCCATATAAACAGTCCCTTAGCCTGCCTAGCAGGTACATGTACGCTACACTGTAAAGGCTTTTTTTCACTCATCGCAGAAACTAGTTCGCAGCTTACTGCGAGTACTTGTATTTCATTAAAAAGAAGTCACAACCAGAAAACAAGCACTGCGAATCGTTTTTAATTAGATCGGCAAACACTCGCAGCGACCTGGTTTTTGCGATGACTGGAAAAGAGCCGTAAGACGTTGCGCTACATTGTAAGACATTACGTTACATAGTAAGACGTTATGCCACGTTGTAGGACGTTACGCTAAGTTGTAAAACGTTATGCCACGTTGTAAGACATTACGCTACATTGTAAGACGTTATGGTAAGTTGTACGTTACAGTATAAGACGTTACGCTACATTGTGCACGTTACGCTACATTACAGTATAAGACGTTACGCTACATTGTAAGACATTACCCCACACTGTAAGACGTTGCGCTACGTTGTAAGACATTGCGCTAAGTTGTAAGACGTTACACTACGTTATAAAATGTTGCGCTACGTTGTTAGACATTACGCTACGTTTCAAGACGTTATGCTTCACTCAAGAACGTTTTTTTTTAGAACATATTCTCATAACTGGCAGAGAAGTGGCGCATCTTACTGTCACAACAAACGAGGCGCGTGGCATCGAGTCGCATCTCGATGATTCAAAGCGCGCACGCACTATCGCGCGAAATCAGGGGGCATATAAACGCGCCCTATATAAGCGCCGTGCGCGAAATGTATCATTGTAAATTTGCAATGAAGACTTGTACCTCTTGTAGTAGTTCATAGTTCGATGACATGATGGAAATGACACTACAAACACTTTGAAACACATTTGATGAATGAAAATGCTTTTCCATGGCGGTTAACACATGAACAAACAAAGGTATTTTTCCTTCTCCGTCACCGATATAGTCACACATCTTGGGGCATTCTTGTAGAAGTGCAGACAAACATCGACATGCAGTTTCTTGCAAATTGGGGCAGTCGGGAAAGTGTTCCATGGCGGCACTGATATCTTCAAGCCAAAGTAATGGCCCAAAATATTCCTCTAAAATTGTAGTTGATAAACTCATCAGTAATTCATAAAGACAAGTCACAGGGCTCAAAATAACGTTTCATGTTACGCCGGTCATGGTGACTGGTCAGTTCCAATTGTGACCGGTCAAAGGTGATTTTTGACCGATCAGATTTCACGACGCCCCCCACCCCCCAAAAAACCCCCATAAAACCCCCCAAAAAACAACAAAAAAACCCAAACCCCAACAAAAACAAACAAACACACAGAAAAAACAAGTAAAGTTAAGTATATTCTACGCTATACATATAAGCTAGTACTGGTATGAACGTTTGTCATAAAAAGGAAATGCATAGTTCACTTCAATATATATCCGACATTATGAAACGGGTCTACAACAGCACAACAATCATTTTAAGTTCCTTCAAAGGGAAGTAATAAAATTAATTGCAAGTAATATGACCGGTCAAAATGACCGGTGTTATACAATTTGACCGGTCACATTAAAAATTTGGCCAGTCATTGACCGGTGATCGGCCGTTATTTTGAGCCCTGCAAGACATAAGAAATGGCTTTGTAATTAACCCATTCATGCCTGAGCAGACCAAAAACGGTCCCTTTATAGTTTTACTCTGTCTAACACCAGACGATTTTATTCACCAAAGAGAGAACCCTCAGACATCCTAAGGCTGCTTGAGCTGGCCAAAAATGGTCCCTAGCTTGTTTGTTTTACTCTATCTAACACCAGACGATTTTACTCATCAAAGAGAGAACTCTCAGACATCCTAAGGCTGCTTGAGCTGGCCAAAAATGGCTCCTAGCTTGTTTGTTTTACTCTGTCTAATGTCGGATTCGTCAAAGGGAGAACCGGGAGAACCCTCAGACATCCTAGGCAGCAATAGGTTGCAAGATTAAATTATAAATCAAAACAGCATTGTCCTAGTTAAGGTTTCAGTGTCGTACATACATGTAGGAAGCAAGTTGGTGTTGGAAGGGTACAGTTTCAAAAGAGCATTTTGTTTGGGTGGTAAAGCTTCAAAAGGACACTTGAGGTACATGTTTTTATCATAAAAAGGGCACTTTACAACAAAGTGTGTGCGTGTGTATGTGTGTGTGTGTGGGGGGGGGGGGGGGGGGCATATGCCCCTTCTGCCCCCTGATTCCTATGCCCCTGCCTAGTTTTCAAAAAACTTTAGCTTTGATTTTCTTGAGGTTACAGTAGAAATGTGTTTTTTTTGACAAGACTAAGTACAATTACAGTCAAATCCCTATTAACAGACACCTCTCTTAAGTGGACATCTCTTTTAACCAGACACTTATCTGAGGTGCCAACCACTATAAAACACTGGATGTTCACCCATCTTAAGCAGACAACAGCCCTAAACAAGGTCCCAAAGGGAAGCACTGGTGGGTTGTTAGCATGCTGCCTCTCACCTAGCCTGCGTGCAGTCCCAGACTCACCACTGTAGGTCAAAAGCTATAGCCTAGCTGGTTAGATGGGGTTAGTACCTACTTGGATGGGTTGTCAAACTTGGGACTCATGTGAGTTGAGTTGTAGTTGATCTCTCCTGTGCTTTGAGGGTTTTTCACTGGGTTCTCCAGTTTTCCTCCCTCCATAAAATCAACACCTATACCTTAGCTGTGATCCGCTGTCTGAACTGTTGTACACTTGTATGGTGGTTGACTAGAGTGCTTTTGATATATGCCTTCAACACAGGCACATTGATTTGCATCCTTTGTAATTCAGTCACTGGCTGCAAGCATAGACGGATTTTCATATTTATTACTAGGGGGTGCCAGAAACTTTAGGGGGATGAGCTGGTGAGGTAATACAAGGCGTCACCAAACGTTGTGCTGCAGGGCTCATCCCCCAGTGAGGTCCAGGGGTGGAGCCGCTGGTGGGAGGCTAGAAAGCAAGGCACCCCCGGAAAATTTGGAAAAAAATCAAGGTTTCTAGAGCACATCAGAAGGCATTCGAAGCAAAAAACAAAGGTTTTTGAAGTTGTCAAGTCAATGAATTTGGCAGGTCCTTTGAGAGAGTTAAATGACCCTGTAAACCCGAAATAGGGTTCTATTATTTAGAGGGGTGAAACCCCCAGTCCCCAAAGGTGTCCACCAAATAGAGGTTTGACTGAGTGTATGTATTGGCATCACAGTAACTTACCATCCTCGTCAATAGTATCCATGCTTATGACATCACTGGTTATCTGACACAATGCCTCTAGTCCATTCAACTGCATATCTTTATCCATTTGATAGTTTCTCAAACTGCTCACACAATTTAGTGCTATCTCACACATTTTTTGCCTTGAAAATTTTCTACAGTTCTTGAAGGATGATGAAGGTAATTCTTCATCCATGGTGTGGTTGGTTTTTTGGCCTTAACTAAAAAGACAATAGACCTTAGAAATATTTACAATTTTTACATCATGTAATTTTTCCAATCTATCCCACATATTTGTATTACATATCCTACGAATGACATGTGTAAATGTATCACCACTCAAAAATGGTCCTGGCAAAAACTGTTCACTCAGGCACCACTGGTTACCAATTAAAGTATTGAATGATATTAGTATAGAGGGGGAGGCCCAGGGAACATGCGTGGTGCGTGTTGTTAGCTCACTGCCTCTTACCAAAAGTTAAGCCCGGTTAGACGGAGTTAGTACTTGGATGGGTGACTGCTTGGGAATATGACCCCATTGTCAAGCTTGGAACTCGTGTGAGTAGAGTTGTAGTTGATCTCTCTTGTGCTTCAATGGTTTTTCACTGGGTTCTCCAGTTTTCCTCTCTCCGTAAATTCAACACCTACATCTTAGCTGTGATCAGTGATCTGAACTGTGTCGTATGGTGGCTGCCTGGACTGCCTTTCATATGCCTCGACACAGCCACGTCGATATGTGTCCTTTGCAATTCAACCACTGGCTGCAAGTAAGGATGATTAGCACCCAGTCCTTTATCCTTTACATGTACCTACCAGTAGTATAAAGTTATATACTAAAAATAGTCAGAGGTGATAGTACATATAGGCCTCTAGTGCCTACTCCACAGTAGATGATGCTCTCATTACTTATATATATATATATATATATATATATATAATATATATAATCGAAATATAGTAAGGTTAGATAAACTGCTGAATTCAGAGAACGTAGGAGTCTAACGTTTCGAGTGAAGGCCCTTCATCAGAGAGAAATGTGATGAAGGGCCTTCACCTGAAACATTCTCTGTTTCGGCAGTTTATCTAACCTTACTATATTTCGATTGTTGTTTCTACACTGCCTATGCAGCACGCTACTTATATATATATATATATATATATATATATATATATATATATATATATATATATATATATATATATATATATATTTGTTTACATGCATTTTGTCATACTGTATATCACTTGTTTTTTAACTGAAGAACGAATGTTTGAAACATATTAAAGCTTTTATCTGGACTGGTTAGAAGTTTCTTGCTCTTTATCTCCTTCAATTCTAATGTATTAATATTACTAGAGCATAACCTGTATCCAGTTTGTGGATCCTTCTACTAGGAGTTTCATCGTTTTGGTCTGGTATCCTTTTAATATTCAATATATATATATACATGTTATATATCATCCAAGGTCACATGACCATCTCATGCGACTATATTTAATACATGTCATCAGTGCTTCCACTTGGAAGGAAATTTCCTTCCAAAAGGAAATTTTGGCATTTGGAAGGGAAAAAAAAAGGAAATAAAATTTGGAAGGAAATTGGAAGGAAATTTGGTCATTCGGAAGGAAAATGGAAGGAAATTTTGAGATTCGAACTTTTTCAGTAATTAAAAGTTGATGAAACTGCTTATTTTTTACTTTCGGGTTCAAAAACGTGTATAAATTAAAAACACGAGTAGCAATATGATCCGCGGGGATGCATGGGGTTAAATAGGGTTTTAAGCGGAAGACTGCTACACAAATAGCGCAGGCTCAATGTTTGCAATTCATTAACGGCATTAACCGTATGATTGACTCGAGTGAGTCCAGAAATACCAGAATCAAAGTATCAAACCTCGTCAGAAGATGAGGTTGATGATGGGCAGTGGCGTAATGGAGGAAGACGGGGCCCTTAGGCATATCTGGTGTGGGGGACCCTGTTGTCAGGATTTGACTGACATGGATTGAAAGCTGTATTACTTGATACATGTGTTTATATATATATATATATATATATATATATATATATATATATCAAGAAACCAAATTAAACTATTTCGTTTATGCATTCATCAATTGAAAGGTGAGGTACTTCACGTAATAATAAGCCAACAGGCTCGCACCCAAGGACTTTTGTTTTTGCTGAGCTAAAGAACTCAATTTTTTTAGCTCTCAATTAATTTAATTTTGCTGTTAAACGTTAACCTGCATTTTTTGTTTAGTCGTTATAATACCGTATTCTAATTTTGGTGGGGGCGGGGCTGGGGGCCCCTCGGGGCCCCCAACTGTCGGGGGCCCTTAGTTCTCGCCCTAACCCTACCTAATGCGCGTTACGCCACTGATGATGGGGCTCCAGTTCCACCTCACTTGCAACTGCAAACCGTGCAATTGATAATGACGTTATGTTTCAAACCTTTATCTGACAGTTATTCTAGTTTCCAAAGTACTAAAGAGTTTGTAAAATTTTTGTAAACTTGAAGCTTATATTTATTAGTTATATAGTTTGGGAATGTAATTGCTAATTGTTAGATGAGTAGAATTTCACATTTAAAACCTGAAATGGCCGTTGTCTAACTTGTCTTTGCGTCTGCGCTTGCCCAGATACAAAAATAACTCGCTTTCCGGACCTCGGAAAGCGTCGGAAATATTCGGACCACATTCGTATTTTCTCGTTGCGAGCTTTGCCATGCACAATTTCGATCAGATTTCGATCGTCGAGCAACCGTCGAGCTACTCGAAAGCAAACTGGTTGAAGTGTACGATCCAAATTTTAATCACTAGAAGAAGATTTATAAGAGATTTTGGAGGGAAAACTGGAAGGAAATTTCAGATTTTGGGAAGGAAATTTTGCTAAAAAGAAGGATAAAAAAAGGAAATCTTGCTTTAGCCGAGTGGAAGCACTGCATGTCATAGTTGATACTCGACACTAGTCGACAGATGGCACACACATTTGCAAAAGTACTTTATTATACAGAAAGCAGTATAAAATCACACACAAAATCTGATGCTAACCTGCCAAACGAAATAACTAGAAGCTCCTCCTCATAGCAGCATTTCAATAAACACGGAAATTGAATTCCCCAGACGCCAAATATATGAAAATCACGCCAACACGCACTATATAAAACACTAGTATCAAAGCCCACTTACCTGAAATGTTTATGAATGGTGTGAAATATTTCCATGCTTAAATAAAAGGTCATTATTTCGTCACAAATTCGTAAAAGAACGCGTTTTATATTCATGTGAATGCATATGAACACTCAGCTCAAAATCTCAGCGTTTGTGCCCGCCTTTCGGCCAATGCTTTGAAACTTACTTCCGGTTGACCCCTGATGTCAACGGATTTTCACTTTCAAAATGGCGGCATTTATTAGACCAAAATTAAGCGTATATCTTAATTGTAAAATAGGGCTCGAATTAAGACATGGCCTTAATTTTAAAATAGGGCTCAAATTAAGACATGGCCTTAATTTATCTGTCCCACAAGCGGGATGTTAAACTTGAACACATAAAGCTAAGAATCCTAGAGGGGCGTTGTGGTCGGGGTCTGAGAGGTGGGACTTTTTTCCGGAGGGTTGTGATTAGGCTTAGGGCTACCGGGGGGTTGTGGTTAGGTTTAGGGTTTCCGGGGGGTTGTGGTTAGGTTTAGGGTTTCCGGGGGGTTGTGGTTAGGGTTAGGGTTTCCGGGGGGTTGTGGTTAGGGTTAGGGTTTCCGGGGGGTTGTGGTTAGTGGTTGGGGGTATGGGGGAGAGTTTTCATTTAAAATTAAGGATTAGCCTTAATTCTAGGCGAGTTGACAATTAAGGATAATCCTTAATTTTGGATGTGAGGTCGACCTGTCTCACGGCTGGCTTTCAGTCTTGGCATTTATGGGAATAATATTTTTCGCACCTTATGTTGCGTCCTAAAAATATTTAGAATTTGATTCAGCTGATGGCATAATTTTTCATATAAAATCAAATATTGTAATTATAATTAGCATTTGCAAAATATTAAAATAGAATTATAAAAAATGTAACAAATTATATAAATCATAACACAAGCGGCCGGTGTTTTAACGGTAATTTGAAAATATATGTGACTTGACATAAACCCGTAAACAAACGAACGAATTTGTCTTAAATATCAACATTATGTGAATAAAATATACTAACCTTGTCAATGTGATGTCTTGTCTCATGTTTTATTCGTCGTCGAGTTGGTTTGCAGCGATTTACAGCGAGTCCGTTGCTTCCCGTACTTCGGCGACTCTTTAATAGTATTACCATATAAAATAGAAAGGCTGCACACTTCAGCGACGACACCCAGAACTCAAAGTCAAACATCTCCGCTCAAAATCGTCGCTCGAACATAATTCTTTCACGAGCGCATAGCACGAAGGTTGGGCTTGCCATAGAATACGGTTTGTTGACAACTCGTGGAATTTTCGCCATGTACGAACCCATTACCCTTCTCAAATTCATCAGTTTCAAATGTCCTCAGAGCCGTGGCGACGAGTTCGTGTTCTGATTTGAAAAAAACACGCCCCTGCCCGGGGTGGGACAGTCAAGTTATGCACATGAATTACCGGGGGGGGGGGGGGAATTGCGCGGCTTCATCGCGATTGGCTGCCTGAGACAATAGCCAAGGTTTCAAATTTATTCAAAATTTTCCCCCGGTAAATCATGTGCATAACTTGACTGTCCCACCCCGGGCAGGGGCGTGTTTTGTTCAAATCAGAACACGAACTCGTCGCCACGGCTCTGAGGACATTTGAAACTGATGAATTTGAGAAGGGTAATGGGTTCGTACATGGCGAAAATTCCACGAGTTGTCAACAAACCGTATTCTATGGCAAGCCCAACCTTCGTGCTATGCGCTCGTGAAAGAATTATGTTCGAGCGACGATTTTGAGCGGAGATGTTTGACTTTGAGTTCGGGGTGTCGTCGCTGAAGTGTGCAGCCTTTCTATTTTATATGGTAATACTATTAAAGAGTCGCCGAAGTACGGGAAGCAACGGCGTCGAAAAGGACTCGCTGTAAATCGCTGCAAACCAACTCGACGACGAATAAAACATGAGACAAGACATCACATTGACAAGGTTAGTATATTTTATTCACATAATGTTGATATTTAAGACAAATTCGTTCGTTTGTTTACGGGTTTATGTCAAGTCATATATTACCAAAACCGATGATGCGCGGCATGGCCCAAAATAAACATGTCATGTTTTCGGCCAAAACATTAACGAATCCGTCTGCATTCCTTAGCCTTTGAAATTGACACCGTGAGATCACTGCAATATGATTGGTCCATTTGCTTACTTTTGAATTCTCGAGCCAAAAACGTTTAGGAATGCAGACGGATTCGTCAATGTTTTGAACAGAAATCAGACGTGTTTTTTTAGGGCCATGCCGCGCATCATCGGTTTTGGTAATATATTTTCAAATTACCGTTAAAACACCCGCACTGCGGGCTACCACACACCTTGAACTTGGGCCGCCTGTGCAATATGCTACTATTCCCGCGTGACCAACACGCGTGAAAAACGCGTGATGGGGTCAGTTCCACGAAAATTTAAAATGGCGGCAAAGGTACGATTTTGTCTTGTAGAAGTGGTTGAATAAAGAACATGTTGGTTTGAAACAATAATCACAAAAATATGGATGTAAGTGAGCGGTGTGGTACTTTATAATTCTTTGGCCTTATATATGTTCAGTTTCTATGGGGCTACACGAAAAAAAACCAGTTCAAAAGATCAAGAATCTGTTCATTCTGTTGTACTTCTGTGACGGAGTTGCTGTATTTTGTGCACACTGATGCAAGCAGTTATTCTATAAGCTTTCTTTTCTAATTTCTTTTACAGAAAGTTGTTAAAATACGAGACATTAATCCTCACATTGTATGCAGTCTTTGTGCAGGCTATTTCATTGATGCTACAACAATAACAGAATGCCTTCATACTTGTAAGTTGTAAGTGAAGTCTACACACGTAAAAACACACAAGCGGTTACAGACCTGCAAGCAAGTTGTTACAAGGCTGTTCAACAGGCTGTCACCGTCATGTGTTCGCACTGGCTGTCCCAGTCTGTTAACATGTCTGTAACAGGTTGCTGACAACTTGTAACAAGGCTGATGACTCCAACAGACTGATAACAAGTTGTTCCAACAACCTGTTACCGCTCTGCACTTAACAAGTTGTTAACAGGTTGATGCTAACAAGGTTGTAGCAGCTTCTTGAATGAACAGCATTGTTACAACTTGTTCCCAGCCTTGCTACAAGCCTGTTGCGAACACATCCTGTTGACAAGCTGTGAGATTTTTATGTGTGTAGTATAGAGACTGTAGAAATGATGTGACTGAGTGATCACTCACTAGGGGACACCCTGAAGCATCACATATTTTGTGTATGGCCCCCTAGCCAAAGTCTTTCATTTGAGTATGTTGATGCAGGGTATCCATGGAGATAAGCCAAGAGCTTTAAAATACTAGATGTATATATTAGTGGTGTGCACTTTACAGTATATACATCATTGCCACCATGTTGGATGAATTTGACAAAAGATTTTGATCATCTGCCATTATAATTTCATCCAACATGACAGAAATATATTTGTCCCAGACTTCAGAATTGGGCAGTGGTGCACCGAGATATGTCACGTGATGACCTTCAGCACCCCTGAGATGTGTTGTGCAAGAATTTTCCATGTTTCAGCTGCCCCTGTTTCTGCATTGACATGGTGCCCCAGTAAAACCATTAAATACTGAAACATTGTTAAACACCGAGACTTCCAAGCTATCACAACTGATGGGTGATGGGTTCATAATTCCTTAACCCATTCTTGCTTTAGCTTGGTAAATTAGCTTGTAGGGTTATTATTTTACTCTGT